>JAECXD010001594.1:0-83357 GCA_018151445.1 Zaprionus inermis | reverse complement strand
ATGTCCATCTGTCAGTCTGTCCGTCCGTGTGAAAAGTATCAAAAAGATCGGCTGATAAATAATGAAAATATTCAGGAAATTGTATTGCCTTGTGACCATGTGTTTATGTCGGTTTTTTCTAATGTTAGTTCCCGAGTTCAACTCTAGCAGCAGGCTATTTTTATACCCGCTACTCGAAGACTATAAGGGTATTATAGCTTTGTGCCAACCGAAAATATTTATAACAGGCAGAAGGAGACATCTCCGACCCCATACAGTATATTCATTTTCTGAATCAGCATGAACAGCCGAGTCGATATAGCCATGTCCATCTGCCAGTCTGTCCGTCCGTGTGAAAACCTAGATCTCAGCTATTATAAGATCTAGAGCTACCAAATTTGTAGACAATATGTGTTAATTCTGCACGCAGATCAAGTTATATTTAAGATTTTTGCCACGCCTCCTTCCGCCCCCATAAATCGAAAAAAGGTTGATTGTAGCTGCAAATATAGCTCTTTAGCAATCATTTTTTATACTTATGATAAAACAACCCTGCGGGCGTATTGCGAAAGTTTCAATAAGATCGGCTGATAAATAAGGAAGATATTTAGGAAATTGTATTGCCTGTGCAACTATCGTGCTCGATATTTTTTCTTTTCACTTATTGAAAACGGAGAAGCACGCTGTTTTTTTTTCACTGATTAAAAACGGAGAAGCACGCTGCTTTTTTTCACTTATTAAAAACGGAGAGGCACGCTGCTTTTTTTTTCACTGATTGAAAACGGAGAAGCACGCTGCAAAATTTCAACGAGAAAAAAAAAATAAAAGTGAACAAATTAAAATCTACTAGACAAAGGAGTGAATTAGCGGAAGACCATCATAACGTGCCGCGCTGTACTGTTTGTGGGCGTTCGAGACACAACCGAACCGCGTGTGGCCAAAAGAGCGCTAGCGCTTCCGCGCCTATTTTTTCTTCGGAAGGCTAGAGGTTCTGGAGCACGACACCCGGTAGTGCGTTTCGTGAATTTACTGTGGATATTCTTTGGCCCTATCTGGTCCCCCGAATCTAGCTGGTGCTAGCAGGGGTGAGACAAACTGTGCGAGCAGGAACAGATGACGGGAAGGACACCAACATTTTTAGTTTGTACATCAAACACACAAACATGCACATTGTTAAACACATACTCTCAAGTTTCACACACACAAACACATTCATGTATATGTACACACATGTGCTCTAGACACACACTCGCATACGTACAGTGCGCATACCCAATTCACATTCATATTTTCACACTTATTTTAGTTCATTCATTTATTTTCTTCATTTACCTATTAGTTTCAAAATTATTATTTGATTAATTTTAATTTTTATTATTTTTCGTTTTCATTTCAATTAATTGTTTATCCTTTTTGATTTCTATTTCTTTTTTTCATTACCTTTTTGTTCATTTTCATTTTCATTCATCATCCGCATACACACAAACAAAATTTTGTAACGCAAATAAAGATCAACAAAAGTGATGATAAAGTAAATAAAACAGGGATTGAGTGATAGGACAAGAGATTTGCTTTAGTGTGAGAGTATTCTTGGTGTTGTTATTGTGACATTATTATTTTTCCTCAGCTGTTTCGTCGGGGCCCCAACGGATCGCGGGTGAGTCGATAACAATAACAAAACAAACCGATTATATTATATACTTTCAAACTATCGCCTGACTATCGATATCAAATATTTTGCTCATCTCTCTTACGTACAAATAACTTATCGACCCAAATTACACACAGAAATTATTTAAAGAGTAAAAATTAAAGAAGGAACAATCAAATGGATAGAATGTTGGGGAAGTAAAGCTAGGTTTTTTTTTTTTAAATTATCATGCAGCACGAAGCTGCATGCACAATAAATGTTAATTATAAGTGACATTAAAGAAACTTAATATAGAATAAATTTAGCTTTTTTTGAGGCACTAAGGGCGGTAGCATAACAGCGACATGGGTAGTATCGGTATTCCGATATCGATAGTATATGGTTGGGTGGGTGAAGAAGGAGAGCATTACATCTAGCTCTCCGACTAGATCGTTCGTTAGGGGTAGTCCGTCCAATTATTTTGGCCTTCCCATTTCTTGCCACTCCCTCTTCTAGCAGTCCTATAACCTGTCGATATTTTCTAGTAACATCGATAACCGAACCTGCACACAAAACCCTGCCCATTTTCCCTGAGCTTAGCCGGCTGTTATTTAGATAGGGTGTGCAGGGGAGGTTACTGGACTTCGGTCGTTACAGATATTGGCGCCCAACGTGGGCCCGAAAAGGTTCCACTCGACTATACCCTTTCCTTTCCATTCTTTTTTCCCAGGAAGCCAAAATCCTTCCATTTTTAGTAGTTTTTTTTAGATCCAGACCGATTGCATATAGCTATCCGAGTTCGATAATCTTTGATTCAGAGGATTATCAGTGACGTTCGATGGTGGAATATAGGGTATGGAACTATCGAATTGGTTTATATCGGTTCGATACCATATCTTAGCTCCATCGGAGCTGTGCTGGACAGATACGGCACGATCCTCAGCATCCGATTAGAGCTTCACGCAGTTTATTTTTATTTACGTAGCTTCAGTAATCGGAACTACTTCTAATGAACGATCACATCACAAAATTGCTGTTATGTTACCTTAACTTAGATAAGCCCTCTACTCTTGAATGAATATCATATTATATCATTAAATCATATAATAACATAACGCTAGGATTCTTTTTATGCTACTCTCACATCCTTGAGTTTGGCGTATTAAGATAAACCATACATATTATATACGTGTTTGTGTGCACAATTATAACTACATTACAACTTATTGTAATTGCTGTAGATTGTGGAATACCTTTATCGTAGTCCCTCTGACATTTAGGAGCACATACCTTTTTTTGTAATAACCGGGGTTGGAACTGAGTAGTTTTGACCAAGTTCATTTTTTTTTTTTGGGATTTTATTATGCCGGTAAAACGGGGTAACGAGAGGGTAGGGGATCTGATGAACATCGCGATGGACTGTACCATCTGCAATGACACCAGTCAGGATCCAGATTTCATCGAGACCACTTGCAGACACCATTTCCACAGATCTTGTCTGTCCGGTTGGCTCGATAATATCGAAAACTGTCCGATCTTCCACCAGACGTGCTCAAAGGCCATCCTGACTGCTGCAGTTGAGCGCAGGCTTCTTTGAATCTGCCAACTGAGCAAGACCCTTTGAACGCTCCGGCACATTCGAGAGCAATTCCAAGGAGCCGCGTGAATACTCGTTCTCAGGGGCGTGGCATGACCCATCCCAGCTCCTCACTCCCACTTCCAACTCGGGAAAACACCCGACGTGAGACTAAAGCCCCTGACTCAGCTGCGCTCGCAGAAGATCGAATTAATAGGCACATCTCTAGCTCGATGGCGAGTTATAGAGATGGCATGTCGTCCGTGATCGCCGAGCAGATCTCCGCCGCGTTCCGCAATCTGAATGTCACCCAATATGTTCGAGATACTCGAGATGATCCTCGTTACGGGGATGAAGGCGAGGCAGCACCATCAGTTCGCCGCACGAGCAATCTTCTTCGATGCCTGAAGATAGTTTAGGTGGAAGGCAGCATGGAGCTCGTGTTTCTTTCGGCTACTCTAATATTGATCGCCCAGATAGGATCTCAAACATCATCTCGAACTGGCGCATTAAGTTCACTGGATCACCCAATGACCTTCCTTTCGAGAACTTTATATTCCGAGTCAATTGCATGACCACCCAGAGCCTTAACGGCAACTTCGCATTGTTGACCCAATTTGCTCATCTTTTGTTCTCTGGCCCAGCACTCGCGTTTTATTGGAGAGTGCATCGCACGGTTCGCGATCTGGTCTGGTACGAGTTGTGTAGTCGCCTGCAAGTGCGGTACCAGGACCAAAGAACGGACAGGGACATAACAGCAACGAAAGCTTCGATGAATTTCTGGATGCTATGCTGGCTATCGCTGATTCCCTCCGAGAACCTATGTCGGATAGCGAGATCGCAGTTGAGGTTCGCCGCGGTTTGCGTTCGGAGTTGCAACATGAGCTGTTGCATGTCGAAACGTCAGATTTTGCCAGTTTGCGTAGGGAATATCACAGGCACGAGGAGTTCTTCCGAAACATTCGACCCCAATATCGCTCAGCCGGTAGGCGGAGCTTCGTGAATTCTCTTCAGGTGGAAGAGGATTTCAAGCCAGAGTCAAAAGAGGCATCGGAAGCGGAAATATGCGCCGTTCGCTCATTCGACAATTCAAAATGCTGGAATTGCGAGGAGGTAGGGCATCGCTATCAGGATTGTCTTCAGCCAAGACGCATCTTTTGCTACGGATTTGGTGCTGTCGACGTATATAAGCCGAATTGTGACAAGTGCAAGGCCAAGTCGGAAAACCAGACGCAGGATGCTCGCAGACATCCGAGAGGCGACATCCGCCGATAATCTCGGAACCTGCAGCGACTCTTTATCCTACCAGAATTTCTATTTCAGGTCTGCAACCCGTATGCGTTAATTTTGACGATGCATACGGGGCTTGAAACGGTATACTATCTCCTCTATCGTCCATCAAAGCGGTGACATACGCCCTTTCACCCAAGTTAATGTCTTCGGTGAGGATCACTTGGCACTCCTTGATAGCGGTGCTAACAAAAGCGTTATCGGTGGCAAGTTGGCACAGAAGTTAGTTGAGAAGGGATGTGTGTTCGGCAAGACGAAGAACGTCGTGCACACGGCGGATGGGCAGACGCTGGAGATAATTGGGTTAATTGCTGTTCCCCTGACGTATCACTCGGTGACAACCGAATTTCAATTTCTGATTGTTCCAACCATTAGACAGGAGCTCATTTGTGGGATGGACTTCTGGAAACGATTTAACATCTCCATCGTTCCAGCTTCCATAAATGAAGTCTTCTGCCAATCTTATCCCGATTCGCCTCTGCTAGATTTGACTCACGTCCAAAAATTACAGCTTGATGGCGTAATGACCTTATTTCCATCCTTCGAGAAGAATGGCCTAGGACTGACGTCACTCATCCAGCATACTATCGATACAGCAGCCGCAAAACCAATAAAGCAAAGGTTTTACCCCTTGTCCCCGGCTAAGGAGAGTCTCCTGTGCGCGGAGATCGATAGAATGCTGGCTATGGACGTGATCGAAGAGGCCCCTAGTTCTCCATGGTCCTCTCCAGTCACCTTGCATATAAAACCTGGCAAGGTGATGCACGGAAGCTGAACGCAGTGACTGTGAGGGATGCGTATCCTATTCCAATCATGGATGGGCTCCTTAGCAGGCTCCCTCCAGTACACTGAATCTCCAAGATAGATCTAAAGGATGCATTTTGGCAGATCTGTCTGGATCAGGACTCCCGCGCGAAGACTGCTTTTACGGTACCCAATAGGCCATTGTACCAATTTAAGCGTATGCCTTTCGGATTGACCAACGCTTCTCAAACGATGAGTCGCCTGATGGACATTGTGATTCCTTACCAGTTGAAGTCGCACGCCTTAGTCTACTTGGATGATCTTCTGGTGCTTTCTTCCAGTTTTGAGGAACAGCTCATCCATTTGACGGAGGTCACAACTCAGCTGCGTAAGGCTGGACTGACCATCAGCGTCCAGAAGAGTCAGTTTTGTCTCAGGAAGGTGGATTACCTTGGATTCATTGTCGGCGAGGAAACGATTCAGGTTAATCCGGGCAAGATTCGCGCGGTCGAGGAATTTCCTGTTCCGAAGACGCAGAAGCAGCTTCGCAGGTTTTTAGGAATGACTGGCTGGTATCAGCGGTTCATTCCGAATTATTCGGACGTTATTTTCGCCTTAACGGAGCTTCTGAAAGGCAAGGCATTCCAGTGGAATGACCGAGCTCAGAAGGCTTTTATCAAGATAAAGGGGTGCTTGTGCTCTGCTTCTTTTCTAGTTCATCCGAACTACGAGAGACCTTTTGTTCTCCAGTGCGACGCATCCTTGCATGGTGTCGGAGCTGTCTTGGCGCAGTGCGACGAGTCTGGCTGTGAGCGACCCATTGCTTACATGTCCAAGAAGCTAAATAAGGCTCAACGCAACTATACAGTGACAGAACTCGAGTGCTTGGCGGTAGTTCTGGCCATAAAAAAATTCCGCATGTACATCGAGGGTCATCCGTTCAAGGTGGTGACAGACCATGCAAGCTTGCGCTGGCTGATGAACCAGCCAGATCTTAGCAGCAGACTGGCTCGATGGGTGATCAAGCTACAAGGTTTCTCGTTCGAGATTGAGCACCGCAAGGGGAGTGAGAATGTGGTTGTGGATGCGCTATCCCGTTCGTTCGAGGAAGCAGAGATTTGTATATTAAACACGGAAGTCCTTAGCGAAATCGACCTCAACTCGGAAGCATTCCAGTCAGAGGAGTACCGACGGTTGAGGGAGAATGTTCGGTCCACTAAGGTTCCCGATTTTCAAGTAGTAGACGACTATATATACCATCGCACGGAGTTTCTTGGAGGCGAAATTGGTATGGACGCCGTTTGGAAGTTAGTAGTTCCGGAATCTTTGTGGGAAGGCGTCATAAGATCCGCACGCGACCAGCCTTCTTCTGCCCATTGCAGCATGGCTAAGTGCGCCGAGCAGATCCGCCGTAGATTTTTCTGGCCAAGCATGGTAGTGCAGGTAAGGGACTACATCCGGAACTGCGAGGTCTGTCGGACTACGAAAGATCCGACAGTGACGCTCAAACCACCCATGGGAGCTCGGGTAGTAACCGATCGACCATTCCAACGTCTTTATATTGACTTTATTGGTGCGTTTCCAAGATCGAAAAAGGGAAACATTGGAATTTTCATTATCCTAGATCACTTCTCCAAATTTACCTTCCTGAAAGCAGTGAAGAAGTTTACGGCCAAGGCCGTGATAGACATCCTTGGAGAAGAGATCTTTTCGTGCTTTGGGGTTCCGGAAGTAGTCGTGAGCGATAATGGCACTCAGTTTAAAAGCCATGAGTTCTCGGTCTTTCTGACAAAGTTCGGAGTCCGTCACATCTGCACGGGTGCGTATGCTCCTCAGTCGAACGCAGCGGAGCGGGTGAATCGCTCAATCAATGCGGCCCTGAGAGCTTATGTGCAGGGTGATCAAAGGGATTGGGACGTAGTCCTTAGCAGTATCAATTCGTCGCTACGTAAAACTTTGCATCAGTCCATCGGCATGTCACCATATCTGGTTGTCTTTGGGCAACACATGATGTCGCACGGATCGGATTACCAGTTGCTGAGAAAGCTTAGCATGCTTGGCGATGCTGAAGCGAACGTGGCAAGGCCGGATAGTCTGCAGTTGATTCGCTCGAAGATTGACAAAAATCTTCTCAAGGCGTTCGAGCATAATCAACGTAGCTATAACCTAAGGGCCAAAGCACGCTCCTTTGAAGTTGGCCAAGTAGTGATCAAACGCAACTTCGCACTGAGCAACGCTACCATCAACTTTAATGCAAAGTTGGCGCCAGTAGGCACGAAAGTCCGCGTTAAAGGGAGGTTGGGCAACACCTTTTATCTCTTGGAGGACAAGGAATTGGGATATTTCCATGCTTAATTTCAGACCCGGTAGTGCGTTTCGTGAATTTACTGTGGATATTCTTTGGCCCTATCTGGTCCCCCGAATCTAGCTGGTGCTAGCAGGGGTGAGACGAACTGTGCGAGCAGGAACAGATGACGGGAAGGACACCAACATTTTTATTTTGTACATCAAACACACAAACATGCACATTGTTAAACACATACTCTCAAGTTTCACACACACAAACACATTCATGTATATGTACACACATGTGCTCTAGACACACACTCGCATACGTACAGTGCGCATACCCAATTCACATTCATATTTTCACACTTATTTTAGTTCATTCATTTATTTTCTTCATTTACCTATTAGTTTCAAAATTATTATTTGATTAATTTTAATTTTTATTATTTATCGTTTTCATTTCAATTAATTGTTAATCCTTTTTGATTTCTATTTCTTTTTTTCATTACCTTTTTGTTCATTTTAATTTTCATTCATCATCCGCATACACACAAACAAAATTTTGTAACGCAAATAAAGATCAACAAAAGTGATGATAAAGTAAATAAAACAGGGATTGAGTGATAGGACAAGAGATTTGCTTTGGTGTGAGAGTATTCTTGGTGTTGTTATTGTGACATTATTATTTTTCCTCAGCTGTTTCGTCGGGGCCCCAACGGATCGCGGGTGAGTCGATAACAATAACAAAACAAACCGATTATATTATATACTTTCAAACTATCGCCTGACTATCGATATCAAATATTTTGCTCATCTCTCTTACGTACAAATAACTTATCGACCCAAATTACACACAGAAATTATTTAAAGAGTAAAAATTAAAGAAGGAATAATCAAAAAGGATAGAATGTTAGGGAAGTAAAGCTAGGTTTTTTTTTGGAAATTATCATGCAGCACGAAGCTGCATGCACAATAAATGTTAATTATAAGTGACATTAAAGAAACTTAATATGGAATAAATTTAGCTTTTTTTGAAGCACTAAGGGCGGTAGCATAACAGCGACATGGGTAGTATCGGTATTCCGATATCGATAGTATATGGTTGGGTGGGTGAAGAAGGAGAGCATTACATCTAGCTCTCCAATGTTATCCTCTAAACCACGGTTGGTAACTGGCGCAGTCGGACTCGTCATTGGACTAGAAGAAGAGCCGAGGACGAAGGCCCCACGGAATGCAGATCGGGATAGTTTTAATAACCAAGTAAGTGTTGGATGTGGTAAATGGAAACGTGTAATTTTGGCAACATAAAGTGCCGCCTAATTACATACATACATATGTACGATATGTATATGAATACATAAATAAAGAGCCAACTTGGTTCACGGGTGAAGCAGGCGTCTATGCCCACTCGCAACGTTCAATAAAGGGTCAACTAGGCTCACGGATGAAACAGGCGCCTATGCCCATCCGCAACGTTCAATAAAGGGCCAACTAGGCTCACGGATGAAACAGGCGCCTATGCCCATCCGCAACGAAATGTTCAATTAGTAATTGTATTGTTCGCCGTATTCTGTTTGTTCACACGCTATCCTCCATATATATAATTCTAAAGAATTTTTTTTTGTTGTCCAATTCGGCTGTCGGTTCAACAGCTCTGGCGCCTGGCTGGTCGTCGACGACGTGGCGCGACGTTTTTCGAGCAGGACTTAGCGATACAACAGCATCTACAACGGTACTAATTTCTGCAAATCGCCGCACCAAAGCTGCAGCTGGTGCATACCACAGCGTCAACGATGCAATAGTCCTCGCCTGGCTGGTCGTCGACGTCGCGTCGCGACGTTTTTCGAGCAAGACCTACCGATACAAAACCACTTACAACGGTACTAATTTCTGCAAATCGCCGCACCAAAGCTGCAACTGGTGCATATCACAGCGTCAACGACGCAATAGCCCTCGCCTATATAAAGACAGCGTTAAATTTATTTGAGTCAGTCCATAATGGTCCTTTAACGAAACCGTTTTTCGAAGTCAGAAGTATTAATTAATATACTAATATTATAAGGTATATTATACAAAAAGTGCAAAGAAAACCAAAAAAAAAAGTAAAAAAGTGAAGCTAAAGTGAAAGTACATATAAACATACTATATGTACAAACAAAAACTAGAACAACAGCATCTGTACGTGAAAGACGCGAAAAGGTACACACACAGACGTATGTACATAGTCAGTAAAAAAGTAAAAAAAAAGTGAAGCAAAAGTGAAAATACATATAAACATACTATATGTACAAACAAAAACTAGAACAACAGCATATGTACGTGAAAGATGCGAAAACGTACCCACACCGACGTATGTACATACCCTGGTGAACCAAAGTGCACAAACGACCAGCAAGCGGATTAACGTAGCAGAGATACTAAATTACAAATTAACCAAAAATTTTTCTTTCGTACATGCCAAATTCTACAAAAGGTGAATCCCGCTCACTAGAAGCTTAGCTAGAGCAAGAAGACAAGAAGTACTCGAATTAATAGGAGAGAGCAGTTAAAAAGATAGTCTCGATTAATTAGATGAAAATATTTCAGAAGTTAGACCCATAATGATTCAGAAATCTACACAAGATATAATGCAGGAATTATAAATTCCGGACGCGATTCAAGTATATTGAAATACTAAAATATTATGTATGTTAATTTAGCAATAACCATATACTAAAATTTGGTCACACTGATCTGAATCAGTTTTTTTTTTGTTTTTCTGGAAACTTCCTTCTTCTGTTGTTAACTTCCGAACGACTCAACGATGTCACGCTTAAGTCAAATAAAACAATTATTAAAATTTAACTAAATCGCCTCGCGTTTTACTCCATCATTTCCAACAGGTTATGGGCCCAGGAGTAGTAAAGACTTTAATAATTGTGTGTGATCAAGTGGAAAATAATTATTGTCTGTAATTAGCTTGTGCATTTTTTATAAACATGAACGGACAAGGGCTGTGCGCGATCGACAAATTGGACGGCGAAAATTACGCAGTATGGTCGGTGCAAAAGAAGAGTGTATTAGTGCACTCAGGTATGTGGTCGTTAGTGTGCGGAAGACGCGTGAAGCAAGAAAGTGATACAGTAGAACAAGGAGCCCAATTCGACGAACTAGACGAAAAAAGCACTAGCAACAATATTGCTGTGCGTGAAGGCTTCAGAAATTAATTTGATTGAAAACTGCGCTAGTTCTAAAGAAGCTTGGGACAAGCTTTGCAGCTGTGTACAAGCCTCGCGGACCCGCCAGGAAAATTACCTTGTTCAGGAAATTACTCCGGTTGAGTTTGTTGGAAAGTGTGTACGTACAAAATTACATAAATGATTTTGTGTATATCGTCGAAAAACTGAAAGAAATTGATATGAACATTTCTGAAGATATTTTTACTATTTTGATGCTGTCGGGACTCCGTAAGAAATTCGAAAATTTCGTGGTAGCGATCGAAACGCGCGAACAGTTACCGACTCTCTTGGATTTAAAAGTGAAAATTATAGAAGAGGGAGAGAGATAAAGAGTGAGCTCGGACGAAACGGATCTTTGTGTGCAGCATTTGATGATTTGATGCAAAGAAGAATAAAAAATGCTTTCGATGTGGTCGCGAGGGTCACTTTATTACGCAGTGCAAAGTGAAAGACAAAAATGATGAAATAGAAACATTTGAAAAACAGAAGTCGTTTACTATGCTTGCAAGTGTAAATAAAAATGACGTTTTAACGAAATCGATGTGGTGCTTGGACAGTGGAGCAACTGCTCACATGTGTTGTGAAAGGTCGTGGTTCGCGGACATTAAGGAGCATAAAGAGAAAATATTACTTTCAGGAGAAAATTATATATTTTCGGATGGCGTCGTTCCGTTAATTTGAAAAATGTGCTTTACGTAAAAAACTTGCAAAGTAATTTCATATCGGTAGTGAAAGCCGTTGAAAAAGGGTATAAAGTGATTTTTCACAAGCAAAGTGCGTATATAAAGAACGGTCAAAATGAAGAAGTGTTACAGGCAAAAAAAAGCTGGAAATCTTTTTGTTGTTTATACTTCGAACAGTCGGTGCATGTACTTGTGTGCAAATGATGAATTGTGGAAGTGGCATTATCGTTATGGTCATTGGAACATGGCGAGCCTAAAAAGATGGCAAGTAACAATATGGTCAATGGCTTAAAGTCAATCAAAAATGTTGTGGACATAGACCGAATAGCATGTGAAATCTGTGCTAAAGGTAAAATCTGTATGAAACCTTTCCCAAAAATGGCAAAAAATCGTGCGGACAAAGTGCTAGGGCTAGTGCATTCGGACATTTGCGGGCCAATGAACAAATTATCTGCCGGTGGAGCAAGATATTTCGTAACATTTATTGATGACTATTCGCGTTATATGTTCGTATATTTTTTGAAAACCCGTGATGAATTGCTTCCCACGTTTGAAGACTTTGTCGCGTTTGCAGAAAAACAGACCGGTGAAAAACTTAAAGCATTTCGCAGCGATAACGGTCGCGAATATATAAGCCACGAGTTTCAGAAGTTCCTATCTGAAAACGGTATTAAGCGGCAATTGACAGTACCGTACACTCCACAGCAAAACGGGGTTGCTAAACGCGCTAACCGGACACTTGTGGAAATGGCAAGGAGCATGCTTATATATTCAGGAGTGAATGAGTTCCTGTGGGGAGAGGCAGTTAGGACTGCAGCATATCTACGCAACAGATCGGAGACAAGGTCGTTGAAGAGTCAAACACCATTTGAACTGTGGACAGGTAAAAAGCCTTCGATATCGCATTTAAAAATCTTTGGATGCAAAGCGATTGCATTAAATAAGAAACATGCAGGAAAGTTCAAGCCAAAAGGTATTGAATGCATGATGATAGGGTATTCAACAACAGCGAAGGCTTACAGATTAATGCGCATTGGATCGAACCAGGGAATCGAAAGTAGAGACGTCGTTTTTCTAGAGGAAACTATAGGGTATCCAAAGAATGGAAACAAGAGAACAAGACGGCACTTATTGACGAAATTGGAGTTGATTGTTCGCAGATTTTGGCAGTGGACAACAACAAAGAAGATGCTGAGGTGCTCGAGGAAGAGCAAATTGACAGCGAGATTAATGAAGCTGATAGTTCTGATATTTACGAGAGTGCGAAGAGCGATGATACCGAAGAAAGGGAAATTCGTGGTCCTGGTCGTCCTAAGAAGATAAAAACTGGAAAGCCCGGGCGGCCACGAAAACAATACAACTTGTTGAACATGATGAAGGTTCAAGATGTCAAGGTACCTGTTACGTTTGCTGAAGCGACACAGTCTGAAATGAGTCAAGAGTGGGTAGCATCAATTCAGAAGGAGATTGACGCCCTCGAAGCTAATCAGACATGGGAGCTACAGAGCTTACCAGAAGGTAAGAAAGCCATCGGTAGTAAGTGGATTTTTGGCATCAAAGGAGATAAGGATGGCAATGTGATGCGATTTAAATCGAGGTTGGTGGCTAAAGGATGTGCACAACAATATGGTATAGACTTTTTTGAAACGTTTTCACCAGTTGTCAGATATTCGTCTTTGAGACTGATTATATCTCTGGATGTTGAGCATAACTTATTTCTACATCAGATGGATATATGAAGCAACCCGATGGATTTGATGATAAACATCATGGAAAAGTTTTGAGACTAAGGAAGTCACTTTACGGACTAAAACAGAGCGGTAGATAGTGGAAAGCTAAGCTCAATGAAGTCTTGCAAAAACTGCATTTTGTTCCCTGTGCCAGCCATAAGGAGCATGAAGTCGCTGCCAAGCGTATACTAAGGTATTTGAAGGGCACCTCAAACAACAGGTAAACCGATTCATGGCTACGTCGACGGAGATTGGACAAATTACACATCGGATCGTAAATCCTACAGTGGATATGTCTTCATAAACGCAGCTGGTCCAATATCCTGGTCCAAGAAGCAAAGTCTGGTGGCATTATCCAGCACGGAGGCCGAATATGTTGCATTGTCCATTGCAGCAAGAGAAGCTGTATTTTTAAAAAAGTTTCTGAAGGAATGGGTTTTTTGATAGATCACTCAATTTTAATTTTTTGCGATAATCAGAGTGCTTTATGTTAAGCTAAGAATCCAGTATTACATAATAGAAGTAAGCATATTGACATAAAGTTCCACTATTTTAGAGAACTTTATTCTAAAAAGGAAATTGATGTAAAATATATATGTACAAATGACATGTTATCAGATATATTAACAAACAAGTCGGAAAGGCTACAGTCGAGCTGACTCGACTGTGATATACCCGCTACAATTCTAGGGAAAAACACGTGCCAAATGTGAACAATGCGTTCTAGCTTTTTATTTCTTTCTGTCTCTAATTTGTTTTGCCTATGCAAGTTCCCATCGATTCTTATTGGATGTTGCCCTTTGCTTTTATTACTTTGCAGTTATAAATTATATGGTGCCTCACAATACATCTCAACATATCTAATAAGATTTGTCGTTTGTTTTTTGTGTTGCTGCTCAATGTCTCTTTCGATTCTAAGTGGCTTTAAATATACTAAAAATTTATTATGAATTTTGCAACACACCATAAAATAAAAAAAAATATAAGATACAAAAAAAGTAAATATATGGCGCCGCGGCACCCAGGAGTTGAACTCCGGACCTCTCGCTTAACAGTCAACTACCATCACCACTCAACCACTGCATTTCTTACGCAATGACTACTATGAATATTTTCGGTGCACATAATTAAAAAAAAAAGTTACCACGGGTTCTGACATTAGGAAAAACCGACATAAGCACATGGCCACAGTGCAATACTATTTCTTGAATATCTTTCTTATTTATCGGCCGATCTTATTGAAACTTTGCCAACACGCCCGCATTATGGTTGTTATTACATGTATAAAAAATGATTGCTGTAGAGCTATATTTGCAGCTACAATCGACTTTTTTTCGATATGTGGGGGCGGATGTAGGCGTGGCGAAAATCTAAAATAAACTTGATCTGCGTGCAGAATTAACACATATTGTCCCCAAATTTGGTAGCTCTAGCTCTTATAATAGCTGAGATCTAGGTTTTCACACGGATGGACAGACAGACAGACGGACAGACGGCCAGACGGACAGACGGACATGGCTATATCGACTCGGCTGTTCATGCTGATTCAGAATATATATACTTTATGGGGTCGGAGATGTCTCCTTCTGCCTGTTACAAACATTTTCGGTTGGCACAAAGTTATAATACCCTTATACTCTTCGAGTAGCGGGTATAAAAACCTACAGAAAAAGAAGCATTTAAAATGTATAACTGAAATGAATTGTTTCTGAATATGTTGTTGAGAAGGAGTATTGAAATACTAAAATATTATGTATGTTAATTTGGCAACAACCATATACTAAAATTTGGTCACACTGATCTGAATCAGTTCTTTTTTGTTTTTCTGGAAACTTCCTTCTTCTGTTGTTAACTTCCGAACGACTCACAACGATGTCACGCTTAAGTCAAATAAAACAATTATTAAACTTTAACTAAATCGCCTCGCGTTTTACTCCATCATTTCCAACAAGGTATTACCGACCTACATATGAAGGAGACAAAGAACTCCTCAATAAATTTATCACAAGCGTAGAAAGAGTACTAATATAAATCAAGGATATAGACACTACAGAATACGGAAAACTGTTACTCGGCGTAATAAGGGATAAAATAACCGGAAGAGCAGATTGAGTACTAATCCGTGAGAGAATAAACTTTAACTGGGACGACATTAAGAAGATATTAACAGAAAATTTCGGAGAAACAAGGAGTGAGGAAACTCTTATGGACGAATTAAGGCAAATACCGTACAAGGGCCTATCGATCAAAAACCTATATCAAGAAATAACCGAAATAAAGGCAGCCATATTAAACGTACTTGACAAAGAGGAAACTAATCTCGAAATCAGAAAAATTAAGGAAAATTCCTACGAGAAAACTTACGTGCAGAAATTCATAGCAGGACTTAAAAACCCATTAAAGTGGACAGTTAAAGCCCAACAACCCAAAACGCTAAGACAAGCGTACGAAGTTGCTATCGAATGTAGGGACGAATACTTTAGAGACAGTGAAAGAGAGGCATCAGATAAACAAAACCAAAATCGCGGCGGACGTTATAGAAGTAATCATAATTCCGGTCGGAACTTTGCTAACCCAAAGCAACAGAATAATAACAGAAACGACACACAAGAAAGGAGAAATAACAACTATAACCAACAACACGACGAATACCGAAATGCATATTACGAACGTCAACAAAACAAAAGAGGTCGTTTCTGTGAACAATCGCAAGATAGAAGTCGCCAAGGCTCAGTTAGATCAGGTACCTCAACCTACTCAGACAGAACCCAAATAACCAACAACGGGAGAAATAACTATAAACCACAGACCGAACTACACAACATAGAAGACGTGCCAAATTTTACCATAGCCGCCTTGGACAACCAACCGACTACACCGAACAACCGAGGATCGGAGAACAATTAGTATACATTTTAATTGAATCCCCATTCGACAGACCATTGAGATTCTTAATAGATAGCGGATCAAACGTGGCATTTATCAGCCCAGACTTCGTAACCCAGGGTAGCGAAGAAATATTAGAAAACCCATTGATGGAACGATATGATGTCGTTCATGCGGCAGACAAATACAGGATTTTGGGAATTGTTTGGCATTTTTGTAAACTTGCCGATCAGTTCTTAGCGTTGGACAACTCGTTTAATAGTTTAAAGCTATTAAAAAGGTCGCCCAAGCGTAAGAAATCTGCTCACGTAGCGAAGCCTTTGCCTGCTGTCATTCCGCCCCCTCTCATTGACCAGCCATGCACTCCTGTGACTCAGCCGGTGATGTCGTTCACTACTCCTATGGTGACGAGATCATCGGTGTCAGAGAAAGTCATCAACGAGTGTGTGCAAATGGTGTCACACAAAATTTCCGATGTGTCCGCTGTGGATTCTTACCACACATAAGGTACACCTAAGGCAAGTTCAATTTCCGAACTACCGGTTAAGTACTATCCACAGGTGAAAAACCTGTGGAGCCTTAGAATATGCTAGGATTTCCACTAAGAAAAAAAATTTTCGTTTCCCGGCTTGCCCCTGATCTTACATCTCAAGATGTGGCGGCTTATATTCAAGCCAAAATACAAGCTGTCGAGTTGAAAGTAGAAAAATTTAAAAGTGTCCCGGCAGAACTGCTAGCCATTATATGTTCTCCCAAATTTTACTCAGAACATGTAATGGTTAAAGAGTTTGATGCGATAAAAAAAGAATCGGAAACGTCGATTCAAATACAAAATGCTAAAAACTAAGTGCTACTTTTTTTTCTTACATACCAAAATGTAAGAGGATTATGTAGCAAATTTTATCATTTATTCATAAACAGCCTTATTTTAGTGTTTACTGAAACTTGGTAAAAACCGGATATTTTGGTGGTTTCAGCAAGTGAGTATACAACCTACAGGCTTGATCGACCTGTCCGACGTTGTGGGGGAGTTCTGATTGCTGTAATCTCCGCCATATCATCGGAACTTTTACAACCGGACGTTCAACAGCATTTTGAATTTATTTGTGTACAATTTTTATAAATTCTTAGATTTTTTCCGTTTTATAACCTGTTTATATATTCCGCCATCATCGGAATTGTCAGTCTATTTGCATTATTTGCGTTATCAGACAGGCATCATTTTATGTTCCTTGGTGACTATTTATAAAACGTCGCTTAACTATGACAAATTTACTTGAGCTGACATCCTTTGTTATAAAAGGTTTTCAGGAAAATCTTCAAACTGATGTTATTTACACTGATTTCAGTAAGGCTTTTAACTCAGTAAATCATTCCCTTCTTGCACATAAACTCAGCATCTTAGTCTTCATACCGAAACTTCTTAATTGCCACATATGGCGTTCCTCAGGTTAGCCATCTAGGCACCATGCTTTTTACGCTTTTTATCAATGACCAAATGCAAGCTTGATGACATTCTATCGAGCCAGTCCAAAGTACGTTTCCTACACTCTTTGTGGTTGTGTCTTAGAAAGAATTACTCTAGTTGATGATCTTGGGGTCCGTTTGGACCGAAAATTAAAGTTTTCCGAACATATGATCAATAAAGCAATGGGTGTGCTTGGCTTTATTAACAGATGGTCTAAGGAGTTTGATGATTCTTATGTAACAAAGACCCTCTACAACTCACTTGTTCGTCCAATTCTTTAAAATGGATCATGTGTATGGTGTCCCCAGTACACTACTCACAAAAACCGCATTGAATCTGTACAAAACACTTTTTTAATTTTTGACTTACGAGGCCCTTACTGGGATGTAAATTTAAGACTTCCTTCCTATAGCAGTAGACCTCTACTATTTACCTTCTCTATCTAATCGTAGAATCATTCTGGGTGTAGTATTTATTAAAAACCTCATCCAAGGTAACATTGACGGTGTTAACCTGTTTAGCCTGTGACGCCGCATGAAGCGACGCCACATTTATAGTTTAAGTTAAGGGACCTAGCAATAGGAGACAAGACAGCTTTAAGCCCGGCATACGCCGCATGAAGCGGCGCCCCAGAGATAATGTAAGTTAACCGATTAGTAATAAGAGACAAGGTATCTTTAAGCCCGGCATACCCCATAGTTATTTAAATACATAGGCATAGGCAGGGACGTAGACAAAACACGCGAGACAGGGCGAGAAACACAAGAAACCCCCAGTCACTCGGCACCCATGCCTTGGGTAGTCAGAGCTCGCGCGCACACAAGTAACGGTGCTTCGGTACCCAGAGCTCGCGCATTTAGGCAAGCAGCCGTCGAACGCACACACGAAGCAACGGTTCTTGGATAGCCAGAGCTCGCGCGCGCACAAAGTAACGGGGTGCGAGCTTGTGCACAGACAGCACAAAGCAACTGCTTCGCGACAAATTTTGGGCAGCGACGCCGGACCAGCAGCAGCGCTGCTAGCAGAACCACAGCAGACAGGCAAGCAGCGGCGAGCGGCAACAAGCAAGCAGCGGCGACATGTACGCAGCAGCAGCAGTGAAAAGGGAAGTCGAGATATTAGGCTTAGGCAATTGATCCCGAGGAGCCAGTGAAGCAAGTCGATCCCGAGCAGCCAGCGAAATAGGCGGCAACGTGCCCCTTAGAAAGAAAACCCGTGAACCAGAAAAAGTGAAAAGTCCTGGCAAGTGCCAGCCGAAGGACCTCCCGAAGGACGAACAGGATGAATCCTGTCGCAGGAGAATCGAGGTGAGCTGTAGTAAGAATAAAACAATGAAAGTGCAGTTTCAGAGCCAGCGTAATGGTGCGAAGTAGGCAGGGACTAACTAGAATAAGAACCAGTGCATAGAAATCAAAGAAAACCCAGTGAATAAAACCATGTTGAATATTTAAACGAAACTCCCTTGCAGTGATCATTTAAAACAATATACCCCGTGTTCCATTCTCCCCCCCTCTATGGTGAGCAAAGTGTCGTGTCCGTGTGTGTCGGTGTGAGTGTACATAAGCAGGGTCGCGCTTGCTGGTATGCCGGTGCGCCGCTGGGTGCATCAACAAGTTGCGGCGTGGTGGAATACACCACCGAGCGACTTGTGGAAGTGCATGCGAGAGTACCTGCGGCCACGGGCGTTCTGCACGACCGTGGGAGGCGTCGTGAGCGAGTGATCGCGGGCAAGCGAGGTGCGAAAGGCGTGCACATTACCCAGTTACGGATGGTGGAATACACCAACGAGCGACTTGGGGAATGCAAGCGAAAAGCACCCGCGGCCACGTGCATTCCTCACGATAGGCCGCCAGTCCGGCACGCGTGACACGCGACACGCCTCGAAAGGACCGCGTGGTGGCGGGGTTAAATACCACGTGGTTAGCCAACGAGCACACGTACGTGATGTGGGCCATGCCCACCGCCTATACCCTGTAAACCACCCATGGAGGTATGATCTGCTAATAACCCCTCTTATTAAAGTCATGGAAAGTCCTAGTATTTATAAATTTTCTGTAAAGACCCTGGCTAGACTGAGATATGTACCCCAGGCTGAGAAAACATCCTTACAGATGGCACCCGAGCAGGGACTACTATGACTAGACATTTAGTTTGGAGAATTTTGAACACCCTTTCCGTGGACTAAAGACCCACGTAGCAAATTTATGCAGGGTATAGCAGGCAGGCACAAGATCCACATTGCAAGTTTCACACAGGGCACTAGTAGCAAAGAATAGACATAGACATCGATGCATGCATAAGAATCATTTTTATATCAGTCGTAGGACAGGTTCCACACGTGTCTACGACTGCTGCGCACACTGACGTGGGCGCAAACTTTGGCCTTCTGACTTTTATTTTACACGGCCAACCATTTTTCCCTGCGCCGGCTCAGGCAACCTGTACCGAATACCGAGGGAGCCAGTCGCGTCCGGACCAGCAAGTAGTCAACAAACAACCTTCGTTAAAAATATCGTTCCCTGAAAATACCGCGAGATACCCAGCAGTGAATCAAGATCGTGAACCAGACTATTACGAGAACGCAAAGTGCAAATAAGACTTAGTGACGCACGGCTCACCTACCTCGCGAGCAAATCTTTTTTTAATCAAGTGAACCCGTTACAACTAACCCGTCCGCTAACGCTGGATCGCGTTCTGTAGGAAGAGCGACCTGCAACTCATCCTCAAGGAGTTCGGACTGGATCCGAGTGGTACAGTGGAGGAGATGCGGAGCCGTCTGGTAGCTTTCTCCAATTAGGAGGACCTGTCGAAGGACTAACTGCAACGGCTCATGGAACTAGAGGCTAGCTTGGGCAATGCAGTTACGCCGGAGCTGAAATCGCCTGGAGCATGCTCACGCGACATCTTACAGGCGCCGATGGAAGATGACGCACCAATCTTCATCCCCATACCAAGCCTGGAAGCTAGACGGGCAGCGAGTCCTTCAAGGAGCACTACTATCCCATCCGTTCGAGGGTCTATTGCGGCACTTCCAGCCGGCAGTAGGACCAGCGAACCGGGTCACCGATGGATAGCCCCGTACGAGCTGGCCGATCGAGTACGGAAATGGGGCGTGGCTTTCAACGGCGACGCTACAGATCCGTGAGGATTCATCGAGCAGCTGGAGGAGAAGGCAGCACTGTACAGCATCGACCCACAACAGTTACCACAGGCGGTAGCGAACGTGCTAACGGGCCAAGCAGAGGACTGGTTCAGGGTCAACACCCTTGACCGAGTCACCTAGGAGGAGTTCAAGCAGAAGTTTATGGAGTTCTTCCTTCCCCCGCGCTATTTTCAACGACTGGAAGACGAGATCAGGAGCCGAGCCCAACGCCGAAGAGAACGCTTTCGGGACTATGCCCTGGCCCTAAGGATGATGATGCGACATGCGAAGTACACCCCGGAGCAGGAGCTGGACAGGATCTATGACAACATGACGCCGGAGTACCAACTGTTTACCCGCCGTCACGAGTTCCGAACGCTGGCTCAGCTGAGCAAACTTGTGACCACGTACGAGACCACGAAGGAACTGCAACGCCAAACGACGAGTCAAGTTGATCGACGGAGGGAGAATCCGATGCCACCGAACCCGCCAGTGACGACCAGCGCACCGCCTACAACACTGACCCCCACAGCAGCGACAGCCACTCCTCACACAACACCCACAGGGGCTTCAAAGGGCGACCTGCAGCGCGTGTGCCATAACTGCGCGCAACCCGGGCATCTACAAGCGGACTGCCGAAACAGCCGCGTGTGGTTCTGTTGGGACTGCGGTCGACACGGTGTACGCACAGTGGACTGTTGTCGACGACCTACGTCGGGAAATGCTGCGCGTCTTCAGCCGATGGGGAACAACTTGGAGACGCCGCACCGCAGTTCCCAGCAGTAGCACCCCTGAGGTGCGGTAGTGGACGTGTCATCGCGAATGTTCGGATCGAGGGCATAACAACGGACGCCACGATCGACACGTGAGCCACACGCAGCTTCATCAGCGAGCGTATGGCGGCCAGGCTGAGCACACCAGAGAACGAGCGAGCAGCACTGATCCGGAACAAGCGAGGCGCCGAGCACCGGCGAAGCACAGAGGAACCAACAGGAGCACGAGCAGAAGTACAGCAACGAGACACAGAGAATCAGGCCATCGCGGGTGGCGCATCTCTCCGGTCTTCTTCCCCACAAGTACAATCGGTGCACTGTATGGGCTCCTAGATGGCTCGATCCTATATCTCGCAGAAGCTCATCAGCTTGCTCGTTGATGATCTTCTGCATGGCCGGATTCTTCGGCGCAATGGGAGACACCCCCATCAATCCGTCGAACTTGGCTAGCTCGGACTGTAGAAAGGCCTCCACCTGTTCTTCGTCCGTAGCTACCCTTGTTCCAAGTGCCTCGACGCCCCGCAAGGCGGTGTGGCGGGACTTGGGCCGTCTCCCACGGCGTCTTCGCTTGGTCAGGCCACCCGCGATGGCTTGATTCTCTGTGTCTCGTTGCTGTACTTCTGCTCGTGCTCCTGTTGGTTCCTCTGTGCTTCGCCGGTGCTCGGCGCCTCGCTTGTTCCGGATCAGTGCTGCTCGCTCGTTCTCTGGTGTGCTCAGCCTGGCCGCCATACGCTCGCTGATGAAGCTGCGTGTGGCTCACGTGTCGATCGTGGCGTCCGTTGTTATGCCCTCGATCCGAACATTCGCGATGACACGTCCACTACCGCACCTCAGGGGTGCTACTGCTGGGAACTGCGGTGCGGCGTCTCCAAGTTGTTCCCCATCGGCTGAAGACGCGCAGCATTTCCCGACGTAGGTCGTCGACAACAGTCCACTGTGCGTACACCGTGTCGACCGCAGTCCCAACAGAACCACACGCGGCTGTTTCGGCAGTCCGCTTGTAGATGCCCGGGTTGCGCGCAGTTATGGCACACGCGCTGCAGGTCGCCCTTTGAAGCCCCTGTGGGTGTTGTGTGAGGAGTGGCTGTCGCTGCTGTGGGGGTCAGTGTTGTTGGCGGTGCGCTGGTCGTCACTGGCGGGTTCGGTGGCATCGGATTCTCCCTCCGTCGATCAACTTGACTCGTCGTTTGGCGTTGCAGTTCCTTCGTGGTCTCGTACGTGGTCACAAGTTTGCTCAGCTGAGGCAGCGTTCGGAACTCGTGACGGCGGGTAAACAGTTGGTACTCCGGCGTCATGTTGTCATAGATCCTGTCCAGCACCTGCTCCGGGGTGTACTTCGCACGTCGCATCATCATCCTTAGGCCCAGGGCATAGTCCCGAAAGCGTTCTCTTCGGCGTTGGGCTCGGCTCCTGATCTCGTCTTCCAGTCGTTGAAAATAGCGCGGGGGAAGGAAGAACTCCATAAACTTCTGCTTGAACTCCTCCTAGGTGACTCGGTCAAGGGTGTTGACCCTGAACTAGTCCTCTGCTTGGCCCGTTAGCACGTTCGGTACCGCCTGTGGTAACTGTTGTGGGTCGATGCTGTACAGTGCTGCCTTCTCCTCCAGCTGCTCGATGAATCCTCACGGATCTGTAGCGTCGCCGTTGAAAGCCACGCCCCATTTCCGTACTCGATCGGCCAGCTCGTACGGGGCTATCCATCGGTGACCCGGTTCGCTGGTCCTACTGCCGGCTGGAAGTGCCGCAATAGACCCTCGAACGGATGGGATAGTAGTGCTCCTTGAAGGACTCGCTGCCCGTCTAGCTTCCAGGCTTGGTATGGGGATGAAGATTGGTGCGTCATCTTCCATCGGCGCCTGTGAGATGTCGCGTGAGCATGCTCCAGGCGATTTCAGCTCCGGCGTAACTGCATTGCCCAAGCAAGCCTCTAGTTCCATGAGCCGTTGCAGTTAGTCCTTCGACAGGTCCTCCTGATTGGAGAAAGCTACCAGACGGCTCCGCATCTCCTCCACTGTACCACTCGGATCCAGTCCGAACTCCTTGAGGATAAGTTGCAGGTCGCTCTTCCTACAGAACGCGATCCAGCGTTAGCGGACGGGTTAGTTGTAACGGGTTCACTTGATTAAAAAAAGATTTGCTCGCGAGGTAGGTGAGCCGTGCGTCACTAAGTCTTATTTGCACTTTGCGTTCTCGTAATAGTCTGGTTCACGATCTTGATTCACTGCTGGGTATCTCGCGGTATTTTCAGGGAACGATATTTTTAACGAAGGTTGTTTGTTGACTACTTGCCGGTCCGGACGCGACTGGCTCCCTCGGTATTCGGTACCCATAACAATGTATTGCTTCATAACAACTAAGTAGCTTTATATAAACAATGCTGACTCGCCACTATTGGGTTCAGCGCTCCGCGCAAAGAACGCTTGGCAGCGGAAAGCTGACACTTCCTATTGAGAGTGTTGCTTCACGCTGCAAGAAATGCTGAGTCGGCTTGCCGACTTGTGGTGGCGCGATGCATTGCTGTGAGGGTAAACTTAGTTTCAATAATTGTACTCTCTTTAGTCTTAGTCTGGTGACGAATAAATTCACAGCTTGCTCCGGCGCACAGCCGATAACAAAATTGTTTTTAATTACAATCAACCGCTACGCCACAAGGCTAGTGATAACTACTAAGGGGGCGAAGTCAAGCCCTCCAACATAATCTACCTAAATACAGTGTCAAAGGCGTACCTCTACCGCAGAAGGAAGACCATCTGGACACCGAATAGGAGATCACTTAATTGGCGCCCAACCACATCCGGACCTAAAATCTAATTTAACAGGGTAGTTAAGTTAGGAATCATGTAAGTTTTACAAGTGATTTCTTCTTGGCAATCATTGAAATTTACTAAGTGAAAGAATTGTTGTGTTGTGAAATTCAGTTTGGCTAAATTTTTACCGCATACTTTCGGCACGTTCTATTTCTTATTGCATACCCTTTTAAAGAAAAAATATTGCATACTTTTTATTGCCCAACTTATAAAAAATATATTGCATACTTTTTATTGCCCAACTTATAAAAAATACTGCATACCTTTTATTGCCTTATTTATAAAATAGATATTGCATACCTTTTCTTGCCGTACTTTATAAGCCGATCGCTTGTGCTCGGCGACCAAATACATATTTGCGTTGTGTCAACCAACCAATGAGTTGGGCGGGCACATATAGAAACATAAAGGTTGAATACGATAGTGAGGACAGTTGGGAGGGGGAACAAGCATACCCGATAGTAGATCAGCCGTTAGCTAGCCCCCCTATAAGCAGCACCATGGACCCAGCTCAAATCCAAGCTCTTGTAGAAAATGCCGTCAGACAGGCATTGGCACAACAACAGACCCAGTTTCAAACACAGATAAACTCCCTAGCTGCTCGGGTACAAAGTTTGCAGGTGGAAGCACCGCAAATCATTGCGTACGAAAAGGTTACTGTGAATCCTGAGGTTAGGTGTGACTTACCACTTGACATAATCAAGTCCGTGCCAGAGTTCTCTGGCACCCAAGACGAGTATGTGGCCTGGAGACAGTCGGCCATATACGCTTATGACCTATTCAAGCCTTATAATGGCAGCAGTGCACACTACCAAGCTGTAGCTATCCTTCGAAACAAAATTCGAGGCGCAGCTGGAGCCTTACTTGTGTCGCACAATACTGTACTGAATTTTGATGCCATTTTGGCCAGGTTGGACTGCACATATTCGGACAAAACGTCCCTACGTCTACTGAGGCAGGGGTTGGAGATGGTCAGGCAAGGGGACATGCCACTGATGCAGTACTATGACGAGGTCGAGAAAAAGTTAACGCTCGTCACCAACAAGATTGTAATGACACATGAGCAAGAGGGCGCTGACTTGCTCAATGCTGAGGTTAGAGCCGATGCCCTGCACGCTTTCATTTCGGGCCTCAAAAAGTCCCTCAAAGCAGTGGTCTTTCCGGCTCAACCTAAAGACTTGCCGTCTGCCCTGGCTCTGGCCAGAGAAGCGGAAGCAAGCATTGAGAGGAGCATGTTCGCAAATTCCTACGCCAAGGCCGTAGAGGAACGTGCGCAAACGTCTGGAAACGTCAAGGGTCGCTTCCAGGGCAAACAGGGTAGAGACAATAAAGAGGAACAGGGCCAGGACAGAAACCCACATTTTGTCAGGCGACAAAAGGGTAACACTAATGGTCAGTCCAATAGCGACAACCAGGCGCAGGCACCTCAACCTATGGAGGTCGATTCGTCCTCCAAGTTCAGGCAGCGCACTGACTATAATAGGAACAACCCCAATGAGGCCAACGCCTCGAAGAGGAGAAATTCTTCCGACCGATCGACAGGTCAGAGGCGGCAGCGCCTTAACAACATTGTCCAGGAATCCCCCAAAGCGAAAGACCCTAAGGCAAAAGACCCCAAGCAGGAGTATGAGAAGGCAGCAAAGGCTGCAGTAGAGGAAATCGATAGCGACAATGAGTACGCCCCAAGCGATGACTCATTGAATTTTTTAGGGGACGCTCCCGGTTGCCGTTCATCGAACGACGGTTGGCTGGGAGAACTTTAAAAATGCTAATTGACACCGGCGCGGCAAAAAATTACATAAAGCCCGTAAAGGAGCTCAAAAATGTAATGCCGGTCGCCAGTCCCTTCTCGGTGAGCTCCATACATGGCTCCACCGAAATCAAACAAAAGTGCGTTATGAAGGTCTTCAAGCACTCCTCTCCGTTCTTTCTTTTGAATTCCCTCAACACGTTCGACGCTATTATAGGCTTAGACCTGTTAACACAGGCCGGAGTCAAGTTGAACCTAGCTGAGGACTCCTTAGAGTATCAAGGCGTTCGTGAAAAACTTCACTATCTTAGTTGCCCTAGTGTGAATTTCACTGACGTGAATGACATTGTGGTGCCTGCCTCCGTTAAAAAGGAGTTCAGGGACACAATTTTGAGAAGGAAAAAGGCCTTCTCCACTTCACACGAAACTCTCCCTTTCAACACCGCTGTCACTGCCACAATTCGTACAGTAGACAACGAACCGGTGTACTCGAGAGCTTACCCAAACCTCATGGGTGTTTCTGACTTCGTGAATAACGAAGTCAAACAACTGCTAAAGGAGGGCATCATCAGGCCATCGAGGTCTCCCTACAACAGCCCGACTTGGGTTGTTGACAAAAAGGGCACTGACGCGTTCGGTAATCCGAACAAGAGATTGGTAATTGACTTCAGAAAGTTAAATGAGCGCACTATCCCAGACCGCTACCCTATGCCTAGCATCCCCATGATTCTAGCGAATCTGGGTAAGGCAAAATTTTTCACCACCCTTGATCTCAAATCAGGGTATCACCAAATATACCTCGCGGAACATGACCGCGAGAAAACATCATTCTCGGTAAACGGCGGCAAATACGAATTTTGTCGTCTACCATTCGGCTTGAGGAATGCAAGCAGCATTTTTCAAAGAGCTTTAGACGATGTGCTAAGAGAACAAATTGGGAAAATATGTTACGTCTATGTAGATGACGTAATAATTTTCTCAGAAAATGAGTCCGACCATGTCCGCCACATCGACACGGTACTGAAATGCCTAATCGATGCTAATATGAGAGTAAGCCAGGAGAAAACTAAGTTCTTTAGAGAGAGTGTAGAATACCTCGGCTTTATTGTCAGTAAGGACGGAACTAAATCCGATCCGGAAAAGGTGAAGGCCATTCAGGAGTACCCTGAACCAGATAATGTTTATAAAGTTAGATCTTTCCTTGGTTTAGCCAGCTATTATAGAGTCTTCATCAAAGACTTTGCTGCCATAGCCCGTCCGATTACAGATATCCTAAAAGGGGAAAATGGGTCGGTTAGTAAACACATGTCCAAGAAGATTCCTGTTGTGTTTAATGAAACTCAACGCAACGCATTTCAAAGGCTGCGTAACATTCTAGCGTCCGAGGATGTTATACTCAAGTATCCCGACTTTAAAAAACCTTTTGACCTTACTACAGACGCTTCGGCAAGTGGCATCGGTGCAGTCCTATCTCAAGAGGGCAGGCCGATCACCATGATTTCGCGCACTCTTAAACAGCCCGAGCAGAACTATGCCACAAACGAGAGAGAATTGCTGGCGATCGTATGGGCCCTAAGTAAGTTGCAGAACTTCTTATATGGCTCTAGGGAAATTAACATTTTTACCGACCACCAACCCCTCACCTTCGCTGTTGCCGACAGGAACACGAATGCCAAGATTAAAAGGTGGAAGTCTTACATAGACCAGCATAATGCCAAGGTTTTCTATAAACCTGGCAAAGAAAATTTCGTGGCAGACGCCCTATCTAGGCAGAATGTGAATGCATTACAGAACGAACCCCAATCAGACGCTGCGACCATTCACAGCGAGCTCTCCCTGACCTACACGGTCGAAACTACAGACAAACCGTTAAATTGCTTCAGAAACCAGATTATTCTGGAGGCAGCACGTTTTCCACTCAAGCGAAATCTAGTGCTGTTCCGAAGCAAATCTCGCCACTTAATCAGTTTTACTGATAAAAGTTGCCTATTAAAGTCCCTCAAAGAAGTTGTCAATCCTGACGTTGTGAACGCTATTCATTGCGACTTGCCCACACTAGCAAGCTTCCAACACGACCTCATTACGCACTTCCCAGCCACCCAATTTCGTCACTGTAAGAATGTCGTGATAGATATATCCGACAAGAATGAACAGCTTGAAATCATCACTGCTGAGCACAACCGTGCTCACAGAGCTGCGCAGGAAAACATTAAACAAGTCCTTCGGGACTATTACTTCCCCAGAATGGGCAATTTAGCAAAGGAGGTGGCAGCTAACTGCAGGGTCTGCACCCAAGCAAAGTATGACAGGCACCCGAAAAAGCAAGAGCTCGGGGAAACGCCTATACCCAGTTATACAGGCGAAATGATCCATATCGACATATTCTCAACCGACAGGAAGTTATTCCTGACGTGCATTGACAAATTTTCTAAATTTGCAATAGTGCAACCAGTGGTGTCTAGAACAATAGTGGACATCACAGCACCCCTGTTGCAAATTACCAACTTTTTCCCCAATATCAAAACGGTCTATTGTGACAATGAGCCCTCATTCAACTCAGAAACGGTCACCTCTATGCTCAAGAACAGCTTCGGCATTGACATAGTAAATGCGCCCCCACTCCACAGCTCGTCCAATGGCCAAGTCGAACGGTTCCACAGCACATTGGCAGAAATCGCCAGGTGTCTGAAGCTGGATAAAAAGACGAATGACACAGTAGAACTAATCTTGAGGGCAACGATAGAATATAACAAAACCGTGCACTCAGTTACTCATGCGAGGCCAATTGAGGTGGTTCACTCAGGGGCCCACGAGCGCTGCCTAGAAATCAAGGCAAGATTAGTGAAGGCACAACAAGACAGCATCGGTAGATGTAACCCATCCCGGCAAAACCGCGTGTTTGAGGTGGGAGAACATGTGTTTGTAAAAAACAACAAGAGGTTAGGAAATAAGCTAACCCCATTATGCACGGAACAGAAAGTGCAGGCAGACCTGGGAACGTCTGTTCTTATTAAGGGGAGGGTGGTCCACAAGGACAACCTCAAGTAGGCATCCCCTTTAGTTAGTAAGTTATGTTAAGGAAAACCCGAGCATTTAGTATCTCCTTGTCTTAATTTCCAGGTTCACCCTCATGATGTTCATGTCCTTGGTAGTAGCGAATGCTCGGATCACCGACTTTTCGCATGCCAACTACATTCCTGTGTTAGATGGGGATGTGCTGGTGTATGAACAGCGTGACCTCTTGAAACATTCGAGTAACCTTTCCGAATACGCTAGTATGATAGACGAAACACAGAAACTGTCCGAGTCCTTTCCCCATTCGCATATGCGTAAGCTGCTAGAGGTCGATACTGACCATCTTAGAACCTTGTTGTCCGTCCTTAAAGTCCACCATAGGATTGCTAGGAGTCTAGATTTCCTAGGAACTGCCTTAAAGGTAGTGGCGGGTACTCCCGATGCCACGGACCTTCTTAATATCAAGATCACTGAGGCCCAACTAGTAGAGTCTAATTCCAGGCAGATAGTTATAAATTCCGAAACCCAGAAACAAATAAATAAGTTAACTGACACCATCAATAAGGTGATCAGCGCCCGAAACAGTGACTTGGTTGACACTCCGCATTTATATGAAGCGCTACTGGCAAGAAATAGGATGCTGTCTACAGAAATTCAAAATTTAATTCTCACCATTACTTTGGCCAAATCAAACATAATAAATCCAACAATTCTTGACCATGCCGACTTGAAATCTCTTGTAGAGCAAGATACCCCAATTGTCAGCTTAGTAGAAGCATCCAAGATTAGGGT
The DNA here is from genome assembly GCA_018151445.1 of Zaprionus inermis. Lineage (NCBI taxonomy): Eukaryota > Metazoa > Arthropoda > Insecta > Diptera > Drosophilidae > Zaprionus > Zaprionus inermis. The sequence continues at coordinate 53,585 of JAECXD010001594.1, read as the reverse complement.
CCTCCAGTCCGAAAATAGCATCCATATTTTAATCGCCTATCCCAGAGTCAAGTTCAGTTGCAAGAAGGTTGCAGTCTACCCTGTATCTCACCACCACACCATCTTACGTCTCGACGAGGACACACTGGCCGAATGTGAGCATGACATCTTTGCGGTCACCGGTTGCACAGATACCACCCACTACACGTTCTGCGAACGGTCTCGGCGCGACACTTGTGCGCGCTCACTCCATGCCGGAAACGCTGCTCAATGCCTTACTCAACCCAGCCACTTGCAAGAAGTAAACCCCGTAGATGACGGCGTTGTGATCATCAACGAAGCTGCAGCTCGCGTCAGCACTGATGGCAGCCCAGAAATACTGGTGGAAGGAACCTACCTGGTGACCTTCGAGCGAACGGCTACAATCAACGGTTCCGAGTTCGTAAATCTACGGAAGTCTTTGAGCAAGCAGCCAGGCATTGTGCGTTCACCACTACTTAACATCGTCGGCCACGACCCTGTGCTCAGCATCCCTCTGCTACACCGGATGAACAATGAGAACCTACACTCCATCAAAAACCTTATGGATGACATGGAATCTGAGGGTTCGCCTAGACTCTGGTTCCTAGCTGGTGTGATCCTAAACGTCGCTTTGATTGGCTCTTTCGCCCTTTTTCTGGTACTAAGGAGAAGACGAGCCTCCAGGGAGATACAGCGAACCATCGACACTTTCAACATGACCGAGGACGGTCATAAACTTGAGGGGGGGGTAGTTAACCCATAACAATGTATTGCTTCATAACAACTAAGTAGCTTTATATAAACAATGCTGACTCGCCACTATTGGGTTCAGCGCTCCGCGCAAAGAACGCTTGGCAGCGGAAAGCTGACACTTCCTATTGAGAGTGTTGCTTCACGCTGCAAGAAATGCTGAGTCGGCTTGCCGACTTGTGGTGGCGCGATGCATTGCTGTGAGGGTAAACTTAGTTTCAATAATTGTACTCTCTTTAGTCTTAGTCTGGTGACGAATAAATTCACAGCTTGCTCCGGCGCACAGCCGATAACAAAATTGTTTTTAATTACAATCAACCGCTACGCCACAAGGCTAGTGATAACTACTAAGGGGGCGAAGTCAAGCCCTCCAACATAATCTACCTAAATACAGTGTCGAAGGCGTACCTCTACCGCAGAAGGAAGACCATCTGGACACCGAATAGGAGATCACTTAATTTCTAGTCATAGTAGTCCCAGCTCGGGTGCCATCTGTAAGGATGTTTTCTCAGCCTGGGGTACATATCTCAGTCTAGCCAGGGTCTTTACAGAAAATTTATAAATACTAGGACTTTCCATGACTTTAGTAAGAGGGGTTATTAGCAGATCATACCTCCATGGGTGGTTTACAGGGTATAGGCGGTGGGCATGGCCCACATCACGTACATGTGCTCGTTGGCTAACCACGTGGTATTTAACCCCGCCACCACGCGGTCCTTTCGAGGCGTGTCGCGTGGCGGCCTATCGTGAGGAATGCACGTGGCCGCGGGTGCTTTTCGCTTGCATTCCCCAAGTCGCTCGTTGGTGTATTCCACCATCCGTAACTGGGTAATGTGCACGCCTTTCGCACCTCGCTTGCCAGCGATCACTCGCTCACGACGCCTCCCACGGTCGTGCAGAACGCCCGTGGCCGCAGGTACTCTCGCATGCACTTCCACAAGTCGCTCGGTGGTGTATTCCACCACGCCGCAACTTGTTGATGCACCCAGCGGCGCACCGGCATACCAGCAAGCGCGACCCTGCTTATGTACACTCACACCGACACACACTGACACGACACTTTGCTCACCCTAGAGGGGCGGAGAATGGAACACGGGGTATATTGTTTTAAATGATCACTGCAAGGGAGTTTCGTTTAAGTATTCAACATGGTTTTATTCACTGGGTTTTCTTTGATTTCTATGCACTGGTTCTTATTCTAGTTAGTCCCTGCCTACTTCGCACCATTACGCTGGCTCTGAAACTGCACTTTCATTGTTTTATTCTTACTACAGCTCACCTCGATTCTCCTGCGACAGGATTCATCCTGTCGTCCTTCGGGAGGTCCTTCGGCTGGCACTCCTGCCAGGACTTTTCACTTTTCTGGTTCACGGGTTTTCTTTCTAAGGGGCACGTTGCCGCCTATTTCGCTGGCTGCTCGGGATCGACTTGCTTCACTGGCTCCTCGGGATCAATTGCCTAAGCCTAATATCTCGACTTCCCTTTTCACTGCTGCTGCTGCGTACATGTCGCCGCTGCTTGCTTGTTGCCGCCGCCGCTGCTTGCCTGTCTGCTGTGGTTCTGCTAGCAGCGCTGCTGCTGGTCCGGCGTCGCTGCCCAAAATTTGTCGCGAAGCAGTTGCTTTGTGCTGTCTGTGCACAAGCTCGCACCCCGTTACTTTGTGCGCGCGCGAGCTCTGGCTATCCAAGAACCGTTGCTTCGTGTGCGTTCGACGGCTGCTTGCCTAAATGCGCGAGCTCTGGGTACCGAAGCACCGTTACTTGTGTGCGCGCGAGCTCTGACTACCCAAGGCATGGGTGCCGAGTGACTGGGGGTTTCTTGTGTTTCTCGCCCTGTCTCGCGTGTTTTGTCTACGTCCCTGCATTTGCCTATGCCTATGTATTTAAATAACTATGGGGTATGCCGGGCTTAAAGATACCTTGTCTCTTATTACTAATCGGCTAACTTAAATTATCTCTGGGGCGCCGCTTCATGCGGCGTATGCCGGGCTTAAAGCTGTCTTGCCGCCTTGTGGGGCGTCGAGGCACTTGGAACAAAGGGTAGCTACGGACGAAGAACAGGTGGAGGCCTTTCTTCTGTCTACAGTCCGATGCAGAAGATCATCAACGAGCAAGTTGATGAGCTTCTGCGAGATGGTAGGATCGAGCCATCGAGGAGCCCATACAGTGCACCGATTGTACTGGTGGGAAAGAAGACCGGAGAGATGCGGATGTGCGTGGACTATCGCCAGCTCAACGCGAAATCCATTCCGGACGCCTACCCGTTGCCACGGATCAACCACATCCTGGAGAAACTCAAGGACGCGAAGTACATATCTTCGCTGGACTTGAAGAGCGGGTACTGGCAGATACCTATGGCCCGGAACAGCAAGGAGTACACCGCGTTCACAGTGCCTGGCAGAGGCCTTTTCCACTGGAAGGTGATGCCGTTCGGACTACATTCGGCCCCGGCTACATTTCAGCGGGCTTTGGATGGAGTCATCGGACCAGACATGGAGCCGCACGCGTTTGCGTACCTCGACGACATCGTCGTAGTAGGACGCACCCTCCAAGAACACCTGGATAACCTACGAGAGGTGTTCCGGAGGCTTCGGAACGCGAACTTGCGCCTGAATAAGGCCAAGTGCAGCTTCTTCCAAAAGAGCATCATTTACCTGGGGCACCAGGTCAGCGAAGGTGGAATCCACACCGATCCCAGCAAGATCGCCGCGATAAAAGAACTCCAGCCGCCAACGACTGTCAGGGAGTTACGGAGATGCTTAGGCATCGCTTCCTGGTACCGGAGATTTGTGCCGAACTTCGCCACTCTGGTACAACCCATGTCGTCGTTGTTAAAGAAGGGCCAGCGATGGGTTTGGAATGAGGAACAACAGCAAGCGTTCGAGGCTTTGAAGACGAGTCTCACGCAAGCACCAGTTTTAGCCTGCCCGGACTTCGCTGAGCGTTTCACCCTCCAGACAGATGCGAGCGACATCGGACTAGGAGCAGTGCTGACCCAACAGATCCAGGGAACAGAACGCGTCATCGCATACGCAAGCCGACGCCTCTCAGGAGCCGAAAGCCGTTATTCGACTACGGAGAAGGAGTGCCTGGCCATTGTGTGGGCGATAAGGAAGCTGCGATGCTACTTGGAAGGGTACGAGTTCGACGTAGTCACGGACCATCTGGCGTTAAAATGGTTGAACAGCATCGAGAACCCTACTGGAAGGATTGCGCGCTGGGCGTTAGAGCTACAACAGTTCCGCTTCAACGTGCAGTACCGCCGCGGGGACCAAAACATCGTAGCCGACGCTTTGTCCAGACAGCCCTTGGAGACTCTACAACAGGTCACTCAGGAGAGCCCACCCTGTGCGTGGACAACCCGGATGCTGGAGTTAACCGAGAGGGAACCCGAGAAATACCCAGAATACCTGAGGGAGAACGACCAGCTCCATTCGACGTTCTCTGTGCAGACTTCGTGGGCCCACTCCCGCGCTCCACTCACGGGAATACCATGCTACTGGTATTCTTCGACGCCTTCTCGAAGTGGGTGGAGCTGGTGCCCTTGCGTAAAGCAACGGCAGCACACCTGATGCGATCGTTCCGAGAACGAATTCTGGCCAGGTTTGGAGTGCCGAAGATGCTAGTCTGCGACAATGGGACGCAGTTCACGAGTCGAGCTTTCGCCACGTTTTGCAAACAGCTGGGCATGACTCTGCAGCACACCGCGCCGTACACCCCGCAGCAGAACCCCACGGAGAGGGTAAACAGGACCGTAAAGACCATGGTAGCACAGTACCTGGGCGACCAGCAGCGAACGTGGGATGAACGCCTCCCCGAGATCAGCCTGGCAATCAACACCAGCGCATCGGACACTACCGGATTTAGCCCAGCGTACCTCGTACAAGGGCGCGAGCCGCGTTTGCCGGGAGCCCTCTACGAGGAGGTCACGCCTGTCATCCGGACGGAATCACGGGTGCCCGAGGAGAAGGAGCGACACCTGCAGGACGTATTCAAGATCGTCGCCGAGAACGCGCAGCAAGCAAGCACAGGACAGGGCAAACATTACAACCTACGTCGCCGAGAGTGGAGGCCGGCCATCGGTGACTTCGTCCTTTTACGACAACACCATTTGTCGAAGGCAGCCGATGGATTCGCCGCCAAGTTGGCACCCCGCTACGATGGACCTTACCGGGTTGTGAGCTACATCTCACCCACGATTCTACGCCTCCAAGACGTCGGAACGAAGAAGAGACGCCGTGCTGGATTGGCCGACCTGAAGGCTTTCCATGGAGGGGAGTCGACCAACGAGGGGTACCAGGTACCGGGTGGGGCCGACCTCCACTAAATATCTAACCACAGCCATCTCGACCCAGACATACGAGTAACCCTAAGTTAGCAGTAGAATTTCACGTTTCGCACCAACAGGGCCCGATAGGAGGCCGAAAAACGAAACAATAGAACCCTGTAAGTAACCGTCTCTGTGAATTTACAGCCCCGATCGCGAATGGCACCAGCTGGACCAGCGATCAGCGGAGGACGGGGTCATAGACCTCATAACCGACGAGTGGGACTTCGGCGAGATGCCGCCCCTAATCCCGCGAGAAGCGACACCGGCCACCTGGGCCCGCGACGAGCCCGAAGAAAGGGAGGAATGGGCCCCCAGCGTAGAGGACCTCGTGGCCCTCCATCATTTCCCCGGTCACTGCCTGGCCGGGGCCCCCACAGGCCAACTGCTAACCACCTACCCGGAGGAGATCGGGCGCTTCAGCCCCATCAGCGAGGGCGACAGCGACGGACCCCCGCCCATGCCGCTGCCAAGGACAGACGGACAAACCCCAACGCCGGAGTGGGCACCCACCACATGGCCGGAAGACCCAAGGCGAACCAACCCCGTCGCCACCCGAGTGCGGACGTGGCGCGTGGTGACACCGCCTCCCCTTAGGGGCATCCTAAAGGGGAGGAGTGTGTACCTGAGGGTACGAGCCGGGCCGTTCTCCTCATCCTCCGAGGAGGGGTCGGGCGACGACGACGACGACCCACGGCCAGCTCGCCGACCGGTGGTCGATCACCGGCTCGAGGTGGGCGAGGCGCTTTTGGCGATGATGCGGCCGGAGCTCTCCGACGCACCCGGGCCAGACCCGATCGCACTGGCGACGCCGCCAGGACAAGGCCGCCGACATCCGGAACAGTGGGCCCCCGCCCCCAGAGAATGGAGGGTGCCCACTTTCGATCATTGGCTGCCGCGACGGGCAATCGAGAAGGTGCGGGCACGGCTGGAGCGGCACCCCCGCAAGGCGGCAAACCTGCTCGTCGAGGGAGACGGGGCCAAATACCGGGCCCGCATCAACAAGCGCGGCGAAGTAAACGTCCACGAGCGGAAGTAAGGCAGCCCTCCCGGAGGAGCACTAACATTTAAGATACGGCACGCGTCCACCCTAATCCCCGTTGAAGTAAGGGGGGGGTGTGACGCCGCATGAAGCGACGCCACATGTATAATTTAAGTTAAATAAATTTAATTAGTAATAAGGAAAACAAACGTATCTTTCAGCCCGGCATACCCCGTGGGTAGTTCTAAGCATAGGCATAAGCATAGGCATAAGCATAGGCATAAGCATAGGCATAAGCATAAGGAAGCATAGGCATAGGCAAAGGCAGGGACGTAGGCAAAGCGCGAAACAGGGCGAGGAATACAAGGAAAACCCCCGGTCACTCGGCACCCATGCCTTGGGTAGCCAGAGCTCGCGCAGCAACACAAGTAACGGGCTTGGGTAGCCAGCAGCTCGCGCGCACACAAGCAACGGCGATTCGGTACCCAGAGCTCGCGCATTTAGGCAAGCAGCCGGCGAACGCACACAGCAAAGCAACGGGTTCGCGACGAATTCTGGGCAGCGGCGCCGGACCAGCAGCGACGCGGCGAGCGACGGCAGGCACGCAGCCGGCGAACGCACAAGCAGAGCAACGGTGCCTCGGTACCCAGAGCTTGTGCACAGAGAGCGCAAAGCAACGGGATCGCGACGAATTCTGGGCAGCGACGCCAGACCAGCAGCGACGCGGCGAGCAGAACGGCAGCGACGACAAGCAAGCAGCGCGACATGTACGCAGCAGCAGCAGCGAAAAGGGAAGGCGACATATTAGGAAGGAATTAATTGATCCCGAGCAGCCAACGAAGCGAGTTGAGCCCAAGTGAAGTGCAAGTGTGAACCAAAAAACCAAAGTGACAAGTCCTGCCGAGTACTAACCCCAGGACTCCGAAGGACAAAACCCAGGAAGGATGAATCCTGCCACAGGAGGAGCGAGGTGAGCCGTTACCGAAATAGAATAATAAGAGGGCGGTTAGAGCCAACGTAATGGTGCGAGGTAGGCAGGGACAGATTAGCGTAAGAACCAGTGCTTAGCAAATAGACAAAAGGAATACCCAGTGAATAAAACGATGTTACAATATTAAAACGAAACTCCCCCGCAGTGATTATTTAAAGCAATATACCCGGCGTTATATTCTTTCCCTTCCTAGGGTGCGCAAAAGTGTCGTGTCCGTGTGTGTGTCGGTGTGAGTGTACCGTTGCAGAGTCGCGCTATGCTGGTATGCCGGTGCGCCGCTGGCCAGTAAGCGAGTCTGCGCGTCATTCGTTTCGTATGGTAGTTAAACTTATTTAAATTTATAAAAATTTAATTTTTTTTCTTAATTGTTAAATTATTATTGGTTTGGGGTTAGTTTTTCTATTTCTTTTTCTTCTTTTGGTTGTTTAAAGGCGCGTTAATCTTCTTTCCTTTCCCTTGGTTCATTCATCGGTAACGCGGTTGATTGGTTAACTTCAATTATTGAACCGGGGGGCGTTCTTGCGAGATCTCTTACTAAAAACATGTTTCTCGCCACTCCACATGGCTTTTGTAATAGTTATTGCAGCTTGCTTCTTTCTGATTTTTCATTCTTCGACGGAAGTGATATTCGGCTTAATTGTTTTGAGTGCTAGAGATATTTTATCTATTACGAAGGCAGGCCGTGTTTAATTTTCGCTTATTAGATATTGCTATACTTGCTTTGTGAATTAATGTAAGAGGTATAATGAGGAGTGCAACATAGTTTATATATCAAGGACCGAATGAAATTTAAGAAGTCGGAAAGGCTACAGTCGAGCGTACTTGACTATGATATAGCCGCTAACAATTCTTCGGAAAAACACGAGACAAATGCGAACAATGCGTTCTTGCTTATTATTTCTTTCCGTCTCTAATTTCTTTTGCCTATGCTAGTTCCACTTGGTTCTTATTGTCTACACATATATACAAATATTGTGCATCACAATACATCTCAACATATTTAATCAGATTTGTCATTTGTTTTTTTGCATTACTGCTCAATGTCTCTTTCGATTCTAAGTGGCTTTAAATATACTAAAAACTTATTTTGAATATTGCAACACACTGTAAAATAAAATAAGTATAAGATACGAAAAAAAAAAATATAAGTCGGTCGGCCGCACCCAGGAGTTGAACTCCGGACCTCTCGTTTAACAGTAAACTGCCATCACCACTCGCCCACTGCAGACCGATAAAATTGCATTATGAATATTTTCGGTGCACATAATTAAAAAAAAAATTGAATTAGTCAAATCAGATATCTCGTGTCTATTACTGCTGACTATCTTTTTTCGATTCTAACTGACCTTAAATATATTAAAAACTTATTTTGTACTTTACATACATTCGACTTCGAACCTAGGAGTTGAACCCTGGGCCCGACTCTTAACAGTCAACTACCATCCCCAATCGGCCACTGCATTTCTTATGCAATGACCGATAAAATTGCATTATGAATATTTTCGGTGCACATAATTAAAAAAAAAAGTTGCCTGCTGCTGTTGAACTCGAAAACTAAAATTAGGAAAAACCGGCCGAACTTACTGAAACTTTCGCAACACGCCCGTATGGTGGTTTTTATCACATGTATAAAAAATGCTGTAGAGCTATATTTGCAGCTACAATCGAGTTTTTTTTTTCGATTTATGGGGGCGGATGATAGAGGCGTGGCAAAAATCCAAAATAAACTTGATCGGCGTGCAGAATTAACACATATTGTCCCCAAATTTGGTAGCTCTAGCTCTTATAATTGCTGAGATCTAGGTTTTTACTCGGACGGACAGACAGCTAGACGGACAGACGGACATGGCTATATCGACTCGGCTGTTCATTCTGATTCAGAATATATATACTTTATGGGGTCGGAGATGTCTCCTTCTTCCTGTTACAAACATTTTCGGTAGCGGGTATAATAACTCAGCAGAGGTCTTTAAAATGTGCATGTATGAAAGAGACGCCTATACATACATACATATATGGTGCCTCACAATACATCTCAACATATAAAATTAGATTTGTCGTTTGTTCTTTGCATTGCTTCTCAATGTCTCTTTCGATTCTAAGTGGCTTTAAATATGCTAAAAACTTATTTTGACTTATTTAAAGTCTGCGGAATTATGTAGCATGCACGTCAGGTTTAATATAATGACATTATTATTTTTTAGGAATTTATCGTTATATGCACCGAAATGGTCAAAAAATTATGATGACGCCTAGGACACTTAAGGAAGCACTAGCCGCAAAAAGAATATTTTGATCAATTAATACAGGAAGCTCCTTTAAAACAAGCAACATTTCCAAGTATTTTTGATCTTTTTGCTTTGATAGATAAATATCAAGTTGACATACCAGATGAAGTCCGTCAACAGGTCGAAGGACTTGAAAGTGCTTGGCAAGATTATATTAGAAAATTAGGAGATGCGGATGAAATGCTAGATAACAATCGTGATGAATTTAAAAAAATATTATTAAATCAAGCTGAAAAGTTTAAACTTATTCTTAAAGAATTTTTAAATGATTTTTTTTTAAAACTTCCTACAGATGCTAAAATGTAAGTCAAATGTCTTAAGTTTAATTTTTTAATTACTAAAAAAATATTTTTCAGAAACCCAAAAACTGCTCTAAAATTTCTTAGAATAATATTAGTCAAAGTGGAGGATTGTTTTAAATTTGAAGAAAGCCTGAAAAATGATTTATCAGTATTTAACGTAAACCAACCTGATAATATGGACTTAAAAAAATTAGACCATGAAGTAAAAGTTGTAAAAAATATTTGGTCGCTCATTTTAGACTGGCAAACCAGTTGGGAAGTATGGCGAAATGGAAATTTTTGGAAAATTAATATTGACGAAATGGAAGATAAGGCATTAACATTATACAAAGAATTTAATATGTTAAATAAGCTGTATTATGATCGTCATTGGCAAATGTTAGAGGTGACTACCAAAAGTATTGATAGCTTTCGTCGGACGCTGCCCTTGATTACAGCTTTAAAAAAATCCAAACATGCGTGAACGACATTGGAAAAGAGTCAGGGATGTAATGCAGGTGTAAGTATAAACCCATTATGTTTAAATCAAATAGTTTTTACAAAGCATTCTAATCGCTTACTATGGACATGGGAATACAAAAAACTAGTCGGTAGGGCACAGTAAACTGCTTCTGGTGATTCAAATTATGCTCTAACTCAATCAATGTGTGAAAATGCACGCCTTTCGGTACAAAGCTTAGAATCCTTTATGAATTAGGCTCATCTTATGTTTTTTGCCTTCATGTCAAATAAGAATTGAATAACAAATTATACATAGTTTTTATTTATACCCGCCACTCGTAGAGTAGAAGGGTATTATTTTGTTTTAATAATTGGTATCAAATTTTATAAAATAAAGTTTCTTTGCATTAAGTTAATTAAAACTTATAGATATATTTATTCTATACTATTATTCTAACTATTTTATTTTAAACAAGTCGGAAAGGCTACAGTCGTGCTGACTCGACTGTGATATACCCGCTACAATTCTTCGGAAAAACACGTGCCAAATGTGAACAATGCGTTCTTGCTTTTTATTTCTTTCCGTCTCTAATTTGTTTTGCCTATGCAAGTTCCACTCGATTTTTAATGGATGTTGCCCTTTGCTTTTATTACTTTGCAGTTATAAATTATGCATGTGGGAAAGAGCCTAACAATACATATATGCTGCCCTCACAATACATCTCAACATATCTAATTAGATTTGTCGTTTGTTTTTTGTGTTGCTGCTCAATGTCTCTTTCGATTCTAAGTGGCTTTAAATATACTAAAAATTTATTTTGAGTTTTGCAACACAGCATAAAATAAAAAAAAATATAAGATACAAAAAAAATAAATATATGGCGCCGCGGCACCCAGGAGTTGAACTCCGGACCTCTCGCTTAACAGTCAACTACCATCACCACTCGACCACTGCATTTCTAACGCAATGACCAATAATATTGCACTATGAATATTTTCGGTGCACATCATTAAAAACAAAGTTGCCACATAATTAAAAAAAAAAAAAGTATGCCACATAATTAAAAAAAAAGTTGTCTGCTGCTGGAGTTGAACTCGGGTTCTGACATTGGGGAAAACCGACATAAGCACATGGCCAAAGTACAATACTATTTCTTGAATATCTTCCTTATTTAGCGGCCGGTAGGTGCGTAGAGAAGGAAATTATAGCTTTGTGCCAAGCGAAAATGTTTGTAACAGGCAGAAGGAGACATCTCCGACCCCATAAAGTGTATATATTCTGAATCAGAATAAAAAGCCGAGTCGATGTAGCCATGTCCGTCTGTCCGTCCGTGTGAAAACCTAGATCTCAGCTTTATAAGAGCTAGAACTACCAAATTTGGGGATAATATATGAGATCTTTATGACTTTATTACTGAGACGACTGCTGAAGACTAAATCGCCATGCAAGCCAGATATGACCACTGTTACTCAATATATGAGAATCTTGCCTCTCACGTTTCACGGTCCAGCACATGCAACAGCACAAGTAGCTTTCCAGCCACGGAGCTTCAGGTTACCACACTTCGATGCTGAAGTTTTCAGCGGTGACTATCTCAAATGGTCAACTTTCCGTGATCCCTTCACAGCGGTCTATATTTCCGACCCCGGCTTATGCCAGATCAGGAAACTATTTCATTTGAATGCCAAGTCCAAAGGCGAAGCGAAGGCAATCGTGTCCAAATACCCTCTTACGAATAATAGCTTCTCTTCTGATTGGAAGAACTGGACAGATATGTTCGAAAACAAAAGGCTGTTAGTAAACAGCCAAAAACAGACTTAAAATCTTGTTCAACCTTCCGTCAGTTTCCCACGAGTCTTGAGCCACCAGTCAAGTCCTTCAAAGCACTATGCAAAGTTACTTAACGGCGCTAGACCATTCCAAAATCAGCACAGAGAACTGGGATTGCCTTCTAGTCTTCCTATGCTCGTCTAAGCTACCAAGGCTGACGTTGTCACTTTGGGATCAGTCGGTAAGGCTGAAATTCCGTCGTGGAAGAAAATGTCAGATTTCCCTTCAGAGCTCTATCGCACACTAGAAGCGAAAGAAGACGTGCAACCTAGTACAAGCGCACAGACTACGTCCAAACCTGCTCGGAAAGAGCCACCTAGGAAGATAAACTCCTTTGAGACAAAGGTTGTAGGCAAACTCTTTTCAAAGGAGAACCAACCTATTCGTCTGTGTCCGCGCTTTCTCCAAATGGCTGTTGATGAAAGATCCTATTTCATCAAACAGCAAAAGTTGTGCCTGAACTGCTTCGCAAGAGGACATATCCTTAAAGATTGCACGAGTCAACACAATTGTTTCACACTCCTGCATCGTGGCACCCCTACTGCGCCCTATTCACCAGTCGCTGCGCCAACACCACAGAACTCGAATATACGGTCCACTCTTTCAACGACTCATATTCAGAACTACTTCACAGCGAACACACAAGGTGTTTTTCTCGGCACTTGACTCGCAATCCTCTCTCATTTATGTAAGAATGAATAATATGCATATCCCGGACGAGCCTCCAATCTTGTGGAGTCGGTTTGCTTCGTTCGTTTTAAATAAAACACTCTCTGTACATTGTCATTATTATATGCATAGAAAGTAATGTAGATAACGTTTATTAAATATTGTTCGCACAAATCAAACTTAGTTTATATTTTAAACATTCATTTTAATTGTTTCGTTCACTTCTTTTAGACTTATTTTTTTGCGATCACACGCGTCTGTACGCACTCAATTATAAACTCTTACTCTACTTATTTTACTCCGCTCGCTCACTAGCTCACTAACTCCTAGTTCATTCGCTCATTTTTGTAGTTCGCTGTTAATTCTATGTTAGTTTTTGTTTCTTACAGCTATGTTAATACTGATTTTCCCACATTTATTTTATTTTTTCTCTCTTCTTTCATTTTTGCTTATGTTCTTGCGGTAGTTTTTCTTGGCTACAGTAGAGACCCTGTATAATGGAAGGCGTAATCTGCTTTAAGAAATCCTGTCTAAAGCAGGTGACTGTTGCTCAGCCAAGCATCTCTTGCTGGCTTTGCGACAACGTCGTGCACATAAAATGTGCCGGCTACACGGCCTCTACGGCTGACGCCGTGGCCAAGCGCACTGGTTTGCGCTACTGTTGCGACATGTGTCGGGAGGCGGAGAACGATATGATGTCGTTCATGCGGCAGACAAAGACTGGATTTCGGGAATTGTTTGGCAGTTTCCGTAAACTTGCCGATCAGTTCTCAGCGTAAGACAACTCGTTTAATAGTTTAAAGCTATTAAATGAGTCGCCCAAGCGCAAGAAATCCGCTCACGTAGCGAAGCCTTTGCCTGCTGTCATTCCGCCCCCTCTCATTGACCAGCCATGCACTCCTGTGACTCAGCCGGTGATGTCGTTCACTACTCCTATGGTGACGAGATCATCGGTGTCAGAGAAAGTCATCAACGAGTGTGTGCAAATGGTGTCACACAAAATTTCTGATGTGTCCGCTGTGGATACTTTGCCTGTACCACAGATTATAGAAATACCTAAGGCAAGTTCTAGTTCGGGATTACCAGTTATGAACTATCCCATAGGTGTAATACCCGTTGAGCCTAAAAAGGTGATAGGAGTTCCACTAAGGAAACAAGTTTTCGTTTTCCGGCTTGCCCCTGATCTTACATCTCAAGATGTAGCGGCTTATATTCAAGCCCAAAATACAAGCTGTCGAGTTTAATATGGAAAAATGTAAATTCTCATATCATCGGCACTTTTTCAACCGGAAGTTCAACATTGCATTGAATTTATTTGTGTAAAATTACACTTTCCCGGTTTTTTCTGTTTTATAACCGTTTCAGTTATTCCGCCGTCATCGGAATTGTCAGTCTATTTGCAACACTTGTCTGCAATAAAGACTGTTTTCAATCTGTTTTCAGATAGGGATCATTTTATAGTCCTTGGTGACTTAAATGTTCCTGAATGTGACTGGACACCAAGTGTTTGTGAGACTTATTTATTGCCTTCTCGGCAGCATGACCTATTTGAGGGTCTGTTTGATATGTCATTGTCGCAGGTCAATCATATCAAAAACTTTAGAAACAGATCCTTGGATTTATGCTTCGTATCTGGTTAATTATGAAAAACTGAGTGAACGTATACGATGCTTTAGAAAAGCATACTTCGTATTATTGAACTTTTTAATTTCCAACTGCGACTGGTCAGAGCATTACTCGACTAATGATATTTCAGTTGCGGTAAGCATATTTAAGACCATTGACTCTTTCTTTGTACATTTAAGACATCAGATTGAAGATTTTCCTGAAAACCTTTTATAACAAAGGATGTCAGCGCCAGTTAATTTGTCGTAGTTGAGCGACGTTTTATAAATCCGTGCTGAGAAGGCGATATGACGGATCTACAGAAATGTTGCAAGTGAGGAGTTAAAGCATTCTCGAAAAATTTTTGTATAGCCTACAATTTAGAGATACCTCTATAATTGCTTGCTTCAGACTTACTGCCCTTCTTAAACAAGCGAATGATAGAAGATTCCTTCAAATGGAAGGATAGGATAAAGTATCTAAGGACAGCGAAAATAGTTTGATCAATGGCTTAGGGAGTTGGCACAGAACCAAAGTACACAAGCGAGAGCACCGTCGGGATTTGGTGAAAAAACTGGTTTAACCAAGTGAAGATCCTTAACAAGTGAATTCTCGTTTAGAATAGGGGTGAATATACCATTTGAGCAAGGAATGTTGTATGGATAAAAATGAATCTTTTGTGTAGTAGGCGAATACGTGGTTTGAAAAAACCTAGTAAACATATCCGCCATGGCTTGGTCGGTAACTGCAGTGGTATTTTCAAACATCAACTTTGAGGGAAAGACAAGTTTTACGCTTCATATTAACAAAACTAAAAAGTGTTTAGAGTTCTCAAGGAACTGAAGGACCTACAACGAGCTAGATAGTTTTTATAACGTTAAGGACCGAGAAATTTAATCGTGCAGGTAAAAAAATGGGAAGAAGCTAAACTGCAATTATTAATTTTATATTTTTTAAATAAACTAGATTTTAAATTTTTAAGGCAAGACAGCTCTTTTGTAAACTCGAGCATGTCATTGAAAAAAAAAAAAAGAACTCCCCCACCACTTCGGCCAGGTCGATCAAGCCTGTAGGTTGTTTACTTACTTGGTAAAACTTCGGTGCTTAAAATATCAGATTTTAACCAAGTAAAAAAAGGCTGTTTAGGAATAGATTAGATAATTTGCTACATAATCCTCTAACATTTTAGTATGCAAGAAAAAAAGTTGCATTTAGTTTTTTCGTTTTGTTTTTGAGTCGACGTTTCTGGGATTGGCAGTGGAAGAACAATCGGTTTCCGATTCTTTTTTGTTCTTCGCCTCAAACTCTTAACCATTACATGGCCAAAATGTTGGAGAACATATAATGGCTAGCAGTTCTGCCGGGACACTAATTTAAAAGGACAAAATGTCCCTCCTACATGAGAATTTACATTTTTATACCCGCTACTCGAAGAGTATAAGGGTATTATAACTTTGTGCCAACCGAAAATGTTTGTAACAGGCAGCAGGAGACATCTCCGACCCCATAAAGTATATATATTCTGAATCAGCATGAACAGCCGAGTCGATATAGCCATGTCCGTCTGTCCGTCTGCCCGTCTGTCCGTCTGTCCGTCTGTCTGTCTGTCCGTCCATGTGAAACCATAGATCTCAGCTATTATAAGAGCTAGAGCTACCAAATTTGGGAACAATATGTGTTAATTCTGCACGCAGATCAAGTTTATTTTGGATTTTTGCCACGCCTCCATCCGCCCCCACAAATCGAAAAAAAGTCGATTGTAGCTGCAAATATAGCTCTACAGCAATCATTTTTTTCATTTACATGTGATAAAAACCACCATGCGGGCGTGTTGGCAAAGTTTCAAAAAGATCGGCCGATAAA
This sequence comes from Zaprionus inermis, assembly GCA_018151445.1. Taxonomy (NCBI): domain Eukaryota; kingdom Metazoa; phylum Arthropoda; class Insecta; order Diptera; family Drosophilidae; genus Zaprionus; species Zaprionus inermis. The sequence goes on along the minus strand of JAECXD010001594.1, from coordinate 37,537 downwards.
TAAGGAAGATATTCAAGAAATAGTATTGCACTGTGGCCATGTGCTTATGTCGGTTTTTCCCAATGTCAGAACCCGAGTTCAACTCCAGCAGCAGACAACTTTTTTTTAATTATGTGGCAAACTTTTTTTTTTTTTAATTATGTGGCAACTTTTTTTTTAATGATGTGCACCGAAAATATTCATTGTGCAATATTATTGGTCATTGCGTTAGAAATGCAGTGGTCGAGTGGTGATGGTAGTTGACTTTTAAGCGAGACGTCCGGAGTTCAACTCCTGGGTGCCGCGGCGAATTATATTTATTTTTTTGTATCTTATATTTTTATACCCGCTACTCGAAGAGTATAAGGGTATTATAACTTTGTGCCAACCGAAAATGTTTGTAACAGGCAGAAGGAGACATCTTCGACCCCATAAAGTATATATATTCTGAATCAGCATGAACAGCCGAGTCGATATAGCCATGTCCGTCTGTCCGTCTGTCCGTCCGTGTGAAAACCTAGATCTCAGCTATTATAAGAGCTAGAGCTACCAAATTTGGGAACAATATGTGTTAATTCTGCACGCAGATCAAGTTTATTTTGGATTTTTGCCACGCCTCCATCCGCCCCCACAAATCGAAAAAAGTCGATTGTAGCTGCAAATATAGCTCTACAGCAATCATTTTTTTCATTTACATGTGATAAAAACCACCATGCGGGCGTGTTGGCAAAGTTTCAAAAAGATCGGCCGATAAATAAGGAAGATATTCAAGAAATAGTATTGCACTGTGGCCATGTGCTTATGTCGGTTTTTCCTAATGTCAGTACCCGAGTTCAACTCCAGCAGCAGACAACTTTTTTTTATATTATGTGGCAACTTTTTTTTTTTTTTTAAATTATGTGGCAACTCTTTTTTTAATTATGTGCACCGAAAATATTCATAGTGCAATTTTATCGGTCATTGCGTAAGAAATGCAGTGGTCGAGTGGTGATGGTAGTTGACTGTTAAGCGAGAGGTCCGGAGTTCAACTCCTGGGTGCCGCGGCGACTTATATTTATTTTTTTTTGTATCTTATATTTTTTTTTATTTTATGGTGTTTTGCAAAATTCAAAATAAATTTTTAGAATCGAAAGAGACATTGAGCAGCAACACAAAAAACAAACGACAAATCTAATTAGATATGTTGAGATGTATTGTGAGGCAGCATATATGTATGTATAGGTGTCTCTTTCCCACATGCATAATTTATAACTGCAAAAGTAATAAAAGCAAAGGGCAACATCCAATAAAACTCGAGTGGAACTTGCATAGGCAAAACAAATTAGAGACGGAAAGAAATAAAAAGCAAGAACGCATTGTTCACATTTGGCACGTATTTTTCTGAAGAATTGTAGCGGGTATATCACAGTCGAGTCAGCTCGACTGTAGCCTTTCCGACTTGTTCCACATTAAACTCGACAGCTTGTATTTTGGCTTGAATATAAGCCGCTACATCTTGAGATGTAAGATCAGGGGCAAGCCGGGAAACGAAAATTTGTTTCCTTAGTGGAACTCCTAACACCTTTTTAGGCTCCATGGTTATTACACCTATGTGATAGCTAGTTTACGAAAAATGCCAAACAGTTCCCGAAATCCTGTTTTTGTCTGCCGCATGAACGACATCATATCGTTCTCCGCCTCCCGACACATATCCCAACAGTAGCGCAAACTGTCTAGGCCGTGTAGCCGGCACATTTTATGTTCACGACGTTGCCAGCAAGTGATGCTTGGTTGAGCGACCGTCACCTGCTTTAGACAGGACTTTTTGTAGCAGATAAAACCTTCCATTATACGGGTCTCTACTGTAGCCAAGAAAAACTACCGCAGGAACAAAAGCAAAAATAAAAGAAGAAAGAAACAAGTCGGAAAGGCTACAGTCGATCGAGCTCGACTGGGATATATACCCGCTTCAGTTCAAACAATTTAAAACAGTTTTGCATTTATATAATTTTTTACATTTTCATTCGATTTAAAATAAATATTATAATAATTTCATAATTTAATTTAAAAATTTTAATTGTATAGTTTAATAAATATATGTTATACATTTTTCGCCGCTCAAATTAGCTCCCGATTTAAAAAATGAACTGTATTTTATTAAAATAAATAAAATAAAATTATTAATTAATTAAATTGAGACCCAGGGAACACCATATATACATATATATATTTATATATATACAGCTATTGCTGTATACTGTACAGCTATTGCAAAACTTTTTTATATGATTAATTACAAAATTTAATTATTATAAAATTCAATAAATATTAATAATAATAATTATTATATTAATTAAAGTAATATAATTATTAATATTTATTCGCAATGAAAATTGCGTTACGATGTAATTTTTATTGTTTTAGCTTACATTCACTGCCACTCAATTAATCCCTAATAACGAATTTAAATGTGAATGCCAATCCGCTACAATTCTTCGGAAAAACACGTGCCAAATGTGAACAATGCGCTCTTGCTTTTTATTTCTTTCTGTCTCTAATTTGTTTTGCCTATGCAAGTTCCACTCGATTCTTATTGGATGTTGCCCATTGCTTTTATTACTTTGCAGTTATAAATTATATGCTGCCTCACAATACATCTCAACATATTTAATTAAATTTGTCGTTTGTCTTTTGTGTTACTGTTCAATGTCTCTTTCGATTCTAAGTGGCTTTAAATATACTAAACATTTATTTTGAATTTTGCAACACACTATAAAATAAAAAAAAATATAAGATCCAAAAAAAATAAATATAAGTCGCCGCGGCACCCAGGAGTTGAACTCCGGACCTCTCGCTTAACAGTCAACTACCATCACCACTCGACCACTGCATTTCTTACGCAATGACCGATAAAATTGCACTATGAATATTTTCGGTGCACATAATTAAAAAAAAGAGTTGCCACATAATTTAAAAAAAAAAAAAAAAAAAAGTTGCCACATAATTAAAAAAAGTTGTCTGCTGCTGGAGTTGAACTCGGGTACTGACATTAGGAAAATTGCAGGCCACAGTGCAATACTATTTCTTGAATATCTTCCTTATTTATCGGCCGATCCTTTCGAAACTTTGCCAACACGCCCGCATGATGGTTTTTATCACATGTATAATGATTGCTGTAGAGCTATATTTGCAGCTACAATCGATCGATTTAGGGGGCGGATGGAGGCGTGGCAAAAATCCAAAATAAACTCTACCTGCGAGAAGAATTAACACATATTGTCCCAAATTTGTTAGCTCTAGCTCTTATAATAGCTGAGATCTAGGTTTTCGTACGGACAGACAGACGGACAGACGGACATGGCTATATCGACTCGGCTGTTCATTCTGATTCAGAATATATATACTTTATGGGGTCGGAGATTTCTCCTTCTGCCTGTTACAAACATTTTCGGTTGGCACAAAGCTATAATAACCATATACTCTTCGAGTAGCGGGTATAAAAAATATAATATACAAAAAAAAAAAAATAAATATAAGTCGCAGCGGCACGAGTTATATATATGGGCTGTAGCTCCACGTAAAAATGGGTTTAATATTTGTTGTCAATGATTAAGTTCCACAACAATGTTCATGTTTTTGTATTACAAACATATTTATTCGGCAATTGACAATATTCGTATGTTCGTTTATATTTGACATATGGTTTTATGCACTACCAAATTGCAACTGAAGTGCGTCGCAAAATCTTCTTCGTACTCGACTCCGAAAACTACGTTCGGCGTCGGCTACAACGCCTCGCTATAACGGTCCTTTGTAAACTACAAATGCAACAGACCAATCACATCATGCATAAAGGCTGATGCAACATTACAAATATGTGAAAATCCATTCCTAGAACTTTCGTGAACATGTATGCTCAAAGTGTGCGTGTCACATATGCATAGGCTTATTTCACAATGTGTATATATTCCCTATAATTTGTGACTGGTGAGTTGTTGTTGCTGACGCCCTTGATGCCGTTTTCATTCAGCGGGATGGCGACGGTGCTTTAGAAGGAGTGGGGAAGGTGCTCTGGTAACTCCTCCCCCCGAGACTGAAGAGAGGGCTTTATCAAAGGAATGGTTCTCTCTGATATGACGGAAGTAACAGCAAGAAGGAAGATCGTCCTTCTCTTGGTACAGACAAGGGAGTTTCTGCGTGTTCCATATTTGATGGCATTCCCCGTTACTTGGAGTGTATTTTAGCACCAAAATGTTTCCCTTTTCAGGTTCCAGAATTCGTTCCTGTTCGTCTACTTCGATCGCGTCGCAAACTGCCAAGTCCGCATTGGATATTGCTCGAATACACCTCTCTTCTCCATTGGGAGTTACCTCTAGCTTAAGCTTACAATGTATCCATTTTTAATAGTCTATACAAGTGTTCTTGAGATTCTATTGTCACATTTTGTTCAGTAAAAGTTTCCATAATTCTATCTGTTTCTTCTATTGATAATCTGAACTTAGGTATTATTTTTAGTTTAGTTAGCAATATGCTTTCTAATATATTTTGAAATATGATTGTATAATATGTCAATATTGTAGCCTAATCTGTTTGTGTACTGTAAAACATGTAATTCATTATGTTCTTCCGTTAAGTGTTTACATATTTCGTTCTTAATCATTTCGTATACATGTGATAAAAACCAGTCTGCGGTTTTTTCTACTTCCTCAATCGTAGAGACTCAAGTTCAGCTCCAACAACAGGCAACTTTTTATACCCGCTACTCGAAGAGTATAAGGGTATTATAACTTTGTGCCAACCGAAAATGTTTGTAACAGGCAGAAGGAGACATCCCCGACCCCATAAAGTATATATATTCTGAATCAGCATGAACAGCCGAGTCGATATAGCCATGTCCGTCTGTCCGTCTGTCCGTCTGTCCGTCTGTCCGTCCGTGTGAAAACCTAGATCTCAGCTATTATAAGAGCTAGAGCTACCAAATTTGGGGACAATATGTGTTAATTCTGCACGCAGATCAAGTTTATTTTGGATTTTCGCCACGCCTCCATCCGCCCCCACAAATCGAAAAAAAGTCGATTGTAGCTGCAAATATAGCTCTACAGCAATCATTTCGTATACATGTGATAAAAACCAGTCTGCGGTTTTTTCTACTTCCTCAATCGTAGAGACTCAAGTTCAGCTCCAACAACAGGCAACTTTTTATACCCGCTACTCGAAGAGTATAAGGGTATTATAACTTTGTGCCAACCGAAAATGTTTGTAACAGGCAGAAGGAGACATCCCCGACCCCATAAAGTATATATATTCTGAATCAGCATGAACAGCCGAGTCGATATAGCCATGTCCGTCTGTCCGTCTGTCTGTCTGTCCGTCCGTGTGAAAACCTAGATCTCAGCTATTATAAGAGCTAGAGCTACCAAATTTGGGGACAATATGTGTTAATTCTGCACGCAGATCAAGTTTATTTTGGATTTTCGCCACGCCTCCATCCGCCCCCACAAATCGAAAAAAAGTCGATTGTAGCTGCAAATATAGCTCTACAGCAATCATTTTTTATACATGTGATAAAAACCACCATGCGGGCGTGTTGGCAAAGTTTCAAAAAGATCGGCCGATAAATAAGGAAGATATTCAAGAAATAGTATTGCACTGTGGCCATGTGCTTATGTCGGTTTTCAAAGAAGAAGAACTTTATACCCGCTACTCGAAGAGTATAAGGGTATTATAACTTTGTGCCAACCGAAAATGTTTGTAACAGGCAGAAGGAGACATCTCCGACCCCATAAAGTATATATATTCTGAATCAGCATGAACAGCCGAGTCGATATAGCCATGTCCGTCTGTCCGTCTGTCTGTCTGTCCGTCCGTGTGAAAACCTAGATCTCAGCTATTATAAGAGCTAGAGCTACCAAATTTGGGGACAATATGTGTTAATTCTGCACGCAGATCAAGTTTATTTTGGATTTTCGCCACGCCTCCATCCGCCCCCACAAATCGAAAAAAAGTCGATTGTAGCTGCAAATATAGCTCTACAGCAATCATTTTTTATACATGTGATAAAAACCACCATGCGGGCGTGTTGGCAAAGTTTCAATAAGATCGGCCGATAAATAAGGAAGATATTCAAGAAATAGTATTGCACTGTGGCCATGTGCTTATGTCGGTTTTTATACCCGCTACTCGAAGAGTATAAGGGTATTATAACTTTGTGCCAACCGAAAATGTTTGTAACAGGCAGAAGGAGACATCTCCGACCCCATAAAGTATATATATTCTGAATCAGCATGAACAGCCGAGTCGATATAGCCATGTCCGTCTGTCCGTCTGTCCGTCTGTCTGTCTGTCCGTCCGTGTGAAAACCTAGATCTCAGCTATTATAAGAGCTAGAGCTACCAAATTTGGGGACAATATGTGTTAATTCTGCACGCAGATCAAGTTTATTTTGGATTTTCGCCACGCCTCCATCCGCCCCCACAAATCGAAAAAAAGTCGATTGTAGCTGCAAATATAGCTCTACAGCAATCATTTTTTATACATGTGATAAAAACCACCATGCGGGCGTGTTGGCAAAGTTTCAAAAAGATCGGCCGATAAATAAGGAAGATATTCAAGAAATAGTATTGCACTGTGGCCATGTGCTTATGTCGGTTTTGTTTATACCCGCTACTCGAAGAGTATAAGGGTATTATAACTTTGTGCCAACCGAAAATGTTTGTAACAGGCAGAAGGAGACATCTCCGACCCCATAAAGTATATATATTCTGAATCAGCATGAACAGCCGAGTCGATATAGCCATGTCCGTCTGGCCGTCTGTCCGTCTGTCCGTCTGTCTGTCTGTCCGTCCGTGTGAAAACCTAGATCTCAGCTATTATAAGAGCTAGAGCTACCAAATTTGGGGACAATATGTGTTAATTCTGCACGCAGATCAAGTTTATTTTGGATTTTCGCCACGCCTCCATCCGCCCCCACAAATCGAAAAAAAGTCGATTGTAGCTGCAAATATAGCTCTACAGCAATCATTTTTTATACATGTGATAAAAACCACCATGCGGGCGTGTTGGCAAAGTTTCAAAAAGATCGGCCGATAAATAAGGAAGATATTCAAGAAATAGTATTGCACTGTGGCCATGTGCTTATGTCGGTTTTAAAAAGTCAAAAGACAACTTTTATACCCGCTACTCGAAGAGTATAAGGGTATTATAACTTTGTGCCAACCGAAAATGTTTGTAACAGGCAGAAGGAGACATCTCCGACCCCATAAAGTATATATATTCTGAATCAGCATGAACAGCCGAGTCGATATAGCCATGTCCGTCTGTCCGTCTGTCCGTCCGTCTGTCTGTCTGTCCGTCCGTGTGAAAACCTAGATCTCAGCTATTATAAGAGCTAGAGCTACCAAATTTGGGGACAATATGTGTTAATTCTGCACGCAGATCAAGTTTATTTTGGATTTTCGCCACGCCTCCATCCGCCCCCACAAATCGAAAAAAAGTCGATTGTAGCTGCAAATATAGCTCTACAGCAATCATTTTTTATACCCGCTACTCGAAGAGTATAAGGGATATTATAACACTTTGTGCCAACCGAAAATGTTTGTAACAGGCAGAAGGAGACAAACTCCGACCCAAAATAAAGTATATATATTCTGAATCAGCATGAACAGCCGAGTCGATATAGCCATGTCCGTCTGTCCGTCTGCCTCTGTCCGTCTGTCTGTCTGTCCGTCCGTGTGAAAACCTAGATCTCAGCTATTATAAGAGCTAGAGCTACCAAATTTGGGGACAATATGTGTTAATTCTGCACGCAGATCAAGTTTATTTATTTTGGATTTTCGCCACGCCTCCATCCGCCCCCACAAATCGAAAAAAAGTCGATTGTAGCTGCAAATATAGCTCTACAGCAATCATTTTTTATACCCGCTACTCAAACACCATACGGGCGTGTTGGCATAAGTTTGTGCAAAAAGATCGGCCGATAAATAAGGTTGATATTCAAGAAGTAGTATTGATGTGGCCATGTGCTTATGTCTTTTTTTATTTTTATTTTTTAAAAATTTTAAAAAAAGACACCGACCCCATAAAGTATATATATTCTGAATCAGCATGAACAGCCGAGTCGATATAGCCATGTCCGTCTGTCCGTCTGTCCGTCTGTCCGTCTGTCTGTCTGTCCGTCCGTGTGAAAACCTAGATCTCAGCTATTATAAGAGCTAGAGCTACCAAATTTGGGAACAATATGTGTTAATTCTGCACGCAGATCAAGTTTATTTTGGATTTTCGCCACGCCTCCATCCGCCCCCACAAATCGAAAAAAAGTCGATTGTAGCTGCAAATATAGCTCTACAGCAATCATTTTTTATACATGTGATAAAAACCACCATGCGGGCGTGTTGGCAAAGTTTCAAAAAGATCGGCCGATAAATAAGGAAGATATTCAAGAAGTAGTATTGCACTGTGGCCATGTGCTTATGTCGGTTTTTATACCCGCTACTCGAAGAGTATAAGGGTATTATAACTTTGTGCCAACCGAAAATGTTTGTAACAGGCAGAAGGAGACAACTCCGACCCCATAAAGTATATATATTCTGAATCAGCATGAACAGCCGAGTCGATATAGCCATGTCCGTCTGTCCGTCTGTCTGTCCGTCCGTGTGAAAACCTAGATCTCAGCTATTATAAGAGCTAGAGCTACCAAATTTGGGAACAATATGTGTTAATTCTGCACGCAGATCAAGTTTATTTTGGATTTTCGCCACGCCTCCATCCGCCCCCACAAATCGAAAAAAAGTCGATTGTAGCTGCAAATATAGCTCTACAGCAATCATTTTTTATACATGTGATAAAAACCACCATGCGGGCGTGTTGGCAAAGTTTCAAAAAGATCGGCCGATAAATAAGGAAGATATTCAAGAAGTAGTATTGCACTGTGGCCATGTGCTTATGTCGGTTTTTATACCCGCTACTCGAAGAGTATAAGGGTATTATAACTTTGTGCCAACCGAAAATGTTTGTAACAGGCAGAAGGAGACAACTCCGACCCCATAAAGTATATATATTCTGAATCAGCATGAACAGCCGAGTCGATATAGCCATGTCCGTCTGTCCGTCTGTCCGTCTGTCCGTCTGTCTGTCTGTCCGTCCGTGTGAAAACCTAGATCTCAGCTATTATAAGAGCTAGAGCTACCAAATTTGGGAACAATATGTGTTAATTCTGCACGCAGATCAAGTTTATTTTGGATTTTCGCCACGCCTCCATCCGCCCCCACAAATCGAAAAAAAGTCGATTGTAGCTGCAAATATAGCTCTACAGCAATCATTTTTTATACATGTGATAAAAACCACCATGCGGGCGTGTTGGCAAAGTTTCAAAAAGATCGGCCGATAAATAAGGAAGATATTCAAGAAGTAGTATTGCACTGTGGCCATGTGCTTATGTCGGTTTTTATACCCGCTACTCGAAGAGTATAAGGGTATTATAACTTTGTGCCAACCGAAAATGTTTGTAACAGGCAGAAGGAGACAACTCCGACCCCATAAAGTATATATATTCTGAATCAGCATGAACAGCCGAGTCGATATAGCCATGTCCGTCTGTCCGTCTGGCCGTCTGTCCGTCTGTCCGTCTGTCTGTCTGTCCGTCCGTGTGAAAACCTAGATCTCAGCTATTATAAGAGCTAGAGCTACCAAATTTGGGAACAATATGTGTTAATTCTGCACGCAGATCAAGTTTATTTTGGATTTTCGCCACGCCTCCATCCGCCCCCACAAATCGAAAAAAAGTCGATTGTAGCTGCAAATATAGCTCTACAGCAATCAATCACCATGCGGGCGTGTTGGCAAAGTTTCAAAAAGATCGGCCGATAAATAAGGAAGATATTCAAGAAATAGTATTGCACTGTGGCCATGTGCTTATGTCGGTTTTTATACCCGCTACTCGAAGAGTATAAGGGTATTATAACTTTGTGCCAACCGAAAATGTTTGTAACAGGCAGAAGGAGACAACTCCGACCCCATAAAGTATATATATTCTGAATCAGCATGAACAGCCGAGTCGATATAGCCATGTCCGTCTGTCCGTCTGTCCGTCTGTCCGTCTGTCTGTCCGTCCGTGTGAAAACCTAGATCTCAGCTATTATAAGAGCTAGAGCTACCAAATTTGGGAACAATATGTGTTAATTCTGCACGCAGATCAAGTTTATTTTGGATTTTCGCCACGCCTCCATCCGCCCCCACAAATCGAAAAAAAGTCGATTGTAGCTGCAAATATAGCTCTACAGCAATCATTTTTTATACATGTGATAAAAACCACCATGCGGGCGTGTTGGCAAAGTTTCAAAAAGATCGGCCGATAAATAAGGAAGATATTCAAGAAGTAGTATTGCACTGTGGCCATGTGCTTATGTCGGTTTTTATACCCGCTACTCGAAGAGTATAAGGGTATTATAACTTTGTGCCAACCGAAAATGTTTGTAACAGGCAGAAGGAGACAACTCCGACCCCATAAAGTATATATATTCTGAATCAGCATGAACAGCCGAGTCGATATAGCCATGTCCGTCTGTCCGTCTGTCCGTCTGTCCGTCTGTATGTCTGTCCGTCCGTGTGAAAACCTAGATCTCAGCTATTATAAGAGCTAGAGCTACCAAATTTGGGAACAATATGTGTTAATTCTGCACGCAGATCAAGTTTATTTTGGATTTTCGCCACGCCTCCATCCGCCCCCACAAATCGAAAAAAAGTCGATTGTAGCTGCAAATATAGCTCTACAGCAATCATTTTTTATACATGTGATAAAAACCACCATGCGGGCGTGTTGGCAAAGTTTCAAAAAGATCGGCCGATAAATAAGGAAGATATTCAAGAAGTAGTATTGCACTGTGGCCATGTGCTTATGTCGGTTTTTATACCCGCTACTCGAAGAGTATAAGGGTATTATAACTTTGTGCGTCTGGCCGTCTGTCCGTCTGTCCGTCTGTCCGTCTGTATGTCTGTCCGTCCGTGTGAAAACCTAGATCTCAGCTATTATAAGAGCTAGAGCTACCAAATTTGGGAACAATATGTGTTAATTCTGCACGCAGATCAAGTTTATTTTGGATTTTCGCCACGCCTCCATCCGCCCCCACAAATCGAAAAAAAGTCGATTGTAGCTGCAAATATAGCTCTACAGCAATCATTTTTTATACATGTGATAAAAACCACCATGCGGGCGTGTTGGCAAAGTTTCAAAAAGATCGGCCGATAAATAAGGAAGATATTCAAGAAGTAGTATTGCACTGTGGCCATGTGCTTATGTCGGTTTTTATACCCGCTACTCGAAGAGTATAAGGGTATTATAACTTTGTGCCAACCGAAAATGTTTGTAACAGGCAGAAGGAGACAACTCCGACCCCATAAAGTATATATATTCTGAATCAGCATGAACAGCCGAGTCGATATAGCCATGTCCGTCTGTCCGTCTGTCCGTCTGTCCGTCTGTCCGTCCGTCCGTCTGAAAAACCTAGATCTCAGCTATTAATAAGAGCTAGAGCTACCAAATTTGGGGACAATATGTGTTAATTCTGCACGCAGATCAAGTTTATTTTGGATTTTCGCCACCCCCATCCGCCCCCACAAATCGAAAAAAAGTCTTTTAAAAAACACCATGCGGGCGTGTTGGCAAAGTTTCAAAAAGATCGGCCGATAAAAAAAGAAAGATATTCAAGAAATAGTATCTGCACTGTGGCCATGTGCTTTTCATGCAATCAGTTTTTATACCCGCTACTCGAAGAGTATAAGGGTATTATAACTTTGTGCCAACCGAAAATGTTTGTAACAGGCAGAAGGAGACAACTCCGACCCCATAAAGTATATATATTCTGAATCAGCATGAACAGCCGAGTCGATATAGCCATGTCCGTCTGTCCGTCTGTCCGTCTGTCCGTCTGTCCGTCTGTCTGTCCGTCCGTGTGAAAACCTAGATCTCAGCTATTATAAGAGCTAGAGCTACCAAATTTGGGAACAATATGTGTTAATTCTGCACGCAGATCAAGTTTATTTTGGATTTTCGCCACGCCTCCATCCGCCCCCACAAATCGAAAAAAAGTCGATTGTAGCTGCAAATATAGCTCTACAGCAATCATTTTTTATACATGTGATAAAAACCACCATGCGGGCGTGTTGGCAAAGTTTCAAAAAGATCGGCCGATAAATAAGGAAGATATTCAAGAAGTAGTATTGCACTGTGGCCATGTGCTTATGTCGGTTTTTATACCCGCTACTCGAAGAGTATAAGGGTATTATAACTTTGTGCCAACCGAAAATGTTTGTAACAGGCAGAAGGAGACAACTCCGACCCCATAAAGTATATATATTCTGAATCAGCATGAACAGCCGAGTCGATATAGCCATGTCCGTCTGTCCGTCTGTCCGTCTGTCCGTCTGTCTGTCTGTCCGTCCGTGTGAAAACCTAGATCTCAGCTATTATAAGAGCTAGAGCTACCAAATTTGGGAACAATATGTGTTAATTCTGCACGCAGATCAAGTTTATTTTGGATTTTCGCCACGCCTCCATCCGCCCCCACAAATCGAAAAAAAGTCGATTGTAGCTGCAAATATAGCTCTACAGCAATCATTTTTTATACATGTGATAAAAACCACCATGCGGGCGTGTTGGCAAAGTTTCAAAAAGATCGGCCGATAAATAAGGAAGATATTCAAGAAGTAGTATTGCACTGTGGCCATGTGCTTATGTCGGTTTTTATACCCGCTACTCGAAGAGTATAAGGGTATTATAACTTTGTGCCAACCGAAAATGTTTGTAACAGGCAGAAGGAGACAACTCCGACCCCATAAAGTATATATATTCTGAATCAGCATGAACAGCCGAGTCGATATAGCCATGTCCGTCTGTCCGTCTGTCCGTCTGGCCGTCTGTCTGTCTGTCCGTCCGTGTGAAAACCTAGATCTCAGCTATTATAAGAGCTAGAGCTACCAAATTTGGGAACAATATGTGTTAATTCTGCACGCAGATCAAGTTTATTTTGGATTTTCGCCACGCCTCCATCCGCCCCCACAAATCGAAAAAAAGTCGATTGTAGCTGCAAATATAGCTCTACAGCAATCATTTTTTATACATGTGATAAAAACCACCATGCGGGCGTGTTGGCAAAGTTTCAAAAAGATCGGCCGATAAATAAGGAAGATATTCAAGAAGTAGTATTGCACTGTGGCCATGTGCTTATGTCGGTTTTTATACCCGCTACTCGAAGAGTATAAGGGTATTATAACTTTGTGCCAACCGAAAATGTTTGTAACAGGCAGAAGGAGACATCTCCGACCCCATAAAGTATATATATTCTGAATCAGCATGAACAGCCGAGTCGATATAGCCATGTCCGTCTGTCCGTCTGCGTCTGTCCGTCTGTCTGTCCGTCTGTCTGTCTGTCCGTCCGTGTGAAAACCTAGATCTCAGCTATTATAAGAGCTAGAGCTACCAAATTTGGGAACAATATGTGTTAATTCTGCACGCAGATCAAGTTTATTTTGGATTTTCGCCACGCCTCCATCCGCCCCCACAAATCGAAAAAAAGTCGATTGTAGCTGCAAATATAGCTCTACAGCAATCATTTTTTATACATGTGATAAAAACCACCATGCGGGACGTGTAAAACAAATAAGGAAGATATTAAGTTTCATGTGGCCAAAAAATCGGCCGATAAATGTTTGTGCCAACCGAAAATGTTTTACAAGAAGGAGACATCTCCGACCCCATAAAGTATATATATTCTGAATCAGCATGAACAGCCGAGTCGATATAGCCATGTCCGTCTGTCCGTCTGTCCGTCTGTCCGTCTGTCCGTCTGTCTGTCTGTCCGTCCGTGTGAAAACCTAGATCTCAGCTATTATAAGAGCTAGAGCTACCAAATTTGGGAACAATATGTGTTAATTCTGCACGCAGATCAAGTTTATTTTGGATTTTCGCCACGCCTCCATCCGCCCCCACAAATCGAAAAAAAGTCGATTGTAGCTGCAAATATAGCTCTACAGCAATCATTTTTTATACATGTGATAAAAACCACCATGCGGGCGTGTTGGCAAAGTTTCAAAAAGATCGGCCGATAAATAAGGAAGATATTCAAGAAGTATAGTATTGCACTGTGGCCATGTGCTTATGTCGGTTTTATATACCCGCTACTAAAAAAAAAAAAAATTTTTTATAATTTTTTCCCAACAAAAAATTTTTTAAAAAGGGAAAAGGAGACAACTCCGACCCCATAAAGTATATATATTCTGAATCAGCATGAACAGCCGAGTCGATATAGCCATGTCCGTCTGTCCGTCTGTCCGTCTGTCCGTCTGTCTGTCTGTCCGTCCGTGTGAAAACCTAGATCTCAGCTATTATAAGAGCTAGAGCTACCAAATTTGGGAACAATATGTGTTAATTCTGCACGCAGATCAAGTTTATTTTGGATTTTCGCCACGCCTCCATCCGCCCCCACAAATCGAAAAAAAGTCGATTGTAGCTGCAAATATAGCTCTACAGCAATCATTTTTTATACATGTGATAAAAACCACCATGCGGGCGTGTTGGCAAAGTTTCAAAAAGATCGGCCGATAAATAAGGAAGATATTCAAGAAGTAGTATTGCACTGTGGCCATGTGCTTATGTCGGTTTTTATACCCGCTACTCGAAGAGTATAAGGGTATTATAACTTTGTGCCAACCGAAAATGTTTGTAACAGGCAGAAGGAGACATCTCCGACCCCATAAAGTATATATATTCTGAATCAGCATGAACAGCCGAGTCGATATAGCCATGTCCGTCTGTCCGTCTGTCCGTCTGTCCGTCTGTCTGTCTGTCCGTCCGTGTGAAAACCTAGATCTCAGCTATTATAAGAGCTAGAGCTACCAAATTTGGGAACAATATGTGTTAATTCTGCACGCAGATCAAGTTTATTTTGGATTTTCGCCACGCCTCCATCCGCCCCCACAAACAAAAAAAGTCCATTGATAGACTCGAAAAAATAGATCTACAGCTAATCATTTTTTATACATGTGCTAAAACACCAAATGCGGGCGTGTTGGCAAAGTTTCAAAAAGATCGGCCGATAAATAAGGAAGATATTCAAGAGTATTGCACCCAAAATCGAAAAAAGTGATTGTAGCTGCAAATGTAGCTCTATAGCAATCAGTTTTTATACCCGCTACTCGAAGAGTATAAGGGTATTATAACTTTGTGCCAACCGAAAATGTTTGTAACAGGCAGAAGGAGACATCTCCGACCCCATAAAGTATATATATTCTGAATCAGCATGAACAGCCGAGTCGATATAGCCATGTCCGTCTGTCCGTCTGTCCGTCTGTCCGTCTGTCTGTCTGTCCGTCCGTGTGAAAACCTAGATCTCAGCTATTATAAGAGCTAGAGCTACCAAATTTGGGAACAATATGTGTTAATTCTGCACGCAGATCAAGTTTATTTTGGATTTTCGCCACGCCTCCATCCGCCCCCACAAATCGAAAAAAAGTCGATTGTAGCTGCAAATATAGCTCTACAGCAATCATTTTTTATACATGTGATAAAAACCACCATGCGGGCGTGTTGGCAAAGTTTCAAAAAGATCGGCCGATAAATAAGGAAGATATTCAAGAAGTAGTATTGCACTGTGGCCATGTGCTTATGTCGGTTTTTAAAAAATACCCCCTACTCGAAGAGTATAAGGGTATTATAACTTTGTGCCAACCGAAAATGTTTGTAACAGGCAGAAGGAGACATCTCCGACCCCATAAAGTATATATATTCTGAATCAGCATGAACAGCCGAGTCGATATAGCCATGTCCGTCTGTCCGTCTGTCCGTCTGTCCGTCTGTCCGTCTGTCTGTCTGTCCGTCCGTGTGAAAACCTAGATCTCAGCTATTATAAGAGCTAGAGCTACCAAATTTGGGAACAATATGTGTTAATTCTGCACGCAGATCAAGTTTATTTTGGATTTTCGCCACGCCTCCATCCGCCCCCACAAATCGAAAAAAAGTCGATTGTAGCTGCAAATATAGCTCTACAGCAATCATTTTTTATACATGTGATAAAAACCACCATGCGGGCGTGTTGGCAAAGTTTCAAAAAGATCGGCCGATAAATAAGGAAGATATTCAAGAAGTAGTATTGCACTGTGGCCATGTGCTTATGTCGGTTTTTATACCCGCTACTCGAAGAGTATAAGGGTATTATAACTTTGTGCCAACCGAAAATGTTTGTAACAGGCAGAAGGAGACATCTCCGACCCCATAAAGTATATATATTCTGAATCAGCATGAACAGCCGAGTCGATATAGCCATGTCCGTCTGTCCGTCTGGCCGTCTGTCCGTCTGTCTGTCTGTCCGTCCGTGTGAAAACCTAGATCTCAGCTATTATAAGAGCTAGAGCTACCAAATTTGGGAACAATATGTGTTAATTCTGCACGCAGATCAAGTTTATTTTGGATTTTCGCCACGCCTCCATCCGCCCCCACAAATCGAAAAACAGTCGATTGTAGCTGCAAATATAGCTCTACAGCAATCATTTTTTATACATGTGATAAAAACCACCATGCGGGCGTGTTGGCAAAGTTTCAAAAAGATCGGCCGATAAATAAGGAAGATATTCAAGAAATAGTATTGCACTGTGGCCATGTGCTTATGTCGGTTTTTATACCCGCTACTCGAAGAGTATAAGGGTATTATAACTTTGTGCCAACCGAAAATGTTTGTAACAGGCAGAAGGAGACATCTCCGACCCCATAAAGTATATATATTCTGAATCAGCATGAACAGCCGAGTCGATATAGCCATGTCCGTCTGTCCGTCTGTCCGTCTGTCCGTCTGTCTGTCTGTCCGTCCGTGTGAAAACCTAGATCTCAGCTATTATAAGAGCTAGAGCTACCAAATTTGGGAACAATATGTGTTAATTCTGCACGCAGATCAAGTTTATTTTGGATTTTCGCCACGCCTCCATCCGCCCCCACAAATCGAAAAACAGTCGATTGTAGCTGCAAATATAGCTCTACAGCAATCATTTTTTATACATGTGATAAAAACCACCATGCGGGCGTGTTGGCAAAGTTTCAAAAAAGATCGGCCGATAAATAAGGAAGATATTCAAGAAATAGTATTGCACTGTGGCCATGTGCTTATGTCGGTTTTTATACCCGCTACTCGAAGAGTATAAGGGTATTATAACTTTGTGCCAACCGAAAATGTTTGTAACAGGCAGAAGGAGACATCTCCGACCCCATAAAGTATATATATTCTGAATCAGCATGAACAGCCGAGTCGATATAGCCATGTCCGTCTGTCCGTCTGGCCGTCTGTCCGTCTGTCTGTCTGTCCGTCCGTGTGAAAACCTAGATCTCAGCTATTATAAGAGCTAGAGCTACCAAATTTGGGAACAATATGTGTTAATTCTGCACGCAGATCAAGTTTATTTTGGATTTTCGCCACGCCTCCATCCGCCCCCACAAATCGAAAAACAGTCGATTGTAGCTGCAAATATAGCTCTACAGCAATCATTTTTTATACATGTGATAAAAACCACCATGCGGGCGTGTTGGCAAAGTTTCAAAAAGATCGGCCGATAAATAAGGAAGATATTCAAGAAATAGTATTGCACTGTGGCCATGTGCTTATGTCGGTTTTTATACCCGCTACTCGAAGAGTATAAGTGTATTATAACTTTGTGCCAACCGAAAATGTTTGTAACAGGCAGAAGGAGACATCCCCGACCCCATAAAGTATATATATTCTGAATCAGCATGAACAGCCGAGTCGATATAGCCATGTCCGTCTGTCCGTCTGGCCGTCTGTCCGTCTGTCTGTCTGTCCGTCCGTGTGAAAACCTAGATCTCAGCTATTATAAGAGCTAGAGCTACCAAATTTGGGAACAATATGTGTTAATTCTGCACGCAGATCAAGTTTATTTTGGATTTTCGCCACGCCTCCATCCGCCCCCACAAATCGATTGTAGCTGCAAATATAGCTCTACAGCAATCATTTTTTATACATGTGATAAAAACCACCATGCGGGCGTGTTGGCAAAGTTTCAAAAAGATCGGCCGATAAATAAGGAAGATATTCAAGAAATAGTATTGCACTGTGGCCATGTGCTTATGTCGGTTTTTATACCCGCTACTCGAAGAGTATAAGTGTATTATAACTTTGTGCCAACCGAAAATGTTTGTAACAGGCAGAAGGAGACATCCCCGACCCCATAAAGTATATATATTCTGAATCAGCATGAACAGCCGAGTCGATATAGCCATGTCCGTCTGTCCGTCTGTCCGTCTGTCCGTCTGTCTGTCTGTCCGTCCCGTGTGAAAACCTAGATCTCAGCTATTATAAGAGCTAGAGCTACCAAATTTGGGAACAATATGTGTTAATTCTGCACGCAGATCAAGTTTATTTTGGATTTTCGCCACGCCTCCATCCGCCCCCACAAATCGAAAAACAGTCGATTGTAGCTGCAAATATAGCTCTACAGCAATCATTTTTTATACATGTGATAAAAACCACCATGCGGGCGTGTTGGCAAAGTTTCAAAAAGATCGGCCGATAAATAAGGAAGATATTCAAGAAATAGTATTGCACTGTGGCCATGTGCTTATGTCGGTTTTTATACCCGCTACTCGAAGAGTATAAGTGTATTATAACTTTGTGCCAACCGAAAATGTTTGTAACAGGCAGAAGGAGACATCCCCGACCCCATAAAGTATATATATTCTGAATCAGCATGAACAGCCGAGTCGATATAGCCATGTCCGTCTGTCCGTCTGGCCGTCTGTCCGTCTGTCTGTCTGTCCGTCCGTGTGAAAACCTAGATCTCAGCTATTATAAGAGCTAGAGCTACCAAATTTGGGAACAATATGTGTTAATTCTGCACGCAGATCAAGTTTATTTTGGATTTTCGCCACGCCTCCATCCGCCCCCACAAATCGAAAAACAGTCGATTGTAGCTGCAAATATAGCTCTACAGCAATCATTTTTTATACATGTGATAAAAACCACCATGCGGGCGTGTTGGCAAAGTTTCAAAAAAGATCGGCCGATAAATAAGGAAGATATTCAAGAAATAGTATTGCACTGTGGCCATGTGCTTATGTCGGTTTTTATACCCGCTACTCGAAGAGTATAAGTGTATTATAACTTTGTGCCAACCGAAAATGTTTGTAACAGGCAGAAGGAGACATCCCCGACCCCATAAAGTATATATATTCTGAATCAGCATGAACAGCCGAGTCGATATAGCCATGTCCGTCTGTCCGTCTGTCGCCGTCTGCCGTCTGTCCGTCTGTCTGTCTGTCCGTCCGTGTGAAAACCTAGATCTCAGCTATTATAAGAGCTAGAGCTACCAAATTTGGGAACAATATGTGTTAATTCTGCACGCAGATCAAGTTTATTTTGGATTTTCGCCACGCCTCCATCCGCCCCCACAAATCGAAAAACAGTCGATTGTAGCTGCAAATATAGCTCTACAGCAATCATTTTTTATACATGTGATAAAAACCACCATGCGGGCGTGTTGGCAAAGTTTCAAAAAGATCGGCCGATAAATAAGGAAGATATTCAAGAAATAGTATTGCACTGTGGCCATGTGCTTATGTCGGTTTTTATACCCGCTACTCGAAGAGTATAAGTGTATTATAACTTTGTGCCAACCGAAAATGTTTGTAACAGGCAGAAGGAGACATCCCCGACCCCATAAAGTATATATATTCTGAATCAGCATGAACAGCCGAGTCGATATAGCCATGTCCGTCTGTCCGTCTGGCCGTCTGTCCGTCTGTCTGTCTGTCCGTCCGTGTGAAAACCTAGATCTCAGCTATTATAAGAGCTAGAGCTACCAAATTTGGGAACAATATGTGTTAATTCTGCACGCAGATCAAGTTTATTTTGGATTTTCGCCACGCCTCCATCCGCCCCCACAAATCGAAAAACAGTCGATTGTAGCTGCAAATATAGCTCTACAGCAATCATTTTTTATACATGTGATAAAAACCACCATGCGGGCGTGTTGGCAAAGTTTCAAAAAGATCGGCCGATAAATAAGGAAGATATTCAAGAAATAGTATTGCACTGTGGCCATGTGCTTATGTCGGTTTTTATACCCGCTACTCGAAGAGTATAAGTGTATTATAACTTTGTGCCAACCGAAAATGTTTGTAACAGGCAGAAGGAGACATCCCCGACCCCATAAAGTATATATATTCTGAATCAGCATGAACAGCCGAGTCGATATAGCCATGTCCGTCTGTCCGTCTGGCCGTCTGTCCGTCTGTCTGTCTGTCCGTCCGTGTGAAAACCTAGATCTCAGCTATTATAAGAGCTAGAGCTACCAAATTTGGGAACAATATGTGTTAATTCTGCACGCAGATCAAGTTTATTTTGGATTTTCGCCACGCCTCCATCCGCCCCCACAAATCGAAAAACAGTCGATTGTAGCTGCAAATATAGCTCTACAGCAATCATTTTTATACCCGCTACTCGAAATATAAGGTATATAACTTTCAACAAATGTTGTAACAGGCAAACCATATAAAGTATATATATTTGAATGCATAGAACAGCCGAGTCGATATAGCCCCTCTCCCCTTCTGTCTTCCGGGCGTGTTGGCAACAGTTCTCAACTATTATAAGAGCCAGAGCTACCAAATAAGGGAACAATATGTGTTAATTCGCACGCAGATCAAGTTTATTTTGGATTTTCGCCACGCCCCATCCGCCCCACAAATCGAAAAAAGTCGATTGTAGCTGCAAATATAGCTCTACAGCAATCATGTGCTTATGTCGGTTTTTATACCCGCTACTCGAAGAGTATAAGTGTATTATAACTTTGTGCCAACCGAAAATGTTTGTAACAGGCAGAAGGAGACATCCCCGACCCCATAAAGTATATATATTCTGAATCAGCATGAACAGCCGAGTCGATATAGCCATGTCCGTCTGTCCGTCTGTCCGTCTGTCCGTCTGTCTGTCTGTCCGTCCGTGTGAAAACCTAGATCTCAGCTATTATAAGAGCTAGAGCTACCAAATTTGGGAACAATATGTGTTAATTCTGCACGCAGATCAAGTTTATTTTGGATTTTCGCCACGCCTCCATCCGCCCCCACAAATCGAAAAACAGTCGATTGTAGCTGCAAATATAGCTCTACAGCAATCATTTTTTATACATGTGATAAAAACCACCATGCGGGCGTGTTGGCAAAGTTTCAAAAAGATCGGCCGATAAATAAGGAAGATATTCAAGAAATAGTATTGCACTGTGGCCATGTGCTTATGTCGGTTTTTATACCCGCTACTCGAAGAGTATAAGTGTATTATAACTTTGTGCCAACCGAAAATGTTTGTAACAGGCAGAAGGAGACATCCCCGACCCCATAAAGTATATATATTCTGAATCAGCATGAACAGCCGAGTCGATATAGCCATGTCCGTCTGTCCGTCTGGCCGTCTGTCCGTCTGTCTGTCTGTCCGTCCGTGTGAAAACCTAGATCTCAGCTATTATAAGAGCTAGAGCTACCAAATTTGGGAACAATATGTGTTAATTCTGCACGCAGATCAAGTTTATTTTGGATTTTCGCCACGCCTCCATCCGCCCCCACAAATCGAAAAACAGTCGATTGTAGCTGCAAATATAGCTCTACAGCAATCATTGCGGGCGTGTTGGCAAAGTTTCAAAAAGATCGGCCGATAAATAAGGAAGATATTCAAGAAATAGATTGCACTGTGGCCATGTGCTTATGTCGGTTTTTATACCCGCTACTCGAAGAGTATAAGTGTATTATAACTTTGTGCCAACCGAAAATGTTTGTAACAGGCAGAAGGAGACATCCCCGACCCCATAAAGTATATATATTCTGAATCAGCATGAACAGCCGAGTCGATATAGCCATGTCCGTCTGTCCGTCTGTCCGTCTGGCCGTCTGTCCGTCTGTCTGTCTGTCCGTCCGTGTGAAAACCTAGATCTCAGCTATTATAAGAGCTAGAGCTACCAAATTTGGGAACAATATGTGTTAATTCTGCACGCAGATCAAGTTTATTTTGGATTTTCGCCACGCCTCCATCCGCCCCCACAAATCGAAAAACAGTCGATTGTAGCTGCAAATATAGCTCTACAGCAATCATTTTTTATACATGTGATAAAAACCACCATGCGGGCGTGTTGGCAAAGTTTCAAAAAGATCGGCCGATAAATAAGGAAGATATTCAAGAAATAGTATTGCACTGTGGCCATGTGCTTATGTCGGTTTTTATACCCGCTACTCGAAGAGTATAAGTGTATTATAACTTTGTGCCAACCGAAAATGTTTGTAACAGGCAGAAGGAGACATCCCCGACCCCATAAAGTATATATATTCTGAATCAGCATGAACAGCCGAGTCGATATAGCCATGTCCGTCTGTCCGTCTGTCCGTCTGGCCGTCTGTCTGTCTGTCCGTCCGTGTGAAAACCTAGATCTCAGCTATTATAAGAGCTAGAGCTACCAAATTTGGGGAACAATATGTGTTAATTCTGCACGCAGATCAAGTTTATTTTGGATTTTCGCCACGCCTCCATCCGCCCCCACAAATCGAAAAACAGTCGATTGTAGCTGCAAATATAGCTCTACAGCAATCATTTTTTATACATGTGATAAAAACCACCATGCGGGCGTGTTGGCAAAGTTTCAAAAAGATCGGCCGATAAATAAGGAAGATATTCAAGAAATAGTATTGCACTGTGGCCATGTGCTTATGTCGGTTTTTATACCCGCTACTCGAAGAGTATAAGTGTATTATAACTTTGTGCCAACCGAAAATGTTTGTAACAGGCAGAAGGAGACATCCCCGACCCCATAAAGTATATATATTCTGAATCAGCATGAACAGCCGAGTCGATATAGCCATGTCCGTCCGTCCGTCGCTGGCCGTCTGTCCGTCTGTCTGTCTGTCCGTCCGTGTGAAAACCTAGATCTCAGCTATTATAAGAGCTAGAGCTACCAAATTTGGGAACAATATGTGTTAATTCTGCACGCAGATCAAGTTTATTTTGGATTTTCGCCACGCCTCCATCCGCCCCCACAAATCGAAAAACAGTCGATTGTAGCTGCAAATATAGCTCTACAGCAATCTACAGCAAAAGATCGGCCGATAAATAAGGAAGATATTCAAGAAATAGTATTGCACTGTGGCCATGTGCTTATGTCGGTTTTTATACCCGCTACTCGAAGAGTATAAGTGTATTATAACTTTGTGCCAACCGAAAATGTTTGTAACAGGCAGAAGGAGACATCCCCGACCCCATAAAGTATATATATTCTGAATCAGCATGAACAGCCGAGTCGATATAGCCATGTCCGTCCGTCCGTCTGTCCGTCTGGCCGTCTGTCTGTCTGTCCGTCCGTGTGAAAACCTAGATCTCAGCTATTATAAGAGCTAGAGCTACCAAATTTGGGAACAATATGTGTTAATTCTGCACGCAGATCAAGTTTATTTTGGATTTTCGCCACGCCTCCATCCGCCCCCACAAATCGAAAAACAGTCGATTGTAGCTGCAAATATAGCTCTACAGCAATCATTTTTTATACATGTGATAAAAACCACCATGCGGGCGTGTTGGCAAAGTTTCAAAAAGATCGGCCGATAAATAAGGAAGATATTCAAGAAATAGTATTGCACTGTGGCCATGTGCTTATGTCGGTTTTTATACCCGCTACTCGAAGAGTATAAGTGTATTATAACTTTGTGCCAACCGAAAATGTTTGTAACAGGCAGAAGGAGACATCCCCGACCCCATAAAGTATATATATTCTGAATCAGCATGAACAGCCGAGTCGATATAGCCATGTCCGTCTGTCCGTCTGGCCGTCTGGCCGTCTGTCTGTCTGTCTGTCCGTCCGTGTGAAAACCTAGATCTCAGCTATTATAAGAGCTAGAGCTACCAAATTTGGGAACAATATGTGTTAATTCTGCACGCAGATCAAGTTTATTTTGGATTTTCGCCACGCCTCCATCCGCCCCCACAAATCGAAAAACAGTCGATTGTAGCTGCAAATATAGCTCTACAGCAATCATTTTTTATACATGTGATAAAAACCACCATGCGGGCGTGTTGGCAAAGTTTCAAAAAGATCGGCCGATAAATAAGGAAGATATTCAAGAAATAGTATTGCACTGTGGCCATGTGCTTATGTCGGTTTTTATACCCGCTACTCGAAGAGTATAAGTGTATTATAACTTTGTGCCAACCGAAAATGTTTGTAACAGGCAGAAGGAGACATCCCCGACCCCATAAAGTATATATATTCTGAATCAGCATGAACAGCCGAGTCGATATAGCCATGTCCGTCTGTCCGTCTGTCCGTCTGTCTGTCTGTCCGTCCGTGTGAAAACCTAGATCTCAGCTATTATAAGAGCTAGAGCTACCAAATTTGGGAACAATATGTGTTAATTCTGCACGCAGATCAAGTTTATTTTGGATTTTCGCCACGCCTCCATCCGCCCCCACAAATCGAAAAACAGTCGATTGTAGCTGCAAATATAGCTCTACAGCAATCATTTTTTATACATGTGATAAAAACCACCATGCGGGCGTGTTGGCAAAGTTTCAAAAAGATCGGCCGATAAATAAGGAAGATATTCAAGAAATAGTATTGCACTGTGGCCATGTGCTTATGTCGGTTTTTATACCCGCTACTCGAAGAGTATAAGTGTATTATAACTTTGTGCCAACCGAAAATGTTTGTAACAGGCAGAAGGAGACATCCCCGACCCCATAAAGTATATATATTCTGAATCAGCATGAACAGCCGAGTCGATATAGCCATGTCCGTCTGTCCGTCTCCGTCTGGCCGTCTGTCCGTCTGTCTGTCTGTCCGTCCGTGTGAAAACCTAGATCTCAGCTATTATAAGAGCTAGAGCTACCAAATTTGGGAACAATATGTGTTAATTCTGCACGCAGATCAAGTTTATTTTGGATTTTCGCCACGCCTCCATCCGCCCCCACAAATCGAAAAACAGTCGATTGTAGCTGCAAATATAGCTCTACAGCAATCTTCAAAAAGATCGGCCGATAAATAAGGAAGATATTCAAGAAATAGTATTGCACTGTGGCCATGTGCTTATGTCGGTTTTTATACCCGCTACTCGAAGAGTATAAGTGTATTATAACTTTGTGCCAACCGAAAATGTTTGTAACAGGCAGAAGGAGACATCCCCGACCCCATAAAGTATATATATTCTGAATCAGCATGAACAGCCGAGTCGATATAGCCATGTCCGTCTGTCCGTCTGGCCGTCTGTCCGTCTGTCTGTCTGTCCGTCCGTGTGAAAACCTAGATCTCAGCTATTATAAGAGCTAGAGCTACCAAATTTGGGAACAATATGTGTTAATTCTGCACGCAGATCAAGTTTATTTTGGATTTTCGCCACGCCTCCATCCGCCCCCACAAATCGAAAAACAGTCGATTGTAGCTGCAAATATAGCTCTACAGCAATCTTCAGCAAAAGATCGGCCGATAAATAAGGAAGATATTCAAGAAATAGTATTGCACTGTGGCCATGTGCTTATGTCGGTTTTTATACCCGCTACTCGAAGAGTATAAGTGTATTATAACTTTGTGCCAACCGAAAATGTTTGTAACAGGCAGAAGGAGACATCCCCGACCCCATAAAGTATATATATTCTGAATCAGCATGAACAGCCGAGTCGATATAGCCATGTCCGTCTGTCCGTCCTGTCCGTCTGGCCGTCTGTCCCTGTCTGTCTCCGTCCGTGTGAAAACCTAGATCTCAGCTATTATAAGAGCTAGAGCTACCAAATTTGGGAACAATATGTGTTAATTCTGCACGCAGATCAAGTTTATTTTGGATTTTCGCCACGCCTCCATCCGCCCCCACAAATCGAAAAAAAGTCGATTGTAGCTGCAAATATAGCTCTACAGCAATCATTTTTATACCCGCTACTCGAAGAGTATAAGTGTATTATAACTTTGTGCCAACCGAAAATGTTTGTAACAGGCAGAAGGAGACATCCCCGACCCCATAAAGTATATATATTCTGAATCAGCATGAACAGCCGAGTCGATATAGCCATGTCCGTCCGTCCGTCTCGTCTGTCCGTCTGTCTGTCTGTCCGTCCGTGTGAAAACCTAGATCTCAGCTATTATAAGAGCTAGAGCTACCAAATTTGGGAACAATATGTGTTAATTCTGCACGCAGATCAAGTTTATTTTGGATTTTCGCCACGCCTCCATCCGCCCCCACAAATCGAAAAAAAGTCGATTGTAGCTGCAAATATAGCTCTACAGCAATCATTTTTATACCCGCTACTCGAAGAGTATAAGTGTATTATAACTTTGTGCCAACCGAAAATGTTTGTAACAGGCAGAAGGAGACATCCCCGACCCCATAAAGTATATATATTCTGAATCAGCATGAACAGCCGAGTCGATATAGCCATGTCCGTCTGTCCGTCTGCCGTCTGTCCGTCTGTCTGTCTGTCCGTCCGTGTGAAAACCTAGATCTCAGCTATTATAAGAGCTAGAGCTACCAAATTTGGGGACAATATGTGTTAATTCTGCACGCAGATCAAGTTTATTTTGGATTTTCGCCACGCCTCCATCCGCCCCCACAAATCGAAAAACAGTCGATTGTAGCTGCAAATATAGCTCTACAGCAATCATTTTTTATACATGTGATAAAAACCACCATGCGGGCGTGTTGGCAAAGTTTCAAAAAGATCGGCCGATAAATAAGGAAGATATTCAAGAAATAGTATTGCACTGTGGCCATGTGCTTATGTCGGTTTTTATACCCGCTACTCGAAGAGTATAAGTGTATTATAACTTTGTGCCAACCGAAAATGTTTGTAACAGGCAGAAGGAGACATCCCCGACCCCATAAAGTATATATATTCTGAATCAGCATGAACAGCCGAGTCGATATAGCCATCCGTCCGTCCGTCTGTCCGTCTGGCCGTCTGTCCGTCTGTCTGTCTGTCCGTCCGTGTGAAAACCTAGATCTCAGCTATTATAAGAGCTAGAGCTACCAAATTTGGGAACAATATGTGTTAATTCTGCACGCAGATCAAGTTTATTTTGGATTTTCGCCACGCCTCCATCCGCCCCCACAAATCGAAAAAAGTCGATTGTAGCTGCAAATATAGCTCTACAGCAATCATTTTTATACCCGCTACTCGAAGAGTATAAGGGTATTATAACTTTGTGCCAACCGAAAATGTTTGTAACAGGCAGAAGGAGACATCCCCGACCCCATAAAGTATATATATTCTGAATCAGCATGAACAGCCGAGTCGATATAGCCATGTCCGTCCGTCCGTCTGTCCGTCTGTCCGTCTGTCTGTCTGTCCGTCCGTGTGAAAACCTAGATCTCAGCTATTATAAGAGCTAGAGCTACCAAATTTGGGAACAATATGTGTTAATTCTGCACGCAGATCAAGTTTATTTTGGATTTTCGCCACGCCTCCATCCGCCCCCACAAATCGAAAAACAGTCGATTGTAGCTGCAAATATAGCTCTACAGCAATCATTTTTTATACCCGCTACTCGAAGAGTATAAGTGTATTATAACTTTGTGCCAACCGAAAATGTTTGTAACAGGCAGAAGGAGACATCCCCGACCCCATAAAGTATATATATTCTGAATCAGCATGAACAGCCGAGTCGATATAGCCATGTCCGTCCGTCCGTCTGTCCGTCTGGCCGTCTGTCTGTCTGTCCGTCCGTGTGAAAACCTAGATCTCAGCTATTATAAGAGCTAGAGCTACCAAATTTGGGAACAATATGTGTTAATTCTGCACGCAGATCAAGTTTATTTTGGATTTTCGCCACGCCTCCATCCGCCCCCACAAATCGAAAAAAAGTCGATTGTAGCTGCAAATATAGCTCTACAGCAATCATTTTTATACCCGCTACTCGAAGAGTATAAGTGTATTATAACTTTGTGCCAACCGAAAATGTTTGTAACAGGCAGAAGGAGACATCCCCGACCCCATAAAGTATATATATTCTGAATCAGCATGAACAGCCGAGTCGATATAGCCATGTCCGTCCGTCCGTCTGTCCGTCTGGCCGTCTGTCCGTCTGTCTGTCTGTCCGTCCGTGTGAAAACCTAGATCTCAGCTATTATAAGAGCTAGAGCTACCAAATTTGGGAACAATATGTGTTAATTCTGCACGCAGATCAAGTTTATTTTGGATTTTCGCCACGCCTCCATCCGCCCCCACAAATCGAAAAACAGTCGATTGTAGCTGCAAATATAGCTCTACAGCAATCATTTTTTATACCCGCTACTCGAAGAGTATAAGGGTATTATAAAAATTTATAACTTTGTGCCAACCGAAAATGTTTGTAACAGGCAGAAGGAGACATCTCCGACCCCATAAAGTATATATATTCTGAATCAGCATGAACAGCCGAGTCGATATAGCCATGTCCGTCTGTCCGTCTGTCCGTCTGGCCGTCTGGCCGTCTGTCTGTCTGTCCGTCCGTGTGAAAACCTAGATCTCAGCTATTATAAGAGCTAGAGCTACCAAATTTGGGAACAATATGTGTTAATTCTGCACGCAGATCAAGTTTATTTTGGATTTTCGCCACGCCTCCATCCGCCCCCACAAATCGAAAAACAGTCGATTGTAGCTGCAAATATAGCTCTACAGCAATCATTTTTTATACCCGCTACTCGAAGAGTATAAGGGTATTATAACTTTGTGCCAACCGAAAATGTTTGTAACAGGCAGAAGGAGACATCCCCGACCCCATAAAGTATATATATTCTGAATCAGCATGAACAGCCGAGTCGATATAGCCATGTCCGTCTGTCCGTCTGTCCGTCTGTCCGCTGTCTGTCCGTCCGTCCGGTGAAAACCTAGATCTCAGCTATTATAAGAGCTAGAGCTACCAAATTTGGGGACAATATGTGTTAATTCTGCACGCAGATCAAGTTTATTTTGGATTTTCGCCACGCCTCCATCCGCCCCCACAAATCGAAAAAGTCGATTGTAGCTGCAAATATAGCTCTACAGCAATCATTTTTTATACATGTGATAAAAACCACCATGCGGCGTGTGGCAAAGTTTCAAAAGATCGGCCGATAAATAAGGAAGATATTCAAGAAATAGTATTGCACTGTGGCCATGTGCTTATGTCGGTTTTTATACCCGCTACTCGAAGAGTATAAGTGTATTATAACTTTGTGCCAACCGAAAATGTTTGTAACAGGCAGAAGGAGACATCCCCGACCCCATAAAGTATATATATTCTGAATCAGCATGAACAGCCGAGTCGATATAGCCATGTCCGTCTGTCCGTCTGTCCGTCTGGCCGTCTGTCCGTCTGTCTGTCTGTCCGTCCGTGTGAAAACCTAGATCTCAGCTATTATAAGAGCTAGAGCTACCAAATTTGGGAACAATATGTGTTAATTCTGCACGCAGATCAAGTTTATTTTGGATTTTCGCCACGCCTCCATCCGCCCCCACAAATCGAAAAAAAGTCGATTGTAGCTGCAAATATAGCTCTACAGCAATCATTTTTATACCCGCTACTCGAAGAGTATAAGGGTATTATAACTTTGTGCCAACCGAAAATGTTTGTAACAGGCAGAAGGAGACATCCCCGACCCCATAAAGTATATATATTCTGAATCAGCATGAACAGCCGAGTCGATATAGCCATGTCCGTCTGTCCGTCTGTCCGTCTGGCCGTCTGTCTGTCTGTCCGTCCGTGTGAAAACCTAGATCTCAGCTATTATAAGAGCTAGAGCTACCAAATTTGGGAACAATATGTGTTAATTCTGCACGCAGATCAAGTTTATTTTGGATTTTCGCCACGCCTCCATCCGCCCCCACAAATCGAAAAAAAGTCGATTGTAGCTGCAAATATAGCTCTACAGCAATCATTTTTATACCCGCTACTCGAAGAGTATAAGGGTATTATAACTTTGTGCCAACCGAAAATGTTTGTAACAGGCAGAAGGATACATCTCCGACCCCATAAAGTATATATATTCTGAATCAGCATGAACAGCCGAGTCGATATAGCCATGTCCGTCTGTCCGTCTGTCCGTCTGTCTGTCTGTCCGTCCGTGTGAAAACCTAGATCTCAGCTATTATAAGAGCTAGAGCTACCAAATTTGGGGACAATATGTGTTAATTCTGCACGCAGATCAAGTTTATTTTGGATTTTCGCCACGCCTCCATCCGCCCCCACAAATCGATAAAAACCACCATGCGGGCGTGTTGGCAAAGTTTCAAAAATCGGCCATAAATAAGGAAGATATTCAAGAAATAGTATTGCACTGTGGCCATGTGCTTATGTCGGTTTTTATACCCGCTACTCGAAGAGTATAAGTGTATTATAACTTTGTGCCAACCGAAAATGTTTGTAACAGGCAGAAGGAGACATCTCCGACCCCATAAAGTATATATATTCTGAATCAGCATGAACAGCCGAGTCGATATAGCCATGTCCGTCCGTCCGTCTGTCCGTCTGGCCGTCTGTCCGTCTGTCTGTCTGTCCGTCCGTGTGAAAACCTAGATCTCAGCTATTATAAGAGCTAGAGCTACCAAATTTGGGAACAATATGTGTTAATTCTGCACGCAGATCAAGTTTATTTTGGATTTTCGCCACGCCTCCATCCGCCCCCACAAATCGAAAAAAAGTCGATTGTAGCTGCAAATATAGCTCTACAGCAATCATTTTTATACCCGCTACTCGAAGAGTATAAGGGTATTATAACTTTGTGCCAACCGAAAATGTTTGTAACAGGCAGAAGGATACATCTCCGACCCCATAAAGTATATATATTCTGAATCAGCATGAACAGCCGAGTCGATATAGCCATGTCCGTCCGTCCGTCTGTCCGTCTGGCCGTCTGTCCGTCCGTGTGAAAACCTAGATCTCAGCTATTATAAGAGCTAGAGCTACCAAATTTGGGAACAATATGTGTTAATTCTGCACGCAGATCAAGTTTATTTTGGATTTTCGCCACGCCTCCATCCGCCCCCACAAATCGAAAAAAAGTCGATTGTAGCTGCAAATATAGCTCTACAGCAATCATTTTTATACCCGCTACTCGAAGAGTATAAGGGTATTATAACTTTGTGCCAACCGAAAATGTTTGTAACAGGCAGAAGGATACATCTCCGACCCCATAAAGTATATATATTCTGAATCAGCATGAACAGCCGAGTCGATATAGCCATGTCCGTCTGTCCGTCTGTCCGTCTGTCTGTCTGTCCGTCCGTGTGAAAACCTAGATCTCAGCTATTATAAGAGCTAGAGCTACCAAATTTGGGGACAATATGTGTTAATTCTGCACGCAGATCAAGATAGCTGCAAATATAGCTCTACAGCAATCATTTTTTATACATGTGATAAAAACCACCATGCGGGCGTGTTGGCAAAGTTTCAAAAAGATCGGCCGATAAATAAGGAAGATATTCAAGAAATAGTATTGCACTGTGGCCATGTGCTTATGTCGGTTTTTATACCCGCTACTCGAAGAGTATAAGTGTATTATAACTTTGTGCCAACCGAAAATGTTTGTAACAGGCAGAAGGAGACATCCCCGACCCCATAAAGTATATATATTCTGAATCAGCATGAACAGCCGAGTCGATATAGCCATGTCCGTCCGTCCGTCTGTCCGTCTGGCCGTCTGTCCGTCTGTCTGTCTGTCCGTCCGTGTGAAAACCTAGATCTCAGCTATTATAAGAGCTAGAGCTACCAAATTTGGGAACAATATGTGTTAATTCTGCACGCAGATCAAGTTTATTTTGGATTTTCGCCACGCCTCCATCCGCCCCCACAAATCGAAAAAAAGTCGATTGTAGCTGCAAATATAGCTCTACAGCAATCATTTTTATACCCGCTACTCGAAGAGTATAAGGGTATTATAACTTTGTGCCAACCGAAAATGTTTGTAACAGGCAGAAGGATACATCTCCGACCCCATAAAGTATATATATTCTGAATCAGCATGAACAGCCGAGTCGATATAGCCATGTCCGTCTGTCCGTCTGTCCGTCTGTCTGTCTGTCCGTCCGTGTGAAAACCTAGATCTCAGCTATTATAAGAGCTAGAGCTACCAAATTTGGGAACAATATGTGTTAATTCTGCACGCAGATCAAGTTTATTTTGGATTTTCGCCACGCCTCCATCCGCCCCCACAAATCGAAAAACAGTCGATTGTAGCTGCAAATATAGCTCTACAGCAATCATTTTTATACCCGCTACTCGAAGAGTATAAGGGTATTATAACTTTGTGCCAACCGAAAATGTTTGTAACAGGCAGAAGGAGACATCTCCGACCCCATAAAGTATATATATTCTGAATCAGCATGAACAGCCGAGTCGATATAGCCATGTCCGTCTGTCCGTCTGTCCGTCTGTCTGTCTGTCCGTCTGTGTGAAAACCTAGATCTCAGCTATTATAAGAGCTAGAGCTACCGAAATTTGGGGACAATATGTGTTAATTCTGCACGCAGATCAAGTTTATTTTTGATTTTTGCCAAGCCTCCATCCGCCCCCACAAATCGAAAAAAGTCGATTGTAGCTGCAAATATAGCTCTACAGCAATCATTTTTATACCCGCTACTCGTAGAGTAGAAGGATATTATAACTTTGTGCCAAAGTCGAAAATTGTAGCTGGCAAATATAGCTCTACAACAATCATTTTTATACCCGCTACTCGTAGAGTATAAGGATATTATAGCTTTGTGGCAGCCGAATTTATACAGTCCGTCCGTGTGAAAACCTAGATCTCAGCTATTATAAGAGCTAGAGCTACCAAATTTGGGGACAATATGTGTTAATTCTGCACGCAGATCCAGTTTATTTTTAATTTTTGGCAAGCCTCCATCCGCCCCCCACAAATCGAAAAAAGTCGATTGTAGCTAAATCCTACAGCAATCATTTTTTATACATGTGATAAAAACCACCATGCGGGCGTGTTGGCAAAGTTTCAATAAGATCGGCCGATAAATAAGGAAGATATTCAAGAAATAGTATTGCACTGTGGCCATGTGCTTATGTCGGTTTTTATACCCGCTACTCGAAGAGTATAAGGGTATTATAACTTTGTGCCAACCGAAAATGTTTGTAACAGGCAGAAGGAGACATATCCGACCCCATAAAGTATATATATTCTGAATCAGCATGAACAGCCGAGTCGATATAGCCATGTCCGTCTGTCCGTCTGGCCGTCTGTCCGTCGGTTTTTCCTAATGTCAGAACCCCAGTTCAACTCCAGCAGCAGACAACTTTTTTTAATTTTGTGGCAACTTTTTTTTTAATGATGTGCACCGAAAATATTCATAGCGCAATTTTATTGGTTATTGCGTTAGAAATGCAGTGGTCGAGTGGTGATGGTAGTTGACTGTTAAGCGAGAGTTCCGGAGTTCAACTCCTGGGTGCCGCGGCGAATTATATTTATTTTTATACCCGCTACTCGAAGAGTATAAGGGTATTATAGCTTTGTGACAACCGAAAATGTTTGTAACAGGTAGAAGGTGAAATCTCCCCTTAAAGTATATATATTCTGAATCAGCATGAACAGCCAAATCGATATAGCCATGTCCGTCTGTCTGTCCGTATGAAAACGTAGATCTCAGCTATTATAAGAGCTAGAGCAACCAAATTTGGGGACAATATGTGTTAATTATGCCCGCAGATCAAGTTTATTTTTTAAATCGAAAAAAAAATGGATTGTAGCTGCAGCAATCATTTTTTATACATGTGATAAAAACCACCATGCGGGCTTGTTGCGTAAGTTTCAATAAGATCGGCCGATAAATAAGGAAGATATTCAAGAAATAGTATTGCACTGTGGCCATGTGCTTATGTCGGTTTTTTCTAATGTTACTTCCTGAGTTCAACTACAGCAGCAGGCAACTTTTTTTTTAATTATGTGCACCGAAAATATTCATATTGCAATTTTATCGGACATTGCGTAAGAAGTGCAGTGGTCGAGTGGTGATGGCAGTTGACTGCTCAGCGAGAGGTCCGGAGCTCAACTCCTGGGTGCGACGTCGGCCGGCGGCTGTGTTATGTGTATTTTTTCCCATTTTGAAATATATTTATGGTTAATTCAAATTCATTTGAATAAACAGAAATTGATGGGGAGAAGAAAATAAGCAAATGCTAATCAAAACAACGCCGCCGCCGCCGCGCCCTTTGCATATTTATTCTTTACATGTATAATAATCAAAATGGTCTCATAATGCAACTTTGCCGACGTTGGTGTCAGTGCAGTGACAGCGCAGTGGAAGTAATGGCTGCTAGTAGAGATTTGGTTTTTGGAGACCGATGGTTCGAATCCACATGGGCACAACAAATAATTTATTTTATTTTGTTCCGTTGTTGTTGTTTTTTTTTATTATTGTTACACATGTACATTGTAAATTCATGGCCCAAGCAATTTAAGTTTTACTTTAAGTCAAAAATTAATTGCAATTGGATTTGGTCTTACAGAAGTTTTCTATTTTAATGCCAGTAAAGTAAATTAATAAAGTAATAATTATGACATTTCTTTTGCAATGTATGTAAAGTACAAAATAAGTTTGTCGGTTTTTTTTAATGTTAGTTCCCGAGTTCAACTTCAGCAGCAGGCCACTTTTCTTTTAATTATGTGCACCGAAAATATGCATAATACAATTTTAGCGGTTATCGCTTAAGAAATGGTGTGGTCGGGTGGTGATGGTAGTTGACTGTTAAGCTGAGACTGAGAGGTCCGCAGTTCAACTCCTGGGTGCGGATGCCGACTTATATTTATTTTTTTTTCGTATCTTATATTTTTTTATTTTACAGTGTGTTGCAATATTCAAAATAAGTTTTTAGTATATTTAAAGCCACTTAGAATCGAAAGAGACATTGAACAGCAATGCAAAAAACAACCGACAAATCTAATTAGATATATTGAGATGTAATGTGAGGCACCATATATGTATGTGTCGGAGTCAGTTGGCCAGACTCATTCATCTCCACCTCCTGTGCCTCTCGGATCGTGGCCTTGCGTTTCCTCGACATTTCGACTGCCTTCTTTTAGTGACCGCTTATCACTGACTCGAATTTGATTCTAGCAATAATGCCTAGACACCGTTTTTGGGATGCGTCTTCCTGACGCCAGTTGGCCACTACGCAATGATTGCAATTATTGCGTCATCCATTCGGACATACACTATATTTGTCTCACTCTAACGCAGCGTCAGACCGAGGCTACGCAAAACAGTCAATTCTGTTGGGCTTGTGGATCGTGTGCAAGAGAAGGCACAAGTGGGAAGAGGATGGATGAGAATAGATAATCTTCCTATCTTTGTCACATATTCTTTATTAGTGATGGCATTCATTACAAGATAATTAGTGATGATACTTAACAACTAAGGAAGTAACAAAATAATATCGATGCGACACGGCCTTCCTGACTGTCACACGTCCTCGTGTGTTGCAATAGTATTCAAAATTAAAGAGGAGATCATATCATTTACCCTGAAAAGATTTATTTTCTTTGTTAAAAAGTCGAATCGAAAGTCTAAAATTAATATTATTCATTTATTATTATTATTATTTTTTCAAGTATCCAAACTAATGACATGATATTTCTGAAGCACTCTGGTACCCAGCAGACAGAGAATTCCCAAATACTCATGCTATACCGTATCCAGGACACTCACCAAAATGTCAGTCTCCAATCAACAAACAAGTCAACACATTAACTCGTGTACCCATTAGCGCTGGCAACTCAACATTATGGTGAAGTCTGGAATACCGCATTGTAAACAACCAATGCCCTTTTCTAGTTTGAATACACCAACCCATCTAGGACGTCTCTTTCAACGTCTACATTCATATTGGAGTCCTCCAATATATTTCTAGCATCTCTTTCAAAGGTTTCACCCTCATTGGAATCCACCCATGGGTCTCTAACGTCTCTTTCAACGTCGTCATTATCATCATATATGTCTAGTTCTCTGGGAATCTCTTCCTTTCGCATACCTCTTAAAGACTCATTCGAGTACTTATAAGTTCGTTTATTTGCTAAGGATTTCAAAATATATCGATCTCCCTCTCTGTCACCAGGAATGGACCTTTAAACTTCTGATCCATCTTTGTTTGATGTCTCTCCTCGTTTCCGGAAAAAACATAATCTCCAACCTTAAATCGACTAAATTTAGCTTTGTTCTTCTCAAACCGTGCTTTCTCGTATGAAGCGTTTTTTGCCATATTTTCTTTCGTCATTTTTCTTACAAAATTAATATCGACTTTACTATTTTCTTCAACAATAGGTAACATATTAAGGGGCCTTGCCTCTTTACCAATTAACAATTCTAAGGGGCTAGATTTGGTTATGCGATTAATGGTACAATTAATAGCAATTTGTATTTCTCCTAAAGCGTCTTGCCAGGATCTTTGACTACTTTCAACAGCGGTTAACATGCGTTTTAACAAACTCATAACACGTTCTACCTGCCCATTTGCGCGTCTTGCGCCTGTTGCTATTAAGTGTAATTCTATTTTTTGCATAGAACAGAAATCGCTCAAAGTCGATCCAGTGAAGGATCTACCCTGATCTGCAATGATACGTGCCGAAACACCAAAAATTGATATTGCTGACTTTACAGCATCTATACAACTTACGCTATTAATATTTATGGTGTGGTATAAATGAACAAATTTAGTGAACGCGTCTACTTGAACAATGACATATTCTTTTTGGTCCTTTTTGCCACTCAGTTTACCGGTAATATCAATATGTATCGTATGCCATGGAATGTCTACCTTGGGTATGGGGTGAAGCTCAATTGGTAACTTTCCAGATGGAGGCTTTGTCAATTTGCAAGTCAATTTGCAAGTTCGCCATATTCTCAAACCAATAAAATTCGTACATTTTGTCCAAAGTTTTTTCCCAACCAAGATGTACAATTGCCTCATGAACGTGATTCACTACAGATCACCTAAAGGATCTAGGAACTACTGGGAGACACCTTGTTTTACCATTTCTTTGGATTTTTCGAAAACATGAGCCATTTTAGCTCCCGGTATATAATGAATATCGAAATCAAATGACTGCATTTAGGCCCACCACCGATGACCTCTTGGAGTAAGATCAATTTTATTTCTCGTGGCCTTTAAGGAATTACAATCGGTAAAAACTGTAAAATGTCTACCATGCAGATAATGTCGGAAATGCTTCATCGAGTTACATACGGCCAATGTTTCGAGCTCGTAAGAATGGTACCGATACTCAGTAGACGATGTTTGTTTACTAAAATACTCGATGACACGGGGCTTCTTATCAATTTTGTGAAGGAGAATAGCTCCATAATCATTCATACTGGCATCAGTATGAAGTTCGATTGGATACTGAGGATCAAATATCACTAGCACAGGCTCATCTGTTAATGTTTTGATTGACGTATTTGCTCATGTTCTGATCCCCACTGGAATACTTTGTTTTTACACGTAAGACCATACAACGGTTTCATTATATAGGAGAACTTTGGTACTAATTGCCGAAAATATGAAGCCAACCCTATGAACTGTCTCACTGGAGTAACGGACTGTGGAGGAAGTAAAGTAC
>JAECXD010001591.1:117500-288321 GCA_018151445.1 Zaprionus inermis | reverse complement strand
TATTGTGTGTGGAATCTCTCCATTTTTGCCATGCTTAAGTTTCTTTTGAATTGCTTTTGTATCACGTTCCTCATTCAAGCTGTAAAAAATAATATTTTCATTCAGGTTCCACGATTCAAAGTCCTTTTATACCCTTTAACCTTTTCAAATGGTCAACAAGGGGTATAATAACTTTGTCCTCGCCAATTTCGATGCCTTCCGTCTCTCTCACGTACGTACATATACGATATAGAATACAGTTCAAATCGTAAGGGATATAACATGGATGAATGGTACTAAATATCAGGTAATCTCTACAAAAAACTCAGGCTTATGCAATTGAAAATCCGACACCACTTCACTTAGTAATCTTCATAGATGAATAAGACAGACAGCTCATGGTAATGGCAATACCAATAAGAATGAGATAGCAGATCCAAATGATGATTGCGCAACTTATGCCCTCGACTAATCAGCTTGAAATCACACTAATGTGATGTTTATCTACCAGATACGGCCAACCAGAACCGGACCTAAATCAGATAAATGACGTGCCAAAAAATATTCCAATGTAACATTACAAAATCTGAATTTTTCTCTAAAAGAGAAGATTAGGCAGATTAGGGTTATTTACAATGTTGGACCATTTTCATATAGGGGTTGTTTTGTGTACGCTCTTTGAAATGAAAAAACACAGTGTGTCACCGCCGCAATTGATAGCGTCACTGAGATATAATCAGTATGTTAAGTAGTTCCTAAAGTTCATCATTAAAAACACATTAACAAATATGGATTTTCACATTAAATAGAAACAAGAGTGATGATCCACGATTTTCTATTTTCCGGTTTTAGCCGTTTTTTCCTTTATTCATATTGAAAACTTATATACTATAGGATATCTGACTGATTTTTAATCTCATACAATCTACTTACAAATATAATAAACTAATGGGACTAGCTTAAGATACTCAGTAAATTTTTGTATATACAGTGGTTCCAAAGATAATCGCCTACAAAAAAGTCGGTAAGGCTCCAGTCGAGCTCGCCCGATAGTAAGATACCATTCACCCAATTTTGAAATTCCCTTACAAACTTGTAAGAACACTTATAATTTCAAACAGATCTCACTCACACAAACAGACACCAGCGTGTTGGCTGCTGTGCTAACCATACATTTGTACTAAAAACATTAACTTTAATAACTTCTGGGTTATTGGTCCGATCGGTACGTATTTTGGAGTACATGTCCATATAGTATTCATCTATATGTATAACGAAGCAGAATATCAACACTTCAATACTTCGCTTAATAATCGATGGCGGGGTGGCTGGGCGTGGAATCTTAGCTTTGAAATACACTTTGACTGCTTATAATATAAAGGAATCTCCAGGAAGTCCATGCTAAATTAAGTGTCTATCATTTATAATAGCTGAGATCTCTGCGTTCACACAGAAACCAGACGGTCACACGGACAGAGAGACGGTCTTGGCTCAAGCGACTCGACTAGAATAAATAGACTTTGTGTGGTCTGCCACGCTTCCCTATGCCTGTTACATACATTTGCACAAAGTTAGTATACCCTTTTTGACCACTATTAACAACTATTGAAGTTAATGAAAAATAAGGTTCACGCGTTTTTTATACCCGCTACTCATAAAGTAGAAGGGTATTATAGCTTTGTGCCAACGGAAAATGTATGTAAAAGGGAAAGGATACATCAGGATATCCCATAATTCTTATCAATTCTGAATCAGCATCAACAGCCGAATCGATATAGCCATGTAGGTCTGTCCGTCCGTATAATAACCTAGATCTCCGCTATTTTAGATCTCCGCTACCAAATTTGGCGTCAATATGTGTTTATACTGTACGCTGATTAAGTTTTTTTTTTGGAATTTGCCGCGCCTTCATCCACTCCATAAATTGAAAAAATCGATTGTGGCAATTATAGATTTGCAATAATTTGATATAGACATGCCATCTTGCGGACGCTTTGTGAAAACTTCAATAATATCGGTTGATAGATATGCAAGATATAATATCTGTCCGTCTGTCTGTCTGTCCATCCGTATGAAAACCTAGATCTTAGCTATTATAAGAGCTAGAGCTAATAAATTTGGGGACAATATATGTGAATTCTGCACGGAGATAAAGTTTATTTTGGATTTTTGCCACGCCTCCATCCGCTCCTATACATCGAATAAAAATCTACAAATATAGCTCTACAGCAATCATTTTTTATACATGTGACAAAAACTCTGCGGGCGTATTGCGAAAGTTTCAATAAGATCGGCTGATAAATAAGGAAGATATTCAGTAAATAGTCGGTTTTTTCTAATGTTAGTACCTCAATCGAGGAGACCCGAGTTCAACTCCAGCAACAGTCAATTTTTTTTGTAATTATGTGCACCGAAAAAATTTACAATACAATTTGATCGATTATTGCATAAGAAATGCAGTACCCGAGTGGTGATGGTAGCGAGTTAAGCGAAAGGTCCGGTGATCAATTCCTGGGTGCGGCGACCGACCGACTTATATTTATTTTTTTTCGTATCTTATATTTTTTTTTTTACAGTGTGTTGCAAAATACAAAATAAGTTTTTAGTATATTTAAAGCCACTTAGAATCGAAAGAGACATTGAGCAGCAATACAAAAAACAAACTTCAAATCTGATTAGATATGTTGATTGTATTGTGAGGCACCATATATGTATGTATGTATAGGCGTCTCTTTCACACATGCATAATTTAAAGCCCTCTGCTAAGTTATAAAAGCAAAGGGCAACATCCAATAACAATTGATTGTATCTTGCCTAGGCAGAACAAATTAGAGACGGGATTGTTTCTTCCCGCAAGAAGAACGCATTGTTCACATTTGGCACGTGTTTTTCCGAAGAGTTGTAACGGGTATATCACAGTCGAGTACGCTCGACTGTAGCCTTTTCGACTTGTTATACCCGCTACTCGAAGAGTATAAGGGTATTATAACTTTGTGCCAACCGAAAATGTTTGTAACAGGCAGAAGGAGAAATCTCAGACCCCATAAAGTATATATATTCTGAATCAGCATGAACAGCCGAGTCGATATAGCCATGTCCGTCTGTCTGTCTGTCCGTCCGTGTGAAAACCTAGATCTCAGCTATTATAAGAGCTAGAGCTACCAAATTTGGAGACAATATGTGTTAATTCTGCACGCAGATCAAGTTTTTATCGTGGTGATGGTAGTTGACTGTTAAGCGAGAGGTCCGGAGTTCAACTCCTGGGTGTGCCGCGGCGACTTATATTTTTTTTATTTTATAGTGTGTTGCTAAATTCAAAATAAATTTTTAGTATATTTAAAGCCACTTAGAATCGAAAAAGACATTGAGCAGCTACACAAAAAACAAACGACAAATCTAATTAGATATGTTGAGATGTATTGTGAGGCAGCATATATGTATGTATGTATAGGCGTCTCTATCGCACATGCATACTTTATAACTGCAAAGTAATAAAAGCAAAGGGCAACATCCAATAAAAATCGAGGGGAACTTGCATAGGCAAAACAAATTAGAGACGGAAAGAAATAAAATGCAAGAACGCATTGTTCACATTTGGCACGTGTTTTTCCGAAGAATTGTAGCGGGTATATCACAGTCGAGTCAGCTCGACTGTAGCCTTTCCGACTTGTTTTAATTAGTAGTTGCGTCATTCTCATTACTTTAAAATTGATTAGTTGAATTCACAATTATTTCGTTAAACAGAATTCGAAGAGGAGGAATGAAGCGGGGTGGTTTTGTTTGTTGTCCACACGCACGCACGGTACAATAATTTGTTTGTCATGCAAGATATTCAAATGGTCTTATAATGCAAATTTGCCGACCGCAGAAAGTAGGAGACGTGGCAGAGTGTTTGTAGTGTCGGACTGCAAAGTTTCTGATTTTGGGAAATCTAAGGTTCAACTCCACATGAGTCTAAATCTATATTTTTTTTGTTTGCTTTGTAACATATGTATGTAGAAGCAATATCTATGTTAACCAAGTATATATATTCAAAATTCATGGCCCATGCAATCGAAGTTTACTGCGAAAATATAGATGATATCATTAAGCCCTCTGCTATGTATGGAGTACGCTCGACTGTATCCTTTCCGACTTGCTTTCAAAGAAATTAAACATAAACATTTATTCAAAGCTGCTGAATCACAGATAACCAATCTTATATATGAGTATTGACAATTGTGATAAAAAGGTATAATCACTGTTGAGTATATCCATAAAACAATAATTTAACACAAGTAAGGGTGGGTACAGTCGAGCGCGTCCGACAGTAAAATAACCTTCGCCCAAATCCGTTACAAAATTGTAACCACACTTATAATTTCAATCAGAGAACTCTGCCACCTATTGCTTACAAATAGACACACCCGAACAATGAAATAAACTTCATCTACCTATGATATTCAGAAATATTCATCCCAAATTTGTTCTCTATCTTTGATAATAAATAGCTGATATCTGTTGTCTTAAACAGACGAACAGACAGACCCGCAAGGCTCAATCGACTAGACTTGTGATTCTGAGGAAGAATATACATACTTCTTAGGGTCTGCCACGTCTCCTTATATACATTTGCACAAAGTAAGTATACCCTTTTTGACCATTTTCAATGGTCGAAGGGTATAAAAATAGTCAGCTCTGGGTATGATTTGGAGAAATCTGGCAAGAGGCGGTAACACAATGACTTATTAATATCGTTTCGAGGAAACTGCATTCTTAAAATAATCGTTCTATCTGGTTTTATACTGATTATAAAAATATACATATTTTTTTAATCCCCCAGTGAGAAACTTTTTAATATGTGATCTGCAAATTTATTTTTCGCTCCAATGTACGCACATATTTGCAGACACATATGTATGCACATTTGTAAACATACATACAAACATTTATTTTCATTCGTTCATAGCCACGTTTATATTCAGTGGCAAAGCACACCGGAAATGCATTAAAAATTTGCCTGCAAATATTCTAATATTAATCAAATTCTTCTAACCTTGCTTGGTTCGTGCTGGTCGTTGCCTTAAGATGACAACGAAGACAGAGTCGTGAACGGAATCGGACAACGAGTAAGCGCATACGAGTTCTATTTTTGGAAGTTAAATTTATGAATGAAAGCAAAAATGTAAATAAAGCTGTTGGAAATGATGCTTGTTGTGGGAATTCTCTTGTGACCGAGCAAATTACTATTGTAGCTAAGATCCGATTGTGTCATAGAAACTCTAAATTCTCTTGTTCGTAAGCAGATCCACGGAATTCAAAGAGAACTATTGGAATTTTGCCAACGACAGACGACTCCGTTGAGATCTGCGAATAGGTTGGATATATTAACAAATTGCTGTTACTTTGTGTATGTAACGTAGTTCCTACTAATGAATTGCTTAGTTCGAACGACGGATGTCGTAAAAGTTGTATCTTTTATAAAATGAAAATGTACAGTATGTAGGTTATTTTTATACCCTTGCAGAGGGTATATTCATTTTAGCCAGAAGGTTGCAACGCACCTTAGGAGACATCTCCGACCCTATAAAGTATATATATTCTGAATCAGCATCACCAGAGGAGTCGAAAAATGGATGTCCGTCTGTCCGTCCGTCCGTCCGTCCGTCCGTCTGTTGCAACGCAAACTAGTCTCTCAGTTTTTGAGCTATCTTCATGAAACTTGGCACACAAGCTTCTTATTGCTGTAGGCTGTAAATAAGTCGGAACGAGCCAGATCGGACCGATATATCGTATAGCTGTCATAGAAGCTATCGGCCGATTTTTGTTGTTTTTCAAGATATTGCAACAAGATATGGCAAATCCTATTCTTATTACGTTCTTAATGTGCTGTCAAAATTGTATCAAAATCGGACCACTATAACATACAGCTGCCATAGGAACAATCGGCTGAAATCAGGGTTTTTGTATGCAAACCTGTTTTGTTTTTGGAAATACCGCACATTATCAATACTTTTTAATGTTATACAGTAACCCGCCCTTAGTTTTTCCATTTAAATATCTCAGACGTTTATATTCTATAGCTGTTATAGGAACAATCAGTCAGTCCGTCTGTCTGTTGCAACTCAAATTAGTCCCCCAGTTATTGAGCTATCTTCATGAAACTTGGCACACAAGCCTATTATTGCTGTAGGCTGTAAATAAGTCGGAACGAGCCAGATCGGACTGATATATCGTATAGCTGTCAAAGAAGCTCTCGGCCGATTTTTGTTGTTTTTCAAGATATTGCAACAAGATTTGGCAAATCCTATTCTTATTACGTTCTTAATGTGCTGTCAAAATTGTATCAAAATCGGACCATTATAACATATAGCTGCCATAGGAACAATCGGCTGAAATCAGGGTTTTTGTATGCAAACCTGTTTTGTTTTTTGGAAATACCGCACATTATCAATACTTTTTAATGTTATACAGTAACCCGCCCTTAGTTTTTCCATTTAAATATCTCAGACGTTTATATTCTATAGCTGTTATAGGAACAATCAGTCAGTCCGTTTGTCTGTTGCAACGCAAATTAGTCCCCCAGTTATTGAGCTATCTTCACGAAACTTTGCTCACAAGCTTCTTATTTCTGCCCTCTTTAAATAAGTCGGAACGGGCCAAATCGGACTGATATATCGTATAGCTGTCATGGAGCCTATCGGCCGATTTTCGTTATATTTCAAGATATAGCTATCAGGCTTACCACATCCAAATCTAAGTGTGTCCCTAATAATAAAGTTCGAAATCGAACTTTTATAACTTATAACGATCAACGATCGGCCTAATGAAGGTTCATGTTGCAATTTTATGGAAATCTGAGTACTATTACATATAGCTGTTAAACAAAAAATCATGTTGCTGTTATTCAAACGCATTTTTGAATGAGAACTTTCCAAATTTATTTATATTTTATGACCAACAGATCCTTTACAACACAAAGACATTTCCTCATAACATTTTGTGTTAAGTATATAAGAAATCCAGGTATATACAAAAGCATTTAAAAGGTAAAATTATTTTTTTTCGAAGCAGGTGTTTGATTCATAGCCTTAATCAGGTCAAAATCTTGAATTCCTGTACTGTTATAATTGTTCAATAAATACCACAGAAACCAGCAGCAATCCAAATATATTTTATATTTTGTATAACTGCAAGGGTATGAAACCTTCGGCAATCCGAAGGTAGCCTTGCTTTCTTGTTTTTACTTTACTGCTTGATATATATTTATAGTAATGTGAGTAATTTTACACTTGAACCAAACGGATTTTCGATTAATCGATTAAGTTGATTCCTTTGAAGATATAAAATCAA
This sequence comes from Zaprionus inermis, assembly GCA_018151445.1. Lineage (NCBI taxonomy): Eukaryota > Metazoa > Arthropoda > Insecta > Diptera > Drosophilidae > Zaprionus > Zaprionus inermis. The sequence goes on along the minus strand of JAECXD010001591.1, from coordinate 281,010 downwards.
TAATTATTCCAAAAAAATAAGGGTAATTAAAAAAGGGCTCATAGTTAATCGACTAGCCATGAGCTAAACAATAACCCAAAAAGCAGACCTTCAAAAGGAAAAACAAGCTTTATATTGGCTTTGGAGGCAACGCTCACCAACACTGTTTTGTTTTATAAAAGTGGCCCGCATCTAAGTTGTATGTGTCACTAAGGGCAAAATAAACATAAATATGTATATATGTACATAAAACGGAGTGCTAACACGTTTCTTACCGACAGCCAAAAGATTGCAATTATGGGTGAATGATTTTTAAAGCCCTTGGATAATAATTTGAGTTGCGCTATCGTATACACTTACACATGTTCATATAAGCGCGACTGGGAAGAGGGAAAAGACGATGACAGTTGTATGTGCAAACTTAGTACAATAAAACGGCACACGCCGTTAATGCTGGCGAAATAAGCAAAGTTTTGAAGATCTGGTTAGGATTAGGACGCACGTTACTGTACTAGTGAGGAGTATAAAAGCAATTTGCCAGTTTTTGCAGTAATTGCTGGTTAATTAGGTATTCCCATTCAAGGCCACTTCCGGAACACCGTGGTAGGCATCCCAATCCCAGCCTTAAGCATCGCTTTAATTGCCATTAGCTCCGAAAGGTTGTTAACATCCTAGAGGTGGTGGAAATGGTGACTTTGCGTAGCTAATGGCTCCTAAAATGGTAAATAAATGTGTTGTTAATTGACTCGGCTCACTGCAACAGCACTTGGTACACCAAACCCAAGTCCGGATAAATAGTAGCACAGCCATAGGAGACTCCTTCAATGGCCGTGTAATATTTTAGAGTGGTGCCCACATCGATTTCGGGAACTTGACAGCCTGTAATGTTCTATGAGGAGGTGGGTTTTCAGTAGGGTTTTACAGTTTTAAGCTACTCGTGCTAAAATAATTGTTTAATAATTGGTAATAATCCAATAGCATAGGACAAATCATTTTTATACCCGCTACTCGAAGAGTATAAGGGTATTATAACTTTGTGCCAACCGAAAATGTTTGTAACAGGCAGAAGGAGAAATCTCCGACCCCATAAAGTATATATATTCTGAATCAGCATGAACAGCCGAGTCGATATAGCCATGTCCGTCTGCCCGTCTGTCCGTCTGTCTGTCTGTCCGTCCGTATGAAAACCTAGATCTCAGCTATTATAAGAGCTAGAGCTACCAAATTTGGAGACAATATGTGTTAATTCTGCATGCAGATTAAGTTTATTTTGGATTTTTGACACGCCTCCATCCGCCCCCATAAATCGAAAAAAAGTCGATTGTAGCTGCAAATATAGCTCTACAGCAATCATTTACATACATGTGATTAAAACCACCATTCGGGTGTGTTGGCAAAGTTTCAATAAGATCGGCCGATAAATAAGGAAGATATTCAAGAAATAGTATTGCACTGTGGCCATGTGCTTATGTCGGTTTTTCCTAATGTCAGTACCCGAGTTCAACTCCAGCAGCAGACAACTTTTTTTAATTATGTCGCAACTTTTTTTTTTTTTTTTTTTTAAATTATATGGCAACTTTTTTTTAATTATGTGCACAGTAAATATTCATAGTGCAATTTTATCGGTCATCGCGTAAGAAATGCAGTGGTCGAGTGGTGATGGTAGTTGACTGTTAAGCGAGAGGTACGGAGTTCAACTCCTGGGTGTGCCGCGGCGACTTATATTTATTTTTTTTTAATCTTATATTTTTTTTATTTTATAGTGTGTTGCAAAATTCAAAGTAAATTTTTAGTATATTTAAAGCCACTTAGAATCGAAAGAGACATTGAGCAGCAACACAAAAAACAAACGACAAATCTAATTAGATATGTTGAGATGTATTATTTATTTATTTATTTATTTTCGACTCCGGAGCTGAGTGTTCATTGATCAAACAAAAGATAAGTGTAAAACTTTTTAGTAAAAGAATTAATAACGTAGTGACGCTGAAAGGTATTGGCAATGACAGCATTTGTACTACATTGCAGATACTTAGCAACGTCAATATTAACAACCATTGTATTGAAATATTGTTCCATGTTGTGGACAATGAGTATTTAAATAATGATATTATAATTGGTCGGGAAGTACTGTCTCCTGGATTCAATGTTATAATATCACCGGGAAAATTTGAAATAGTTAAATCTAAAATTGTAAAGTATTGTTCAAATGATGAGACAATTTTTGAGTTAAATACTGATCTTGTTGGTGAAGATAGAGATCTATTAAAAAGTATAATGGAAAAACATTCAAAACATTTTATTAATGGAATTCCTTCATCGAGAGTTATTTCTGGTGAAATGAAAATAAGATTGATAGATGCAAGGAAAACTGTATATAGAAGACCATATAGACTTAGCCCAGATGAAAGAGATTTGGTGCGTGATATGGTTAAAGAATTATTGGAATGCAAGGTTATAAAGACAAGTTGCTCACCTTTAACAAGTCTCATAACGTTGGTTAACAAGAAAAATGGCTGCAAGCGTTTGTGTGTTGATTACCGTGAATTGAATTTTAATACAGTTAAAAATAGATACCCTTTGCCTCTTATTTCAGACCAGATAGCCAGACTTCATGGATCTAAATATTTTACATGCTTAGATATGGCAAGCGGATATTACCAGATTCCCTTGCATGAAGATTCAGTAGAGTGTACAGCATTTGTGACTCCGAATGGACAATATGAATTTTTAGCAAGACTAGTAGTCGCTCTTGGCAGGATGCGTTAGGAGAGGTTCAGTTAGCTTTAAACTCTACAGTTAGTCGAGTGACAAAGGCAAGTCCCTTAGAACTGTTTATTGGAAAAGTTGCTCGCCCATTGGGGTTACTTCCACCTTGTGAAATGGAAGAAGAGATTGATTTGCAAAAAGCAAGAACACAGGCAGCTCAAAATATTTCCGCTGCAGCGATATATAATAAAACATATTTTGATAAAAACAAAGCTAAAGTTATCAGACACAAAGTTGGTGATTTTGTATTATTGAAAAACGAGGAGAGGCATCAAACAAAGTTAAGTCCAAAGTTTAGAGGACCGTTTCAGATAACTCAGTCGTTAGATGGAATTAGATATATGCTCAGGTCATTGACTAACAATAGAAGTTATAAATACGCTCATGATGATACAAGAAGAATGCCAGATGGGTATGTACCAAATGAATTAGAAGATTGTGACCAAGAATCAGGTGAAACGAGTGAAGCTGTTGCAAGAGACAGTAGTGAAGCTGTTGAAAGAGACAGTAGTGAAGCTGTTGCAAGAGACAGTAGTGAAGCTGTTGAAAGAGACAGTAGTGAAGCTGTTGAAAGAGACAGTAGTGAAGCTGTTGAAAGAGACAGTAGTGAAGCCGTTGGAATAGACGGTATGGAAGCTGTTGAAAGAGACAGTAGTGAGGCTGTTGAAGGAGCCAGTAATGAAATGATTGAAAAGGAAACTGTTGAAAGAGGCAGTAATGAAATTAGTGAAATGAAATAGCCTGAGGGGCTGATGATGAAATTTGTAATATTAATGCAAGCACAAGTGCAAAACAATTGTTTTAATCATGGCGTGTGGCGCATTAGATATTGTAATGAAATGATGAATGAATTATGTTAAAAAGTTTTGTATTACTCTAAGAATGATATTGAAATGTGAAATTTAATTTGTTAATGTAAGTGTAATTTGAAAATGGTTTTGTTGCATTAAAGAAAAAGCATTATGATAATATTTCACGAGGTCGTGTAATGGTCAGGATGGCCGTGTCGGAGCATAATTTTGCATGTGTTAGTGTATGGGTATTCTGGTAGTGTATTTCATCATAATGGAAATATTGCATCAGCCTCTATTTGCGCAGTTATTGGTTGCCTGTAGTTTGTAGTTCTGGGAAGAACCGATTTAGCGCGGCGCCAGCGTGTTGTCGCTGACGCCGAGTGTGGTTCGATGGTAAGCACGTAGAAGAAGTGTGCGACACAAGGCAGTTGTGCGTAGTACTTCAGTGCGATCGAAACTCACTGCGCTAGCATTATGGCTAATAACAACGAAACTCCAACATATGTATGTATAGGCGTCTCTTTCACACATGCATAATTTATAACTGCAAAGTAATAAAAGCAAAGTGCAACATCCAATAAGAATCGAGTGGAACTTGCATAGGCAAAACAAATTAGAGACGGAAAGAAATAAAAAGCAAGAACGCATTGTTCACATTTGGCACGTGTTTTTCCGAAGAATTGTAGCAGGTATATCACAGTCGAGTCAGCTCGACTGTAGCCTTTCCGACTTGTTTTACATAAATTCATGATAAATCGAGCACTATCCATGGACTATACATCATTTTTGTAGGTTTTTTCATTTTCATAAACAATTATTTGGATTTCTGCAAAACCCCGCACTGGGCTAAATATATCCGCTGCTTGGAACTATAAAAAACAATTTCAACAATCAAGTAGTTTGGGAGATAGACTTAGACTTATAGTTTCCATATTGAAAGCTAGAATAGCAAAAAGTTGCGACTCAAATACTTCCTGTGATAATTGAAAACTACTATTTATATTTATATTTTTTATTTTATTTATTTATCATCGTGAAGTGAACAAGACTGATTCTGCAAAAGACTATAAGTTCATTCTGGGGTCTGTTACGCCTCGTTCTGCCTCTTTAATACATTTGCACAAAGTAAGTATCCTTAAAAAGGTAAATTAAAAAGGACGAAGAGTATGAACAAGGAAAGCGAGAGTAGTAGTTGTTGTGAAGAATTGTAAGGCGGTAACGGCATTTTACAATTTGGCGAAGGGTTAAAATACAATTAGCACAGTATATATATATATATATATATATATATATATATATATATATATATATATATATATATATATATGTATATATATATATATATGTCGAAGCGTCAATTGCTTCAGTGTTCTTAGCACCTCGAGCAGCGAGCCCCGTTCCCTTCGTTGGTGCCATCGTTCCACTTGTAGTCGTTTCACAAAAATATCGTCTGTGTACTACGAATATTCTCCCAAGACTGCCTTCTCTCTTTTCATGCACGCTCGCTCGTCGCCAAAATCCGTTGCGCAGCTTGCTCATGACACACTTGCCATCCTGCTCATTCGCACACACCGCAAATAGCCAGTCCAGTCTCGCTCACACACTCCTTCGAGTGATGTACACAGAACGAACCAACGGAAGAGGCAATACACCAAACACGTAGGCACGGGTCTCACTCAGTGAGAGGATTTACAGTTAGTCCTCTCGCCGACTCTCGGTGATATAAAGAATACAAGACAGCAATGACGGTTGTTCTGTTTTCTCTATTCTTCTTTATTACAATTTTGACACACACAATATTCATGTTGCTGTACTAAATTCAAATAATGCTACCAATGCTCCGACACGGCCAATCCTGACTTTTACACGTCCTCGTGTACAAATTTAGCAATTCATGTTGATATGCCCTGCTCAAGTATTTCTTCCTCTTTCTTAAAATCAATTCAAAACATAATCTTTACAACTAATTTGATATTCAAATCATACAGATGAATGTCCAGATAGCGCACCAAGTCTACCTATGTTTCTCGAAGAGGCCTCTTGGATTATGACGTTACACCTTTATGCGTCTGTTTCAACGCCAGTACCCTCTCTGGCACTGTCTCTCGCGTATGTTTCAACGCCACTTGTACCCTCACTGGTACCAATTGCGTCTGTTTCAACGCTAGTACCCTCACTGGCACTGTCTCTTGCGTATGTTTCAACGCCACCATTTGCGTCTGTTTCAACGCCACCACTCATCATATCCTCATCCATCTCCGCAGAAACTGTCTCGACCGGTAACGCCCTCAAACACTCATGAGGATACTTGTAGGTTCGCTTGCTTGTTAATGACTTCAAACAATATCGGTCTCCTTCAAGTAACTCGGTTATAACAAACGGGCCTTTAAATTTGGGATCTAGTTTGGTCTGATTTCTTTCTTCGCACTTGAGCAGAACATGATCACCCACTTTATGCTTTACAACGTTTGCCTTACTTCTATCGCTTCTTTCCTTATCATAATTAGCATTACTTTCTATATTAACTTTTGCTTGTGCTCTTAGGTTCTGTAGATTATCATATTTTTCTTCAACAATATTCGATAGCATCCCTAATGGTCTTACGTCTTTTCCAATTAAAAGCTGTAACGGACTAAACTTAGTGACCCGATTGATTGTGCAATTTATTGCTAACTGAACCTCTTTTAATGCCTCTTGCCACGAACGTTGGCCTATCTCCACCGCCGTTAGTAAACTTTTAAGGGTACTCATTACCCGCTCGACCTGTCCATTCGCTCGACTAGCTCCTGTGGCAATTAAATGCAACTCGATATTATGCACAGAGCAAAACTCCTTAAACTCAGATCCCGCAAAGCATCGTCCCTGATCTGCTATGATACGGGATGGAACACCAAACAAGGAAATAACTGCCTTCACTGATACTATACAATTGGCTGCATCTATCTTCAGAGTATGGTGTAAATAAACGTATTTTGTAAACGCATCTATAAGGACTATAATATACTCTTTTTGGTCGTTCTTGCCACTTAGTTTACCCGTGATGTCTATATGTACCGTATGAAAGGGTATTTCGATTTTAGGAATCGGATGCATTTCTTGTTGTATTTTCCCAGATTGTGGTTTCGATAGTTTGCACGTGATGCAGTTGTCAACGAACTTTCGTACGTATTTCGTCATTCCTACAAACCAGTAACAGCTATACACTTTGTCAAGAGTCTTTTCCCAACCAAGGTGCATTATAGCCTCGTGAATGTGGTGAATGACAGCCCACCTATAAGACCTTGGAACTACAGGTAACCAACGGGTTCTACCATTCCTCTGAATTTTTACGATACAGCAAACCAGCTCTTAACTCATACGTACTAGCAAGACTCTCGTTCAATTCATTGTTTTGTAGTTTAGAGATTAAAGATGTTATTTCGAGATCTCGCTGCTGTTCAGCTATAAGCCAGGTGTCACTCAATTCAGTTAAATCTACACGCATTTCAGGAGCTTTGGCAGCAAACTGTAACTTTTTTCGTTATCGGGTTTCTTGAGAGGAAGTCCGCATGCGCCATGCGTTTTCCCTTCCTATACACAATATCGAATTCAAAAGATTGTAAATACAACCACCATCGATATACCTTGTCATCTAACTCAATCTTTTGTTGACTTGCCTTTAAAGAGTTACAGTCGGTATATACTGTAAACTTGATACCCTTCAAATAATGTTGATAATATTTCACTGCGTTAAATACTGCCAGGGTTTCCAAAAGATATGAATTATACCTTGACTTAAAATCTCCCTGCCTATCATGATATCGTGTTTCAAGTACTTGTCCATAATGACATGAAATAACATTTCCAGGATAAAGTCATTAATGGTAACATTGGTCAAAATTTGCGTAGAGCTACATACAGAATCGTTTCCAATACCCTTAAGCATTACTACATTATGAAGTCTTTTTCCAGAGAATTTCCCAGCAGCGCTTTCCTTAATGAGTGAACACTCGGCTCCGGAATCAAAGCAAAAATCAACGAACTCACCAGAATGAACGAGCACACCTTTTGGTTCCATTACCGAACATATGTTAACTCTCTTTTCAGTGCTTTGTCCAATCAAAGAGCACCCAGTAGAAATGTGTCCAGCCTGTCCACACTTATAGCATATTACGTTCGACTTTTGCTCTTTTGGCTTCATACCAACGCCTCCAGCATGCCCGCTCCCCGATGATTGTGATTCCCGACTTTTCTTCTGGCGGCAGTCTGCGATTTTGTGCCCTGACTTTCCACAATAATGGCAAATGATGTTTGAAAATTTCTGCTTCTTCCTTTCTGGCCCCAAAGTTGTGTCTGCCTTCGAAGTCTCTTGACGCTGCCCGATTTCGTATACCTGCAACTGTTGCTGCAATTCGCTACGCGACTTGATGTTTGTGGTGCACACAAGCTTTTTCAGTCTGCTGTCCAGTTGCGCAGTATGCGCAAGTACAACTGACACCAACAATTCCTCGCGCTCCATATTTTTCATTTTCGTCATTAGCGAAGTGACTAGGCGGCTTGCATACGACGACATGCACTCTCCAATCCCTGGGCGTCCTTCTAGCAGCTTGAGAAGTGTTGCTGCAGCTGTTTCTACGCCGACAAATCTTTGCGTAAATAGTTGCTTGAATTCAACCCAAGTCATGCCAGGAAAACAGATCTGTGAAAGCCATTGAGATGCATTGCCCTCCAAAGCTTTGCTGAGAGCAATCACAAGTGCACTACCCTCAAGTGGGTTATCAGTAAAAATCATGTCGGCCGTAATACTCCAAGCACATGGATCGGCGCCAGCAGCTTCGGGATTGTATTTTGGTAAAAAACACCGTCTTTGGCTCACGAGGCGCTGCGCTAGCCTGCACTGTTCGCAGCAACTCCATAAAATTTCTATTTTGTTGCTCCAAAATTTGTCGCAACTCAGAGTTAGGAGGGTCGAATCCCACTTCTGATGTCGAAGCGTCAATTGCTTCAGTGTTCTTAGCACCTCGAGCAGCGAGCCCCGTTCCCTTCGTTGGTGCCATCGTTCCACTTGTAGTCGTTTCACAAAAAATATCGTCTGTGTACTACGAATATTCTCCCAAGACTGCCTTCTCTCTTTTCATGCACGCTCGCTCGTCGCCAAAATCCGTTGCGCAGCTTGCTCATGACACACTTGCCATCCTGCTCATTCGCACACACCGCAAATAGCCAGTCCAGTCTCGCTCACACACTCCTTCGAGTGATGTACACAGAACGAACCAACGGAAGAGGCAATACACCAAACACGTAGGCACGGGTCTCACTCAGTGAGAGGATTTACAGTTAGTCCTCTCGCCGACTCTCGGTGATATAAAGAATACAAGACAGCAATGACGGTTGTTCTGTTTTCTCTATTCTTCTTTATTACAATTTTGACACACACAATATTCATGTTGCTGTACTAAATTCAAATAATGCTACCAATGCTCCGACATATATATATACATTAAAACTTAAACTGGGGCTTACTTACATTTGCAATCTTGAAAATCAGGGTTCATTCAATACTCCCAATTTGGCCGATCTTACATTTATGTAGGCGGATCAACAAGTCTGACTAAGAATGCTATAATACGTGCGGTTCAACCATATATTGACAAATAGATACACACAAACATGTTATTTATTAACTGCTTATTATAGCTTTACCCAAGCGAATCCGTTAATAAACTTTTGATTCTAATTTGTACGAATGTTCTCGTTTTCAGCGAAACGCCTTTATATGTAACATGCTTCAACATACAAACATACATCTTGCACACATGCATACGGAAATTTATGTACAGTGTTCATGTAGACAGAAGAGTGGCTCGTTCGTCAGCAAGAAAGTCTATCCCGTGCCTCTTGTCTATTTAAGGACAGTAACGAAAAGAGAATGTTTACATGCTGATTTACGATGGGGGGAGAGTAATTGCCAGTGGTTGGAAAAGTTCTCAGCTGGAATATTGCTATAGCTTTTGATCACTGCCGTTTCTATGCCCTCAGAAAGAACATGGCGTGGCAGATGGTTTATTTTTGTATGGTCTTTGTTCTAGAAAAGTTTGATACTTTGTCAAAAATTTCGGATTTATAAATTATTTCTGGAGGAAATCATAAATGTTATATTTAGACATGAACAATATTTATAGTGACATTATTCTGACAGGCACACGCGTATGGAAATCAAATTTGAAGTGGGCATCGTCATTGGATCCGAAAGATGCTTATAGGAAGCTGGAAATATGGAAGCTGTATATAACTTACACACAAATAAAATTGATCATGCGTTGAACACAAGAGAAAATCATTTAAATAAAACAACAAGTTTTTAGCTATACATCTTTGGAATACGGCTTAGATTCGAATCTCTCAGAGGTAGCCTTCCTAGGAGTTTTTAAAAAGATCTTTCTTTTGTAGCATATGAAGATTTATGCTTTGAATTGCTACGTTATATACGAGTTACGAGTAGTCTTTCTCTTGTGGATTTTGTATTTTAAGCAGTTTATCTATCGCAGTACAGAGCAGTCCGTTGTTGGCACCAATTGTGCCTCCATTGTCTGACAGAACAAAGCTTCAGCATTGGTGCTTCTTAGGCAACAAAAGCACGACAATGAGCTCCTAATTTGAATGTTATTTCGTCCTTTGTTGCCCGGATTTAATCATCTGTTCGTGGACTTTCCCGGGCTGGGTGCTTTCCCATCATTAGAGTTGCTATTGTTTTCTTTTCGAACATTATGAAAGAAACATAAAAGCTCGTCTACTCTTTGTTAGTAGAGCTGCAGAGGGTGAGCAAATTTCGTTAAGCCCGTGACCAATATTTGATCGAAAGTGACTGATGAGAGTGATGGACCATTGTGGTAAGTCATAGATAGAGAGTCATTACTTTAATTTTTTTCTCTGGCCTCCTTACGGCAAACGACACATGTTCAAAATTGTACAAACTGTGTTTACTGGCAACGTGATAATTTGAAGAAAATATGATTTCAATTCAAATTTCAATTTCCGAAAATTGTGGGCATTTCCTGGCACGGATGCAGGATGTAACCTGCAACTCCCTTCCTTCTCCCCCCGCCGTTCCTAGCAGGCCGACATGTGAAAGCGTCGTGCGTGTCTCGTCAACGCCAGCGTCAGTGCAAACGTGAAATAACACGTAATTGAATTGACGCGGACACAGGATGCAGAATGCAGTAGCGGAGACGGGAGTAAATATCTAAGTAGAGAAAGAAAAACAATTACCTTAAGCTCACTAGGCGGTCTGAGAGCAGGTCTAAGAAACAGCGAGATTTGCCCATTTCCCTGCTTACTTTTCCATTTCCCCATCATATGTTGAACGACTTTTGCCCAGGCGACCTTTGCACTTGACATTGCCAGCACAGTGGGCGGGCCACATCCCAGGAGTGGGCCTTATAATTAGAATAAAGCCAGCGTCGAGTGGATCAGTTCCGTGTCGAGTCCACGCTCTGGTTTTGTGTTGCTTTTTGTATTATTCTTTCCACCCTTCTTTTGAGCACAAAAGTTTTCTGCGCACACTTGTACGCTCTCCGCTATACTCTCTCTTTCGTCCCCCAGCGCAAGTCAATGGCCGGCACGTGCATCACGGCCGCAAAATGCAACTCAATTGGACTTGGACTTGCGCCTCAGCTTCCTTTACGCTCTCCATACACTCTTCGGTCTTGATAATGGTCAGAAAGAGTATACTAAAATTAATAAACTGTATGTAGTAACCAAGAGGCGACATCGGCCGCTCTGCTCGTTTATCTATAGTAACAACTATATCGACTATACTCCCATAATCCCACGTGTATAAAAAGAAGTCATTAGAAACTTAATTTTCTATAGTTTTAACCAGTGATGTCTGCAGCAACAAATTACTATTATTATAACAAATTACTCACCTTGTTTAGTCAATAACAACAGATTTTTACATCTTTCGCGTCACTATGATTTTTGCGAGTGGAAGCGGGAAAAAGGCGGCAGATTTTAGAATTGATATGTGATGTATCGGTTTTTCAAAGTTGTGTGAAGGGTATCTTACAGTCGGGCAATAAGAACTGTTGGTTTGCTTCTTTATTTTAAACTATGCGAGGATTCCATACAGGCGTGATTACTTTGGTTGTAATATGTCCAATATTTTAATAATCTAATATTTTGTATTTAGAAAATCCAATATGAAAATTTGAGACTTAGATAATTTGACTCCCTCTTGTTGATGCTAATTCTGACTATGTATACTTTATACCGATCCCATAAAGATGTCTCGCAAAGTGCGTTGCAAACATCCAAATCAAAATTAGTCCTCTCTCTGCAGTATCACACCTTTTTTATTTGGTTTTCTCAAATAACTTATTGGAAGTAATATATGTTGGTAATAGTCCAACAATGTCCTACAAGCGTTAGACAATTAATTTATTCTTATTAGGACAAAATGAACGATGAACCTATAGAGCATAATCGACTTTACTGTTTGTCCAAATCGAGAGAGTATATCCTTCTTCGTATCGACCTAGCCTCCGTTGCCATTTACACGCATTCACACAAAGCACTAAGAAGAATACAGAACGAGCAGTTTATTATTATAATTAAGTTGAACCCATTTAAATTTTACGCCACTTTAAATCTGAATAATGAGAATTTAAATAATCAGTTTTGAATTACATTTAATGAATTCTACATATTTTACTTTCTTTCAAGAATGCAGCGGCATCCTTATGTTGCTGATTCCCAAGGGATTTTAAAAATTTGTATTTGCTTCACAGGGTTTCAAAGCCAAATTTGGATAACGCAACCGTGAAGATGTATTTCATAATCACGAATTGTCCACTATTATAGTAATTTGACCAAAGCGAGAACTTATCCCAGCGTGAACTCTTTTTTCATACCTGTGTTGATCTTATGGGATTATTGTGGGTTTGTGCAATCAATTTGCCATTGAATTCGTGAAAATATGTATAATAGGTAATACAACTATTTGTACACCTTTGGAGAATGTAAATTAAGAAGATATTTACAGATGAAACCATCTTCGACTACAAAAGGTATAAATATATCACAAATATGTTTTCTTGATCGGTCAAAATGTAGCTCCAAGTCTTTAAGTATTCTGTTCATAGTCATAAAAGCTTAATTATCGTATTTTTATTACTGGGAATTATAATGTATAAAGGAAATAAAATGATTATTTGGTAAAGTTAGAGCCTGGGTACGGTACAGAAGTTGGATAGCTTCCATCCTAGGTAGAAACAGAAAATTGATGAATGTTTTGTTGAGCGAAAAAGAAAACTTTTTGACAGCTTCGAAGTCTTTACGTTTCCTTTCCATTTCCTTTTACTCCGAGGATTTGCCTGAACACCGCGCATAACCACCCAGCGAGACGTATTCGAGTAAAGTCAATGAAGCGATGACACAGCGTGTCATCGGTGTAATTTGCAGCCACAAAGGAAGCCACAGGCCATAAGAGGCGGATTTGCCCTCCTCTGGGATTGTTGTAATATTAACGGTTTGCTTTACAGCTTTAGGCGACATCCCAGAGACAGCAGCAGTGACAATGAAGCGCCCAATTGGGAATACGCTCGACGAGAAACTTAAGTCCCCTGTTCCTGCTGTATAATATCGCTATCAGATTGTGCTTAGGTCGGTAGCCGTGCCAATGAATTTTAATAGCATTTTATACCAAATTTCTGGACTTTGCCAATTCTACAATACTTTGACAACTGTGATGAATACTGATAACCACATCTTACGCTCACGCCCTGCTTCTGTGACATACCAATCACATTTCGGCGATTCGCTCAGATACCCTCAAGTTTAATGCAAATATGACAGTCTTATTGCACGCGCGGAAATCGATAATAAGCTACACCTCCCCTTGTATTGCAAACATGTAATTCTGCTTCAGATCGCAGAGGCGTGACATTTATTTATAAAAATATATACAAATATATACTTTGTGGGGTCTGACGCACCTCCTTTTGCGTTTTACATACATTTTGGATTATTTTCAATGGTCGACGGGCATTAAAATCGATATTGCTTCTTAAAAAGTTGTATGTATGATCCAGAATATTAACACAAATAGGCCGAATGTGTTATGAACGCTTAACGATATATCCGACTTATTAACATAGGTTGTACAACTTTTACATATACATAAATATACCCGTTTTGGTTATATTCCATGGTTAGATATACCCTCTAAAGGCAGATTACATTTACAATATACAAGTAACTACCCCTTCGGGGAGTTGGTTTCATGTTTGTATGAATCACATCGTATGGACGTCAAAAAAAAAAAACCACGGATGCCGATGTTGCGTCGTGTCATCATTGTATTCCCGCAATTTGTCAATGTTCGCATACTCACAGTGAGCATTCGATAAGGTGACTCTTTATAGCAGCACGTCAAATGCATCTTAAGTAATTTTATATCCTGTTAATCCGGAAAAGTCAAAATTTAAAACACGGAGGCTTAAACTTTCCAGAGTATCAAGCGTGTACTGTATATCCAAGACATCTAAAGAGCATGTTTTTGTGTTAGCTAAAACAATAAATGAACGTACCTGCAAGCGCATACATACATACATGTTTGTATGTAAATATGGACATTTAAATGTAAGTACACACGTATTTGCGCGGTTTGCCTTCATCCATTGTGCAATTGTAGCGAGTGCGATAAAAATACTGTGCAACATTGGGGAGCAATTCGCTAGTCTTAAACATTTCTCTCATACCGCATTCGCTTTTCACCCCTGCATGCGACACGGCTCACGCCGACTGATGTTGACTGTCGACAATGAATATAAAATGAATGTCTCCAACATCTGCGAAATTACAGCAGTCCTCTATCATTTTGTGAGTTTCAAACAAAATAGCGCTTTAACAAAGCACACGCCGACGCCCTCAGCCGCAAGATCTTCAGTTGAATGTCCACTTCAAATCTTGTTATTGTACAGCATTGCGTTAATGAGAAGCATCGTCTGGTATCATCAGGATTATGTTCATATTATAATTATTCCCTGTTCTTTTCTGGCTCTCAGGAGCTTGTACACTGTTTACCCTGTTTATATATAGACAAAAATATATATATGCAAGTTATGGATTTATAGCTAATATAAGCGATCAGAAACACATACATATATGCAATGTCGCGTCGTTTCCTTATTTCCTGCATATGGATGATTTGTTCGACGTTTGTTTACATTTTGCGCGTGGTGTTGCCACCTAATTTAACCACCATTTCACGAATTTCGAAATTCATGCATTTTCGTTTATGTGCATACTTTTCTGTAGTATTCATTATTTGATTTCATGTATTTTGCTACGGATAAACGCAATATTTGTGTCATTTAAATGCTCAAAGGGTATACAATAATTATCGGATAAGCTCATTTCCAGGTAATAACTAAGAATATATTTAGTTGTAGCTTTATTTAGTTGTATTTTTAACGTATGTACTACGGAACGTGTGCAGGGGCATGACAATAAAACAGAGAGTCCTAGCTCTCGATACAACTGATATGTGAGTACTCATATCATTCGGATCGGACAGAGTGCCTGTCCGATCCGAAAGACAAATGAAACGAAGCATAATCAAACAGAATATAAAAATAAGTACGATTTTGTAATGAAAACAAACAAACAAACAAACAAAGCAGGAGAGTGTAAGGCAGCATCAGCGAACGTAAACGAATAGAAGTAAATAGACAAAGACAACATACGCATAAAAAAACAACAACGCAGTGCAAACAAAATAAAATAACGGAATAAAACAATCACAAAATTGTCCTTTGATCTCTTGCGCTGTACTGCTACATCCATTCCACACTTTCATGACAAACTCAACAATTTAATTTTCTACTTAGTTTGTTGTTTTTGCTTCGGCAGATGCAGATGCTTTTGATGCCATAACCGAAATTAACAAGTTAAACAAATAAAATGAAATGAAAACGAAATAAAACAAGGGAGTAGTGAATAGTATTTGAATAATAAATACCCTGCACTCAACTTCAACAACAGATTTTATTTCGTTGATTTAATTTTTTTACATTATTTATATTTAGAAAGCATATAATAATTCTAAATAAATAGTTAATTTAGAGGGAAAAGAAAACATTACATTTCCATTCTTCGGTTAATATTGCATCGAGAGGGGTAAACTCGCACTACGATACTAATACTGCACGGCTATGGAATCTAGATCGCCGATCTTGTTGAAATTTAAGAATGGTAGGATAAATTACATAAACGATATATATCCTGGTGTCAGTAATTATCAGCAGGTATGAGAAATTCCATCACGACAGCTTTAAAAAAAAGTTTATTTAGTGCAGACAGATAGACTTCTTTGCGTTGCAAACATCTGGACAAAAATAATACACCTCCTCTGCTAGGATATACCAATAACTTTTGGTGCGTATATGTGTATATCTCTACAATTTTCTCCCTAGGCTTCACAAATGCAAATGTATGATTAAACTATCACTTATATAAATAATCCCACTTAATTTACATACTGTTTACATTTGATCGAACTTGGTAATTGTCTAGATGGCCTTTTTCGAAAACTCAAGGTTTTGAAATTATTTCGTTGTGTTTTTAGAGCGCGTAACGCATAATCCGGTGGTGGCGGATTCTGAAGCTTATGTCACGAGTTTTTAACAAATTAAATTAAATAATATATAAATATGTGAATCAGGGCGACGAGGGAAAACATTACTTAATGTTGTAAATTTTGGGTTTTGACAAGTAATCACACTTACATGTAATTCCAAACATCAAATTCTGCCTAGCTTAATCCCTTTGTCTGTTGTATACATTTGCAGAAAGTTAGTATACCCTTTTTTAAAAATTTTCAATGGTCGAAGGGTGTAAAAACTCGAAACGAACACAAGACCAAAGCAAATAAGCATTATTCAATTGTATATTGTTCGGCGATAATTTATAGTTAAAAGGTTTGTTTTATTTAATTTTAATTAAAAGTTCGTATTTTTTGTTTATTGTTTTGCTGCCTTGGCTTCGATTGATTGTTATTTTTATCTATTGACTTCCTACCACACTTCTAATACCTTATTCATCAAGTCTGGCAGTTAGTGTTAGATAAGTTACAAATCAATTATAAACAAAGTTAATCAGTGGCTTACAATATACATAATTATTATGGAATTATTCATCAATTCATTTTTCTTTAATCACTACATAACAGAAGGGAATATTTATTACAAATAAAAGATAAAGTTTAATTTGTAATTCTTATTGTTTCACGCTATACATAACTCGCTGGTAAAAAATATAAGTTCGAAGTAAGAAACGGTCCGCTGGAGTCACAGTTCGAAGCTTTACAGCCGAGCGCGCCCGACATTGCGATATCCTGCCAATTATAAAAGAAAAACCTTAGAATCGCCAAAACCAAATTCAAAAACGGAAGTAATGTATCGCGGTATCAGGAGCCAGCGTTTTCAAAAACTGCTTTCGTAAATAAGACCTATAATACAATTTAGTAATTATCAATGTGTACAACCCTAATATTGGCAAATGACCGATTTTCAAAACATTAATTGACTCGCCAATGCATTCTGATCTGATACATTGCAGAGTTTGGCAATACAATGAAATAATTGGCTTTTTGACCTTTTTTAATAGCTCAGTGATTTCAGACACAGAATATATATTTCTGTAAGATTTTGTAGGATACATAAGCTCAAACTTAGTTTAGCCATATAAACGTCGCTTATAAATTAGATCGAACAGTTTTATTACGATTTGCAGGGCGCTGGACATGGCTTCCAAAATTTTGAGTAAGCCTGAATTGAACTTGAGCGATCTTTTAAAACAAATTTCAATATTTTTACAATATTTATTTTTTCGCCAAAAACAGATTTTCATATATTTTGAATATTTAATAATTTCTTTTTTTTTTACAGATTTACCATTTTAATCTTCTCTATAGAGCTTAGTTAAATGTTTTCTAGTTTAATACCTTTAAAATATTTATTTTTTTCGCCAAAAGCAGATTTTCATATTTTTTTAATATTTAATAATATCCAGTATTTCTTTTTATGGATTAACCATTTTAATCTGCTCTATAGAGCTTAGTAAAATGTTTTCTCCTTTAAATTAAGTATCTTAAAGTTTGAATTAGTTTGCCTCACTTTTGCATTTTGACATCAATATTTGATAAAAATTCATTCTTGAATTACCCAGCAACCTTAAATGTCGTAATGTCGGGCTATGTGACAAATCCTATTGCTTGTATTTGGTTTGGGGGTCACTAAATCCGAATACAAATGCAGGACTATGCTCTCAAGTTTGGAAGATGATCCACATCAAAATCATAAAATCCTTTACCCAAAAGCAAACACAATAGACTAAGAATTTATTTAAAATACATGGCCTGAATACAATCTTCAAAGCTCCAAAAAATGTTTGGTATGATCTGGTTAAACTATAAATGCTTTCATGTGTTTTTGACCATCTTAATCCCATACTGTACTTAAGCTACTCCTGGCTCGTCTCGAATTGAACCAACTTTAATGCAGGATGCCAAAATTAAAAAAAAATAATATTTAATAATACTATTATTTACGTACCAATGTAAGTCAAACTCAAAAAAAAAAAAAAAAAACCGTTACAAACATGTTTTCACGCTTATTATTAGCTCAAATTTTTCCGCCACAAATTACTACCTATTTGCCTCGGCAGTAATCGTGGCATTCAAAACAAAAAAAAAAATTGAAATAAACTTCAGGATCGAATGGAAAGCAGTAATGTTCACGCCGATACGCCGCAATTTGGCGTAGCTAGCTTTTATAATGGCTGAGATCTGTATGAACTTTTTTATACTTTTCGACCATTGAAAATGGTCCAAAAAGGGTATACTAGCTTTGTGCAAATGTATGTAATAGGCATAAGGAGGCGTAGCAGACGGCACAAAGTATATATATTCTTACTCCGTAAATCGGTAATTTGCCTTTATTAAGAAAGTATTAACATTCTGCTTCGGTATACATATAGATATTTGGACTTCCTCCAACTTACAATCCGATCGGACCAATAACAAAGAAGTTATTCAAGGTAAAATGTTCAGTACAAATATACATTTAGTACGAGCAGCCTCCCCGCTGCTAAGTTGTTGACATCGACGTCGACGTCGCGTCGCTCGTGTCTGTTTGTGTGAGTAAGATCGAGTAAGCAATAGATGGCAGAATAACTTTTGCAAAATTCTCTGTTTGAATTTTAAGTGTGGTTTCAAGTTTGTAACGGAATTTCAAAATTGGGCGGGCTCGACTACAGTCTTACCGACTTGTTTTAAATTAAAAACTAAAATTGTATGTAGTGGTCTGTGAAATACAAGTTTTTAATCACACATTGTTCCCATGACAGCTCTAGCCGATTTTGCTTGTCAGCTATTTTCATAGATAAATCACGATGTAGTTAGTTTGATTGTGATTGAAAAACATCAAAAATCGACCGACAAACTCTGTCTGTTTCGTACATAAGTATATAGTAATTTACGGGTTCGGGTATGCATCCGATGGCGCAGTGCAAACATTTGGGCAAAACTAACACATATACCCTATGCAGGGATATAACAAATAATAAAGCTACAGCCAGTGCAGGGCAAGCATGGTAAATTTGCAAAAGGGGCACAACTGTGCTCAATCTCGGGAGCGCAGGCGAAGCTAAAACAAAAATGTTAAACGTTATAGATAGCACCAAAGTTGAAAGACTATTTCGACTCTCCCGTTGATGCTGATTCAGATCATATATAAATTATGAGGTTTTTATTTTTAACATGAAAATTGATTCATTCCAGAATTGAAAAGGCCGACATTTTTGTAGTTTGTGAAATTTGTGTCAGTTTAGGTTAAAACTCAGACGATTTAGAATTTTGAGAAATTTATGTCGATTGAGAAGATCTTAACGTTTCGAGTATACTTTATCTAGACCTATAATCTGAACTAGGTCGTGTTATGAGTTCAATTTTCAGTAGCACAGTGTTATTTACAAAACAATTTATTAAATTTAGATCACATAAATATTTAGCTGTCATACCTGTTGTATAAAACTTAAATTTCTTATGTAACTACTTTTTTAGAAAACATAACTACTGTGGATTTGAAATAATTTGCAGCATTTTAAATTTCCATTGACATATTGTTATACATGCATCTTCGTAGTGCAAGATACGCATGCTTGTATGCGTGACAATTCATACATATGTATGTACATACACACAAACTTCTCTACATACCTGTAAAAATACGAATATTTTGTATAAGAGCATAGTACGCAAGCATACATGTGTATTATTTAGATGATTATTCTTACATATGTACATATTTATGTACGTTACACTTATAAATATACATGCATACATATGCATACACGTACATATACACGTTGCGATTGCTTTACCAGCTAGCCAACCGAAACACATTGCGCAGTCACAATAGCAAATAATCGACGAGACAATTGGTTGAAGTAAACAAAGCATTAACCACCGCTGGAGCTGTGACTTTCGATTGTAAGGGGATGCCAATTCTGCAGCATTGTTAGGGGAGGAGCTAAAGCTACTGCGTTTACGTACATATCTATATTGTACATATGTATATGTATGTATACCTATGTATATTGTATTACACAATGCCCTTTGTACTCTTCGTGTCGTTGGCGTTGTTGTTGTTGTTAGTGTTGGCGTTGGCGTCGTTGATGTTGCTGTTGGTATTCTATTGATTTTTAAACGAAATAATATTTTTTTTGTTTCCGGATTTGTATGCATGTATGTATCTGCATACATGTGCAAATGAACGATTGTATCAGAATTAATGTGTCTTAAAACTTTTGTGCTTAGAAATATTGGCATGAGTACGTACATATGTGTTTAGGCATCCCCACCTATCTGTATAAACACACGTACATTTGTACATATGTATGTACATACATACACAAAAGAGACAACGAAGAAGAGCACACGCGCAACAACTTGTGTGCGCAACAAGAATTTGTAAAAACGAATGCACGCCCATCACATTGGTAACTGCTTGTCTCCCTCTCTCCCTGACTTCAAATACGAATTACCTCTCTTTCTCGGTGACTCTCTCGCTCTCGCTCTTTCTCTCTCTGTCTCTCTCTCTCTCCCTTTTATATCCCACTCTTTTAATCTGTCTCTCTCACTGCGCACTTTGAGAGTACTACCATATATTTCTACGCGAGTGTGCACTAGCTGTGACGTCAGTTTCGGCTCTCATGTCAATTCTCTTTAGTATTTTATCTCTCTTAACAATGTGCAAAAATGCTTTTCTTCGTTGTATGGAAAGCCAAGAATTAGATTTAACCATTCAACCATCAGTTCTCTTTGATGCGTCGATGCTAACGGTATATGCGAATTCGTACACGAGTCCGACTGCGAATTGCTGGCGCGGCGCCACTGTCGAAACAGGAAGGTAACACCGTATCACTGAAAACATTAACAAATCGCTTTTTCTTGCGACTTCCTCTTTCTGTCTCTGAGGATATTTTTTCCACATGACACTATTGTGTCACAAATACTATTGGGCAAACAAAAAAATCGTAACGAGACGAAACGGAGTGTACAGTTTTACCCAATCACGCTTAGATCTTTCTCATACGCAAGTCACATCACACAACTGACGGCGATAATTACGGTTACAAACAGTCGTGAATTCGGTAAACCAGCATAAAAAATATCACTTTCACTCGGACAAATGTTAAAAAATTGAAAAGTGTCTAAAATGAAAATAATTTTTAAAATTATAACATTTATTGAGTACATTGCTTGTCTACTGCAAATCTACTACTACTTCAATCCGAAGAAATTATTTTAAACACTTTCAATCGAAAATACAAATCTGTCCGCACTTTCGAACCACAACTAAGATGTATGATGTTATATAGGTATATAATACCAAAGAATAACTTCAGTAAATTTAACTATTGGTGTGATATTAAAAGTACTCGTAAAAAGTGGGTTCCCTATTTGAAAATAAAAACGATGAATACGTAGATAAAAAATAACGAACCGATGGAAAACAGTTCCAAGTTCGTTATCATACTACAACCAATCTTAAACATTCTCCTCTGCCCCGGTTCCTTTCTCACTTCATGCATAGGCACAAGTGCTAAGTAGTCGACAGCACGTGCTATTCGCAGCAGAGCGCAGGCAGCTTTGTGCGCAAATATAGAAAACGTTAACTTGCATAAGTTTGTCGAAAATAAGTTAAAACATAAGGACTTCGCTTAACAATCGAACATTATCGCTTTACATGGACGGTCTGCGTTCGGCGCAAAATGTGCATCAAACTTGATTTGCATATTATACAGTCTATGCAGCCCGGCAAAGTCCGCTCGGCTATTTATGCTGGTCAATATTACTTGTAAAAAATGTTGAATGTCTGGAACACAGTGTCAATGAAACAGGCATAAAGAGGCGTAGCACACATATGTATGTTCAAACTTGGCGAAAAGTTTCTTGTGAATATGGTACACAGATTATTTTCAATATCTATGGCCACGACCTCCGCCAACGCAAATTGGTTTTTAGGAAGAGCGCTCAAGTGTTTGCGCTGTGCTCTATTCTACACATAAATTAATGAAATATGAATCTAACCTCGAACTCCGACTGGACAAGTGCGCGAGCAGCGTAGTCAGACGCGCCGCTGTTGGGTGTTGTCAGAGCGGCTTTACGTTTCTAAGGGCTTGTAAAATTGAGCGAAGAGTATCTTGCGGTCGGTCTTCTACTTTTGCGTTTGCCTCTAATTTCAATTTACACTTTGTCTTTTCATTGTAGGCTAAGTTTGGCAGCATGACAGATATTGAGGCTAGCTTGCAGCAGCAACAGCAGCTGCAGAACGCGCAACGGATGCACCAGGAGAGTTGCCTGCAGGAATTTCAACAACAACTAAGTGCCCAGTTCTCAACTGGTCGCTTCGCAACGCCACAGCAGGAGCAAACGCAAGGTCCGACTGAAACTGCAGTGCCTAGTAGTTTAGTGTCATTCCTTCCATTCATACATCCTCCGATGCCCCTGATGCCGAATCATATGAGCCAGCAGCCGCTGTTTAGTCATAGTCATAATCATCACGTACACAAGCTAGGAATGCAACCCATGTGGCCCAATCCTGCGGTGGCAGCAGCTCATATTCAGGCTGCTCTGGCTGCAGCAGCAGTGGCCGCCGCAAGTGTCAGCAATAATAACCCTGCGAATTCGAATAGAATAAATAAGAGAGAGCTTTCCGTGGAGGAACTGCAGATTGCAGGAATAGATGACACTGTATCTCTACTAGAATCTCCAGCAGGTGTTGCTAAATACCATAGTCACAGCACGCCTCCGGACTCCCCACAGGGGCGGTGTCAAAGTACCGAAGACGGCTTCGTTTCTATGAAATCAACTTCACCCGAGGAGCTAAGTCATTCGGATGCACAAAACTCCGAAATGGATGCACCTCTCAATCTATCCAAGCCCAAGGGATCCCCAAGATCATCACCATGCAGCTCGTACGCCAAGGAACGGGAGCATTTGACTCCTATCGTACCCAGCCCACCGCTGAGCTGGAAAACTACTGGAACCTGTGTGTCCGCACCAGGTCTTCCCCATCAGCATCCATCGACACCTTTGTTTGCAGATGTTGAGGCCAACTACTTGCAATCTCGTGTAAGTGAATGGTGTTAATGTTATGTTGACACTAGTCTTGCATGAATGCATCCAAAGCGACAAATGAATCATTAACTAGAAAAAGTCTACACTTTTTTCTGTACCCATACAATGAAGGAAAATTAATGTTGAAAGCTAACGTATGTGCTCATACTCATTTATAAAAAAAAAAGTAACGAAAGCAAGGGTAGAGCGCTTACGACGTTTTGAACAAATTTACAATTCCCAATTCGTAACATGGATTAACGTTAACTTAAACGCCTTCATGGTCCGATCTGTATCTAATTTGGAAATAGGTACATATTAAACTATGTGGATGGCGAAGCAGAAAATGAAGACTGCCTAATAATCTCGAATTATCTATTTGTGTGGTGTTGGGCGTGACACCAAAAATGTAAAATAAACTTGAGCACCTTGTGGTATACAATAACCTGCATGACAAATATCCTTAGCGCCTATCAAACTATCAAACTTCTGGCTTATGCCAGACGGACATTTGCACATGGACTAATAGACTCGGCTAGTAACATTTGCCATTATCACCTACTTTATTACTTTATCACTAAGCTTGAAGTACTCTTTTAAATATAATGATCACTTGTAACTTAAACATTTTTCAAAATTTGTTTTGAATATTTTCGAATATTTTTGTCCGTCAAATTTCATGTTGGTCCGTACGCAATTGACGGAGATATGAGTATGGGGAGAAAAAACAATCTGTTCTGCCTGTATACGGAAGATAAAACATAAAGCGCGTTTTTCTCGAAATGGCGTTTAGAATGCGGTGACCAAAATAATTCAAAAGCTACTTAACCAATCATTTTGAAACTATGTAGGCTTATTTTTTTGTTCGTTTTTTTGTGAAAATAAAAATCTATACTTTGATTGACCGCCATTTTGTCAAAAATTCAGATATAAAAAATCAATTTTCAATGAAGGCGGATATGTTGATTCAAGTAGATCGAGATAATTCAAGCCAATTCTTGTTATACACGAAACTCAGATAAATCAATGTCCATATCCCGTCCAGCTGACCGAAAGCAATTTCGCATAGCGCGCATGCAGATAGTTAAGGAATAGGACAGGTATTTCGAGACATGGAAATATAATTTTTTAATATGTGGGGTAGAATTTGGAATTTTAGGGAATAGTTCTACCTGCAAAGTGTTACTGGCTAACCAAAGCTATAAAGCGTTCACATGGGTCAATTTTTTATAACCAACCCTCTATTTTGCGGGGTCCGCCACACCTCCGTCTGTCTGTTACACATATTTGCACACAGCCAGGTAATGTTACCAGTAGTTATATACGCCAACACGTGACTGAGATGAGCGACGGTTCATAAGCGGATTTTAGTTATCAGAATCTTCAAAATGTTTAGTTTAGTTTATTTTTCACTAAATTTTTCACTTTACCGTATGGTAGAAAATGATTTGTTATATTTGAGTACACATAAATGCTACTGTACAGTTCAAAATGATTTGATTCTCGCATGAACTTTATATCTTGCGGCCATTGAATTTATGCGGAAATCTACCAGTCACCAAAGCCCGCAAATTTAATCAGCATTAATAGATGCCCGTTCTTTAAAAAACACCTCGATCTCAGTTTCAACACGAAATTTGGGATGAAGGTTTCTGTATATCATACGCGAAACAAGTTCATTTCCAGCTCAAAACTTGGAGCTCTATTAAAAATGGTACGCTCTTCGAAGAGAACGAATTTGCTCCAATCAATAATTTATGAACCTTATGACTCTAAGACACTATCTTTTAATGTCAATATATAATAGATTCTTACATTTTTGCTTACAGGGTCGAATGTGGAATGCACCATCTGAGTCTTGCACCTTAAATATTTCTCTTGGTAGTGGCTTGAGTGCGAGTAGCTCCGGCCGAGCTGCTCGTGCAAGCCGTGATTCCACAAATAGCTGCGGTACTAGCTCAGAGCGATCAACTGTGCTTGAAACGGAATGCCATGGACTGAGTCAAGCCCAATCGCAAGCACACCCACAGGTGCAGACCTCGCAGAGACAAGGCCATAGTCACGGGCATAGTAAGCCGCATATTAAGAGACCCATGAACGCCTTTATGGTCTGGGCAAAGGACGAACGCAGAAAAATATTGAAGGCATGTCCGGACATGCATAATTCAAATATATCAAAGATATTGGGGGCGCGTTGGAAAGCCATGTCCAATGCTGATAAACAGCCGTATTATGAAGAGCAATCCCGACTTTCTAAGCTTCATATGGAACAGCATCC
This sequence comes from Zaprionus inermis, assembly GCA_018151445.1. Classification (NCBI taxonomy): domain Eukaryota; kingdom Metazoa; phylum Arthropoda; class Insecta; order Diptera; family Drosophilidae; genus Zaprionus; species Zaprionus inermis. Next base: position 255,527 of record JAECXD010001591.1, on the reverse strand, counting down.
GGACTACCGCTACCGCCCACGACCCAAACGGACCTGCATCGTCGATGGCAAAAAGATGCGCATATCTGAATATAAAGTATTAATGCGAAATCGCCGCGCCGAAATGCGACAACTGTGGTGCCGCGGTAACAACGCTCCAATTCCAGGGCCATCGTCAACCGGTGGCGCTGCCGCTACGAACACATACCATTTGCCAGAGCTAAACCAACCTCTCAACGAAGCCCTTGTTGATGATTGTGAGACGCCTCCGCCAAGTATTGGGACACGATCCAGCTATTATTATCCGACCGAAAGCTTGTCACCATCAGGCTTTTCATCTGAGGATATTGAAATACCAACGTTGCGTGATATGGATGATTAGGAGGATTACCAACCCCTATGGTGCTCCGATTACACTTAACTTTTGAGGCTTGGATTAGTTGTTTATGGAGATGAGAATTGATGCAGAGAAATAACTCTAGAAAACAGTTCTTGCCTCCATCTTTGGCTTGTAAATACTTAAGAAATACACATTGCAAATTAAGGCCAGTATTTGTGTATTGTTTACTAAGTTTCAGTTCAAGTGCCATTACATACATGTTCACATGCATATATACATATATATTTAACATTTTTGAAGAATGATTCGTAGTCGATATATTTTTGTGCCATTCATGCACCAATGCCATAGAAAAATACAAAATAAATTTACAATACATACAAAATGCCTACATATGTATGTATACATAAATAAAAACATAATAGTTAATAATTTTGATGATAGATGTATCCCTATTCATCTTTGTACGTTAATCTTTGTTTATATTAAAATGTGAGTGTGTTTGTATGTAGAAACATAAATTTTAAAGACGAGCAAGGTAGGCGTAGGCACAAGCGACACCTTATTTAGAATTTTAAGTGAGTGAGTTGTGAGCACTATCAAAACGCCACATAATGATAGTCAGGTGCCGATGTCACCCCTTTTCTCAATGAATCATAAATTCGGTGTTACGGTGTAGACAATGATCGCATACAGGTCTTTGATATACATAACTATGTATGTACATATGGACATATGCATGTATGTACATATTGTGCCAACACATACATACGTATGTTATATAATATAATACACTTTTGCGTACACACACACATACAAATGTACTTTAATAAGCGTCATAGAGAATTATTTCTATTTAAATACAAATTAAATATTATTTCTTAAGAATTCAGATTTATAAAAACCAACAATCAATAGTGTAGTTGATACTGTCAATATTTTTTCAACAATTATGAATGTATGTAAATATACCATAGATTTGCAACAATACATGCATACATACATATTTACATATATAAACATATACACTTCAAATTGAATTCATACATACATATGTACATTTGTGCATACATATATATCTTCCATATGCAGTTATATACATATGTACTTAAATAAAATTAAAATTTCATGAACACTACCACGTGTACCATAACATGCAAGCTAAAAATTATATCTCTCGTGTTTTATTTTTATATATCCTTACAACCTAGCTTACGCATGTGAGTGATGAGTGCTGCAGTCGAGCACAACGGCAGTGATAATCCTTTCACACAGTTTTGAAAAACCGTTACAAATACACTTATAATTCCCAATTGGAGTTTGATTACTACTCGATTAAGTCGATTCTTTTTGTATACTCAAATATCGTTCAATCGATAAGAAAAATATCGCCGATAATCGATGCTAGAAATAATTAGATAACACGTTTATGCTAGAGTGATTCATGCACTTTTGAATACGTGAAATGAATATGGGCCCTGATTTTGCGCGTGAAACGTATTTGTGCTTTTTTATCAGCGGACTAACAGCACTATTTGTAGTCAACTGTTAAAAGTAGACAAAGAAAAAAACAAACAATGCAAAATTATTGCAACAAAGCTAACATGAACGATCAGAAAAACCAATTTCCAATGTTTATGGATTTATTTTTTACCTTTTACTGGTTAATTTTGATATTTTCGACGATTGTTTACATTTTACACATGGTGCTGCCACTTAATTTAACTACTATTTCACTAATTTAGGCTGTATTCATTGTTTTATAACTAACATAAGCGATCCAGAAAGTTCATATTCAATGTTGCTGGGTTATTTGCTTTGCCCCCAACTGATTAATATTAATTTTAGTGTCGATTGATTACGTAACAAGTTGTGCTGCCATTAAAAGCATCCTTTCATGCATTTAGCATAAATTGATAGTTAAAATACGTGGGTAATCAAAAATGCTTCTTTGTTTATGCACAAACTTCCTTTACAAATTCGTGAAATAATTATAGTTATAATTATAATTGCAGTTCCTTAGAATAATCTGTTCATGAAATTCCTTTAATAACAAAACAACTGTGTATCGATAACACTGATTATTTCTTTTAATTTCTGCGATAAATATTGAACTTATCACATCACTATATAAAAAAAATGGCGAGCTGTATTGCATTGCAATATTAAAAATAAGTATATATTTGACTTGCAGCGTTTCTAAGAAAAAGTGAGTTTACCTAAGAATTTTCCAAGTGACCCAATCAAAAATTTGTATTAAAAAGTAATCTGTAAAAATGTTGTGACACACATGTGTTTCCGCGTGTACATTTTCGTTTTGGGTGTGAGATGTAATCTATGAAAATAAAAGTTTTACAGTAAATATCGTACAATAATAATATAAGCATTTTTGTTACTTTTTAAATAAATGAAGTGTATACATTAGAAATAATTATAGAAATGAAATAAAAAAACATTTTAAGTTACTAACAGAACACACCACGTATTAATAAACTGGCTGCTTACATACATACATAAATGTACGTACATACACAAATGTATGTACATACATGTTCTTTATGTATGCCCACATCTGATTACACATGCATGTCTCAAACAGAATTTGTACACATGCACATGTGTACATGAGTTTATACACCTCAAAAATTTTTTATAAAATTATTATTTGACCATAAAAATCTATAGGTGAATTATTATTGTATAACCACTTAAATTTATGTGCAAGTAAAAATGTATTCCAAGCTCTTCTTTTTTTTTATTGATTTTGCAGTAAATGTAAGTTCGAGTCGTGTGCAGTCAAAGTGGGCCGAGATATTGTAAGTTTATTTTGCCGTTCCTTGGATCGGGTCGGTTTATATTTTGGGTTATAAATGAACCAAAATCAAATCCAGCAATTGACCTTGCACCTATCACAGGCACTTGATCAAAATTATGATGTGAGTTTAATTGCGATTAATATACATAATAATTATTGATTTAATATGTATATTCTATTAAAAGGTTGTTAACATGGAGACAGTGCTTTCGGTTATCAGTGCATTGGAAGGAACTACAATCACAAAAGAACAACTGGAGGCCACCAGATTGGCCAAATATATAAATCAGCTGCGTCGTCGAACAAAAAATGAGTCATTAGCACGGCGAGCTAAATCTCTTTTAAAGAAATGGCGTGAAATGGTCGGTATTCAGCAGACAACAAACGATTCTCAACCGTTGCAGCCTCAGTTGCAATCGCAGTCATTCAAGAATATTCCGAATATTGTTAATAACATTTCATCAGAATCGGTTACAGCTGAGACTGATCGACTTCCAGCGATTATTTCGTCAACCTCAGATTCTTCCGAAATGACGAACTTTTCAAACCTTATAAGGCACATTAATATTGAGAATTCAAACGATTCAACCGCTAGCAAAACAATTCGAAATCAACAAACTGTCGGTAATAAACCAGGGCCATTTATAAACGAGCATTCTGCGAATTCTATATGCACTTTAGAGAAATTAAATGAACCTTCTATTGTCATTGATATTGTCACTGATTCCGATGAAAACAATGAACAGCCAGATCAGTTCAACAAGTTTGCACCTTCACCATCTCTATCATTTCCTACACTCTTCCCAAAAAGCCAGAAAAAAATTAAAAAGGATAAAAAGCATAGGGAAAGAGACAATAGAGTAAACCCTTCTTGTTTTTTACAACAACAGCAACAATCATCGAGAATGAATGGTTTTACAGATGGAAAAGTCCCAACAGATTCAGGTAAGTTGCTATTTACACAAAGGAAATGTAAGCACAAATCAATTTTTAAAATATTTTCCACAGAAATTCTGTCATTGTCGAATAGCTCGATGAGCTCTATCCTATCGGTCGAAGTAATATCGGGGAATTCGCAATCACAAAGTAAATTTCGCGCCACAAATACAACCCCGGATTTGACATTTGCTGGCAGGTTTAAGTCGGTTGTTAATCGATTGGATAATTCTGTATTGCCAAATGATCAAAAGGAATTACCTCACTTGCATACAAAAATTAATGATGAGATTATGAACAATGATGATTCGAGCACATCTTGTAGTCGCTTATCGGTTTTTGAAGATTTTCATACCAAGGAACAGCAACAAGTAATAACGTTGAAGCCCTATTACAAGAAGGCAGTTGAAGGAGAACATCTCATGGCTCAAGTTCCTAAGAAGCGCGGTCGCAAAAAAGGTTCAAAGGGAGTCGATTCAATCATCGCAAAAAAGGAGTCCAGTCTGTCTCAGCAAATATTTTTTGGTTCAGCTGCAGGTGTAAAAAAAGTTAAAACTACCAAAGAGCTTTTCAATGAAATTCAAAGCAGGAAACTAAGCATATCCCATAAACGCTGCGAAACATCAACAGGTGTAAATAAAATTACCAATCACAATGTTCAAACGCGACCAGCTTCATCTTGCTCAGGTTTGGTGAATTATTGAACTTAAAAAATTTATGAATAACACTTGATTATCACATTATTTTTTAGAAGCGTCAATCAATTCTCCACATACATTGGAAGCAAAGAGTACACTTGAAGGTACGGATACATAAAAAATAATTGATCAATTAATATATATATTTTTTTGCAGATGTTATAAATACTGACAGTGATACCCTATCATCGGAAAGGCAAACTTCTCCCTCGTTTGACAGTAATAGTAATTATTCAATTATCCAAAATACAACAGCAAGGAACACCGATTTTTCAACAGCACCATTGAATCACAATGTAGATAATGTCAAAACACAACTAATGCACCTCGTACATAGCTTAGATAGTCCGCTGAGTGTTATGGAGACTGAAAAACTATATGCGGCACAATTAGTGCCATGTACATGTCACATTGTTGAAGAAATTTTAAAGCAACAAGAACCTGAGGAAAGCAGTAATGCAGCTAACCAAAAAACTACAACGAACATAGTTCAAATTGCCAGAAATACGAATCAGTCACATACGCAGCAAACAAAAATTGAGAACAGCAATGATAGCAAAATGTTGTCAGATGAGTTGACGTCTTCGAAGCCAATTAAGTCCATATTCGATTTAGATTTTGATGATGATGATGATCAACTGAGTTCGATTGTAAAAGATGTAAAAATACCAGAAAATAGTTTTAATTCAAAAATTTGTTTTGATAATGTTAAACCAAACAGCGCTGAATCAAAACGTTTCTTGGATATACAGTATCAGGAAGAAAACGAAGTGCATGATATTAACGTCGCAGTGGCTTCTTCACCACTATTCACGATGTACGAGGATCCGAATTGTCCAGCAAAGCAGCGGTTTAATGTCCAAACAATGGATGTTACTGGCTTTCATATAAATTCATTACACAACTATTATATACCCAATATAAATGGAAATTGGAATAATATCGGTATATTATCAAAACCATATCCATCAATATCGGAATTACTTGCAACGTTGGAAACGTATACCTTAAGCGATGGCGCTGATGTTGTTCCTAAGTATGGTTCACTCACATATGGTCGTATTCGCAAAGATTTGAGCTATCTTACATTTTCGAAAAGTTTTAAACCGAAAATGTTCAAATCTTCTATAGCACCGTTTCTAGGTATTGCAAAATGTTTGCCTTCATGTCGCCGCGCAGCTAATAGACGACAGTGTTCAAAACAAAGAACTAAGTCATCAGAGTACACGATCATCGATAATCCAAGTCCTTTAAGTGTGGATGTTGATATATCATTGGAAGACTTTAGAAATGATCAGTTACAATACGGATTTGACCAAGATAAATATAATAGTGTTGATTTACTAAAAATGTCTGGGGAAAGTATTGAAACCACAGAGACAACAAATAGACACAAGGAAACGAAAAACAGCAATAACAGTAATAGTTGTTTAAGTTTGGAAGGCAAGCCGTCGCCTATAAACGAAAAGGTTAGGAGTCGAAGAACGCATACACAACGAACTCTTGTCGAACGAAATCGCAAGAAGCGGAGAAAAGAACAAACCAAAGGACAAGAGCCTCGAGAAAAACGCGTTAAAATTGCACTTAATGGCAATGCGGCCACACAGAGGCAGATATTACATAGTAGAGCGGAGGGCGGTGGCCATATTTGCAGGGAAATTAAATATATAGATAAAAAGGCAAAGGAGAATGAATATGGTGCAGATATGCAAAGCGAGCTGAGCGATACAGAAAATGAATCAAGTCTAAGTCGCGATTCTGAACACAGTAATAATAATAGTACTGATATCGAAGAAGAGGAATATGCAATCGTGCAAAGGCCTTTAATTAGTGGCAACTACAATAATCACATTGTTTTGACAATAAAAAAAACTCCCAGTAAAATCAATTCACCGTGCCCTCGTTATCTTGAGTCTATAATTAATCCTACAAAATATAACCACTCACGTACAATTAATCAAAATAATTCAGGTTCACCATGTGGACAACGGAATGAATATATAATGGGAGTAACAAATGAGGCCTGCATAAAAAATTTACATAAACATTCTCGCTATCGCTGCCGTCGCATTGGGCATAGTAATCGTTTTCGACATCAAAAGTTCAGTTGCCAACATGAGACAATAGACTTAGAACTAAAACATATATTTAGTAATAATAATTTAAATTCGCGACCAATACTAAAAACGCATCAAAAATTGTTTTTTGCAAATGAATTAGATAGAGTAGATAATTCAGGACAAAAGGAGCGCATAATTAATTATAGCAGCAGTAGCGACGAAAACGAAAGTGAAAGCGAATGTGAGTTCAATCTTGAGAAAGAGGAAAAAGATTTTATCTGGTCTAGAGGTCAGAACGGCGGATCAGAACACAAAATTAGAATCAAAATTGAATCTGAAGCTACTTCTGTAGCAAAACAAGATAAGCAAACTGTGGAATCGTACTTATCCTCTAGTGATGCATCCGTAAATACTCACGTTTCAACTGACAATGAAAATGATGCACCACAGGTCATTAAAACGGAAGATTTACGATTTATTAATAATGGCATGCTGCCTTCATTCAATTCGATTTCTGAGAATTGTAGTGATAACAAAATTATATGCTATGATCACTTAAATGTAATTCAATCGTATAATATAGATCCATGTTCTTCATTTGAGCAAAATCTTGAATATAGATCGGGCATTCGGACTGTTGGTAACGACGAGCCCAACCTCTCCGAAATTAAACAGTTTAGGGAATGGCATGAAATTCTCCAACTTCAGTCTTATAACAATGAACCATTGGTAGTTCTGCCATACGTTGTGCTTGAATAAACATTAAATATCTAAACATCAAGTTATACCAGTTTTAGCAACAAGAACGAAAAAATGAGACGTTTAAGAAAATATTGTATCATCTGTTCTATTTTTTGACTCAGTCAATCAATTTTAATTATTCAAATTATGCTTCTAAACGTTTAATATAGTTACGAAAAATTCATTTAATTGAATCGAGTCAACATGAATTATATTTTGTTATTGCGTTCATCATAACGTAGTTTCTATTTTTTTTTAGTTTGTGCTTCATATATGTGAAAATATGTGCTATACGAATTAAATGTACATAAAATGTAAATAAATTAGTTATACGCCGAACTTAAGAGATTGTTGTTTATATATTTTTGCAGGTAATCAGTAAAAAAAAATAAGGAAAGATACAGTCCACCAGGAGGCGTGACAGACCCCACAGTGTATATATATTCTTGCTCAGGATCACTAGCCGAGTCGATTGAGCCATGCCCGTCTGTGTGTCTGCTTGGTGTCTGTGTGAATGCTCAGATCTCAGCTATTATAAAAGCTAGAGACACTAATTTTGGCATGGATGTTCATGTATCTCATAAGCAGATAAAGTTTATTTCAAAGTTTAGATGTCACGGATGATTATTTAGTAAAGTATTAAAGTCTTAACATTCTATTTCGGCATACATATAGATAAATACCATATTAATCTGTTCTCCAAATTACAATTCGATCGGACCAATAACACAGAAGACTTCAAGTTCAGTAAAAATATATGGTACGAGCAGCAGTCTGCTTCCTGCTATGAATAGTTGACGTCGACAGCGCGACGTCTTTTGCGCGTATATCTGAGTCAGATCAAGTAAACAATTAGTGGAATCATAATTTGTGCAGAACTATCTGTTTGAAATTATAAGTGTTGTTCTTATCCTGATTTTCGAAATTGGGCGAATTGGGTTACTGTTGGCCGAGCTGGACTGTAGCCTGCCTTACCGTCTTGTATACCACAAAAAATGTTTTGGCAGTCGGGTGCCTTACTCGCCTAGTGCAACAACTGTGCGCTGTCCTGCATAGTTGTCACTTCAGTAGAGTTGAAAATACATAGGAATGGCAACGCTTTGCAAATCAATATATATGTTGCTTACTTAAACTTATTGTAAAATCTATGGTCTAATAGACATTATAAAATATTCTTAATGATTTATTCTTTAATCGAAGGATTAGTTAATAAATGAATAATTGTAAAATCTATGGTCTAATAGACATTATAAAATATTCTTAATTCTTTATTCTTTAATCGAAGGATTAGTTAATAAATGAATAATTGTCTAGAGAAAGGGCTCATAGTTAATCGAGACGTTTTTTCCAATAAAATGTAAAAAAATTCTCCTGGCGGAGAAATCATAAGTTAAGTGGTTTAAAAGTTATAAACAAAAAACAAGTAAAAAAACTTCATTGAACAACACTGTTTAGCATACTACGAACATTTTTAACATGAATTGCAAACGCATGTGGGTCAATTTTTATATACAAAGATAAATTACTAAATAAAATACCGGTCTGCAGGTGAAAAAATTAAAAAAAAAAACAAATCGCGCAATTAACTATAAGCCCTTTCTCTAGACAACTACTATATATTGGCTTAATAAGCCAATAAAGTTTCACGATTATCGCTTTAGTAGTTTTTGAATTATATTGATTTGTCGTTTGTTTTTTGTATTATTGTTCAATGTCTCTTTCGATGATATGTGGCTTTAATTATACTAAAAACTTATTTTGTATTTTGCAACACACTGTAAAATAAAAAAAAAAAATTATATAAGATACGATAAAAAAATATAAGTAATATATAATAAGCCACACCTAAGAGTTGAACTCCGGACCTCTCGCTTAACAATTAGTTACCATCACCATTCGGCCACTGCATTTCTTATGCAATGACCGATAAAATTGCACTGTGAATATTTTCGGTGCACATAATTAAACAAAAAGTTGGTTGCTGGAGTTCAACTCGGGTCTCCTCGATTAAGGAACTAACATTAGAAAAAACCGACATAAACACATGGTCACAGGGCACTACTATTTTCTGAATATCTTCCTTATTTATTAGCCGATCTTATTAAAACGCCCACAGGGTGGTTTTTATCACATGTATAAGAAACAATTGCTGTAGATTTATGGGGGCTGATGGAGGCGTGGCGAAATCCAAAATAAACTTGATCTGCAGGCAGAATTAACACACATTGTCCCCAAATTTGGTAGCTCTAGCTCTTATAATAGCTGAGATCTAGGTTTTCATACGGACAGACAGACGGACAAGCTTCATGCTGATTCAGAATATATATACTTTATGGGGTCGGAGATGTCTCCTTCTGCCTGTTACATACATTTTCGGTTGGCACAAAGCTATAATAGCCTTCAACTCTACGAGTATCGGGTATAAAAATCGCAATAAGCAACCAACATTTTAAATTAACTTTCTGACTATGATTTACAGTAATCGTCATTCCAAATTTGTGTGTTCACAAAGGCATGAATGAAAATAAATTGACGAGCTTATGATACCAAAAAAAATTAGAATTTATATGACAAATTCAATGCTTTTAACTTGTATAAAAGATGAGATTTGTGTGTTCAAACGGACATGACATACCAAACAGCAAAATTCAGCCTCCCCTCCGATCTATGCTAATTATTATACATATAATAAAACATTCAATGATTTTATGCATTTCGTTTATTTTCGATTGAAGAATTTCTAATTTGTTTATTGATTTTTGTATGCACTTTTTGTTATCAATACTCGAGAGTTACAGATCTCGAAGTATGTCATTTCCCAAATGGATTCGAATTACTTGAGTGACAAATGCTGCCAATAGTTGTTTAATGAGGATGCTTGCCAGCAAAAGTCACACAAAAGCAACACGGAATTTTGGTTCGCTCATTTTACATACATAAACGTATTTCTTTAGTTTGTGAGTCGTTTGCACCATAGGTTTACATACATATTGGTGATACAAATGTAAAAATATGAAGCTATTGTACATTTCTCTTAAGCTAAAGTATAATAAAAGGATCGTATCATGGTGTGATGATGTATATAGACTTAAGTTCAATTTAAGTAATATATTGTTGGACTTTTTTCATTAAAAATTTCTGAATTGGTAACTGTTCATTAAATATGCTATGATAAAGATGAGAAGATCTGTTTTTTAAGAAGTATAATTAAATATCGTAACTGTGTACATTTATCGAAAATGCACACAAGTTCTCTCCTTTTTTAGTTACTACCTTTGCCTGATATTGACCAACATCATCGATTGTGCATTTTGTTATCGCGAATGTATAGTGATGTCTATCTTTAGTGAACGAATAATGGGAACGTGATTCATCAATGGGCTTGCCATCCTTAAGCCATGCTAAGTTTTGTAATTCTCCATCTACCTCACACTCAAATTGTGCGTTTTCTCCATCTGATACGGAAACGGAGATTGGGAATTTTGTAAAATTTGGTAGTTTTGGCTCATCACCAGGCACGGTTACATTTATTGTGCATGTACTGAACGATTCTCCAGCATCATTAAAGGCTTCACAAGTGTAAGTGCCGCCATCTTCGGGGAAAATCTCAGCTATCTGCAGACGGTAGATATTCGCCTCGTTTGTATATTGGAAATCTTTGCTTGGTTTAATTTCTTTATTATTGTGAAGCCACACAACATCGAAATGTTGAGCGCCAATAATACGACAAGCTAACGTAACAGCATCTCCATCCTTTACAAATCGAGATTCTAGGTGGCTTACGATTTTTGGTGGTTTATCCTTTCCAAGGGTTTGACGTTTATTAGACTGCTTATCCACGGCTAAAATTTAAATAAAATTTGGTATTAAAAATGAGTATTATAATTAATCAATGTTACATGTTTTAAAGCTAACAAGCAACGAAAACTAGTCATGTGAACCCGACAAAACAATTCGCCCAAACATATACACAGTAAGTATAAATATACGATATGTATGTTCTTTTGCTAACTATTGCTTTCAAGCTCTCTCACACACAAGGCGACCTGCTCGGGGAAACTGTAGCTATCAAGCTATATTGTACTTATGTGGAAAATGCTTTTCATGCTTTCAAAGCGGAAGGGTTATATTTTTTTTAATAATCTAAAAACCGAATGGAAATATGTGAAATAAACTCTAACTGAGCAGGCAGTTTTTTTTTCAAATTTAGTTCGACTCTATTGTTGTAAGGTAGTTGTAGACCAAAGATTGAGAAAAATTACTTATTAGTAATTTTTAAGACGTCTTAAACGGCATTTCTCAGTAATCAATAAGTACACTTACGTATAACAGTTAGCTTTGACTTTGTTTCAACGGCACTAATCGAATTTGTTGCAATACAAGAAAAGACTCCCTCATCTTCTGGAAAAACTTCGTGAATGGTAAGAGTTGCTACGCCATTTTTATATTTCAAATCCATTATCTCCGATGAGGAAATTGACTTGCCATTCTTGAACCATGTTATCTGCGGTTCTGGATCTCCCGTGACATGACAAGTCAATACTAACGGCTCGCCATCATGTATTGACAAATCATGCAACGATTTTGTGAACTCCGGCTTACACATTAGAGAATCATCGGGCGGAACTATAAGAAAGTATTATTACAATGTGTAGGTAGGACTCCCCCCTATATATGACGTACGTATTAGTTCTTTGGTTGCACTTCGTGATCGGGATGGACTGCCAGGCGTCTGTAATGAACTGGTCGCATACTTCTTCTTGCCCGAAGTACCATTCTGTGAGGTATTAGAGAACGTCGAAATATATATGTATTTTTTATGTTAAGAACTAATATTTACCTTGGTAGCCGAAGGTGAACTTGTGCTTAGATCCTGCTCCGTGTTGGAAGCTGAGGAATTGTACTGGCGAGTAGTGATAATTGGTGGTGGCGCTGGTTTGATTGGCTGCTCAATGTACTTTCGATCTGTTATATAAACATAATTATATTTATATAATTAATAATCGCTTTTATTTATATACATAGTTTATATGTATATACAAATGCGATTAACGAAGAAACTATTATAACAGATACAGTTTTAAAAATAGATTTAAGAGATAAATCAGTTTCTGTCCATTCCAGGTCGGGAAAACTAGTTCATTTAATATTTTTAGTAAATGTAAATGTACATTTATTCAAGTTTTAAAAAACGATTAACATCTTCCTTAATTATAAGGTAATTCAAAGTGCAGTGGATATCATTTAAACGTTACTCATAACACATTTTCAGACGGGTTAAAATCTAATCAGTCTAATTTAATAATGGCAAGTATTTTTTTAATTTAGAATATATCCACACGTATGTTAAAATGTGGTAATTAATGTTGAACAATTTTCGAATGTGCGCTCGACTGTAAGATACCCTTCGCCCTTTTCCATTTACTACATTACTATGACGTAAAAATTCAAACATCAGTTCATTAAATTACTTTTAGTGGTAATATTACGTCTGCCTAATAGAAAATTTTGATATGTTTGTATCAAGATATTTGTATGTCTAAGGAGGGTGATTAGATTACATATATAAATTCGCTGGGTCATAAAAAAATATTTGAGTATTGTATGCAGGATCCAGGAACCAGTTACACTTGCACATAGTTAATATACCCTTTTTGAACATTTGATTGTTGATTATTCTTTAGGGTGCATGCATTAAACTGTTGGGCTATGTAGGAAATATATATTATAAATATAGATAGTAAGATATTGAACATGCGAACGTAATAAAAATAATGCAGTTGAATTTTATATTAATAAATTACCTCCTGAATAAAGGAAGTTGTGGGCAAGTTCAGCCTGCTCAGGCGTAACCCATTCTCCTGGGAATAGTTATTAATTATATGAATATACGAATTTCCATGTATGTTGGTAGATATATATAAATAGTATTTCTATGTCTATACATTCAAATGTATTTGAATACGAACGTACAATATGTATAAACATAAAATATGTATGTTACTTCAGAGTCAATAAAATTGGATATAAGCTACTGTTTTTGTAATATGGTACCATTACCATAAAGTTAGTGTTTCTAGGTCTAACTGTTGTTGAGCATGGCGCTTTTATAAAGATGAAGAAAAATGGCGAGGATTGACTCTGCTCAAGAAATTATTCTTTATGGTTTTCGCCAAACTTCCTTTTGACTTTAACCATAATTTAACTGACTAGAAACTTATAGCAGAGCCATTAATCAAAGTGGTTGATTAAAAAAAACTTTAATTTAATTAATTTAGTATATACTATACAAGTCAGACTAACCGCATATTTTCTATACAGAAAAAAGTAGATGTAAAATCACTACAAAATATTTGTCTACCGAATCGAAGTTTTATTATCATTAAAATCTGTATGTTCTCACTGACGGTCAGAACATTTGGCGATAACATTTTTCTTGTTACATAAAAACCATTTAAATTGTGTAAAAAAAAGTCGTAGCTGTGTATTGAACAAAATTATTATTTAGCATAAATACCTTCAACAATGACGACGCATGCAGATTCATCAGTTCCATGGCAATTAGTTGCTTTGCAACTGTATTTGCCCGAATCGGAAGGCTTGCAGTCGATTATTTCCATTGTGACGACACCGTCCGAATGGGTCATCGCATATTCATATTTACTTAGTTCTCTGCCGTCCTTATACCATTTAACTGTAGGCACTGGCTTGCCGCTGAGGCAGCAAAGAAGTTTACAAGTGTCGCGAGCTTGCATGACGCGTGGTCGTAAGAGGAATGTAAAACTAGGTGCAGACTCGGATTCCTCGTGCCAGAAAGTGTAGGGTAAAGGCTCGCGGCGCCGAACCGGCGTAGATTCGGTTCGGTATCTCGGTTGCTCTTTTGGCAGTGGATGGACATTAAGAAAAACGATTTCTTCACGGGAGCCATAATGATTCTCAGCATGAATTATATATTCGCCACGATCTTCAAGTTTCACTCTATTAATAATAAAATAGTAGTCATCGCCAGCATAACGTTTCATAAACTTGACGCTTTGCCGCAATTCGATGTTGTTATGGAACCAAGTCAGTGTGGGTGTCGCAATGGCAATGCACCGGCAATAGAATTTCACGCTTTGTCCTTCATAACAGAATTGCGACGATGGGCGTATAACAAATCGTGGTGCGGCTTGCCTTCGATCAAAAACAGCATCGTGTAATTTATATTTCTCCATTAACAATTTCCGAAGTGATGAATATTCCGAAAGCCGACCGATTGGTAATAAATATTTTCCGAAGTCTTCGTATTTCTTTCTTAATTTCTCACGATATGCCAAGTAACGATCCCGTGCAATCTTTTGTGTTAATTTGCTGTGATCGCCAGTTAGCCAAGGATGTAACAGACATTCATGAGCAGTCATGCGCTTCTCTTTATTTGCCAGAAGAAGTTTTCTTATGAAATCCTTGCCCTCTTCTGAGATATGCTTAAAAGCATCCACATCAAAGTCCCAATCGCAAGCCTTGACATTTTTTAGAGTTTGCACATCATTATCTCCCGCAAACGGAGAAAGACCACTGAGTCTAATGATTAATGAAATCAAAGTAATTGTTATAAATGGTTAGTAATAATATGAAATAGTTAAATTACTATTAACAGAGCAAAATATTTTTTATTTACCATATAAAAAGATATATATATATATGTGTATATATATATATATATATGTCACTTACAGAACATACGCTAGCACTCCCGTAGCCCACATATCCGTATAGAATCCTACAGGTTCACGGTTCACAATCTCTGGAGCTGCAAACTCGGCTGTACCTGTGGTTATTTTCACCATCTCATTGGGATCTAATCGTGTTGCCAACCCAAAATCGATTAATTTTACGCTTGTACTACTGCGTGTTTGGCACATAATGTTTTCTGGCTTTATATCCAAATGAATAATATTTTTTTCATGCATATGCCTGATGCCCTCGCAGATCTGTCTCATATAGTTTATCACTTCTGCTTCAGTCATTACATAACCTTCAGTCGTAATGCGCTCAAAAAGTTCGCCACCAGACAAGCTGTAAAAATAAAATTACATTTTAAGTTATTGTTCACCTAAATTCACGATAAATTGAGCAGTACCTATAAACAAATTTTTTAAAAATTGGAGATTATGGCAGCTAATGGAGTGGCCACAAAAATACATTTAGATTGATAATACTTGCATATATTGTTCATTACATTTTAATTGTTCTTTGTATTCGATTTCTGACACAGACTGTTTTATGCTTGTTTTAAATAACGCGAAGTCAGTACAATTTAAATTCATACAATGGTCGGTCAGAAAAAAAGATTGAGGTATTTATCTAGCTATATATGTATATGTTCCAATGAACCAGGTAACGGACTCATAAACAATGCAATAAAACGCTTTACTATTTTATAAAAGAGCATAGAAACTGTAGGTAAAAATGTTACTGAGTACTGAATAGGTGAAAAGGTTACTTTATTCTTAAAGTATTAAACTTTATCTGCTTGCATTACATATACATACGAACAGAATGAAAATCTATGTCTGCCCTTATCGCATCTCATGAGCTTTTATATCTTCTATGATTCTCTTCATCACTTTTAATTGATTATATGTCCCTTTAATATCATTTGTTTTATCATACTGCGTGGCGTTTTACAGTATTATTAAGTACTTACAATTCCAGTATGAGAACCATTTCGTCGTCGTCCTCAAAAGCGTCGTGCAAGTTAATTAGTTTTTGATGATGTAGCTGATTCATAATATCAATCTCACGTCGGATCAAATCCTTTTCAACAGTATGGGAAACGGGAATAAACTTAGCTGCGAAAATATTTCCTGTGTTGCGCTCACGGCAGCGATGTACAACGCCATAAGCACCAGTTCCTATTTCCTCCAAAATATCATATTTATCATAGACACTGCGTTGTGAAATTTCCACAGGTTGTGGAACAAACTTTGAATAAATATCAAAAACATAGGAATCGTAATCTTTAATGGGACCATCGGCTTTGCCACGTCTACGTTTACCATTCTCATCTACTTCCCATTTACGTTCGTTTGGCTTTTTCTTGATTGATTCTTTTGTTTTGATCAGTGAACTTATTTCTGAAGAATCAGATCGGCCGTAAACATTATCCGCAAATATGCGAAAATCATACTGTTTTCCTGTCGCTAAGCCATTAACAGCCATTGAGGTAAATCGTGTATTACCCACACGTATCCACGAGGACAAGGGATGTTCTCTGCGTTCTACCAGGTAATTTGTAATATCGCTGCCGCCATCCCAGACTGGTGCTTTCCAGCTGAGAGATAGAGAGTCGGTTCCAATATTTTCCACTACAGGGAATCGAGGCGGATCTGGTCGATCACTTATTTGCACGTGTATAATTGCAGAGTCAGAGCCCAGCTCGTTCTCTGCAGTAATGCGATAAGCACCGGAATCCAAACGGGAACCATCTCTTATGGTCAGCACAGCATGTCGATCCTTTACTTCAACATTATAATGACCACCAGATTCTATGTTTTCACCTTCTCGAACCCAGTTTATACGCGGTTTCGGAAATCCTGTGAACGGTATTTTAATCAACACATTTTCGCCCTTGTCAAAGTAAGCAGTATCCCTAAATCTCGGGGGAACATTTAACTTGGGAGAAGCTATAAACAATTAAAAATTAAATAATATTATCATATATATTGGGATTGGAAATATTACAAATAGGACACGTACTCATAATAGCCAAAGCTGCACGCGTTGACTTGGCACCTGCTTTGTTAATAGCCCGGCAAATGTATTCATCGGCATCCTCCCCAAAAACATCATTTACATGAAGAAAATGATTTTCACCTTCCGAGTAAATGCGATACCGAGCACCATTTGTGATTTCTCGTGCACCCTTGTACCAGGATATTGTAGGTCGCGGAATGCCGGATATTGTGCAAGTGAATTGCGCATTATGATTTTGTATACAGTTTGAGTCACGTAAAGGTTTTATAATCATTGGAGGCGTGGCTGCTTTTGGATCAATAATCTTAACAGATTGTGAAGCACTTGATTCTTTGGAGAGACCTGCAATGTTCTGGGCAAAAACGCGGAACTCGTATTGCCGGCCTTCTATAAGATTATGACAGTTAATTTGATTGGTTGGGCATACAATTGGATTAACACGTTGCCAGGTTTCGCTTGCCACTTCACGCTTATCAATCCAATATCCTTGAATATGAGCACCACCGTCTAATTCAGGTTTAGCCCACTCTAAGTGCACGAAATCGCCACCGATTTCTGTTATTTGTGGTATTCCCGGTGTCGAGGGTGGATCAATTGGTGCCTTAGCTCGTATTGGATTCGCTCCTTCCAATGCTGGACCCATTCCATTATCATTTACGGCCATTACTCTAAATATGTATTCCTGGTTCTCAATCAAGCCTTGGACATAGAATGAAGTATCCTTGCAGGTGCTTGATATAGTAATCCAATGTGGTAAAGTAACATCCTTACGCTCTACAACATAATGAGTTATTTTTAAACCACCATCGTATTTTGGCGGACGCCAGGCTAATGTGCAAGAATGTTTATTAATATGGGATATTCCCATGGGGCCCGTTGGAGCAGAAGGTAATCCAGTAATGTGGACATTAAAATCTCCGATTGCCGTTCCGGAATCATTGTTCAACTCAATCTGATAATGTCCCGCATCACTTTTGAGAATGTCATGGATAAATATCGCCACGTAATCATCGAAAAGTGTATACTTTAAATGAGATTCATTTTTGTCGGATATTAGCTCATTATTTTTGGTGATTCTTACTGTTAACGGTTGATCACCAGAATAGAAAATTTTAATTTTACTGTTATCGGCCTCCGGGAGATACAAGTCAGTGGGGCATCGATTAATTATTGGCGGAGACCCAACTTTTAAATATCCTGAAGTATGTACAAATCCAAGTGAGTTAATCGCTTCACATGTATAATCCCCATCGTCTCCAGATTGAAGATTTGTGATATGTAATCGGAAAACCCCATTATTACTATCCGCTGCAAAACGTCCGCTGGACAATTGAATTTCTTTTCCATTTCTTAACCATCTCGCAATGGGACTCGGTTTTCCAGAGGCGGCACATTGTAACGTAAAATCTTTACCACATGGGGCCAGTTTGTCTTGTAACCGCATTATCCAATCCGGTTTTTCGCCACCTAACACCTCACATACTTTGATAGGCATCGTACACATGCTTGGCTCCGATCGACCCGCCGCGTTTAATGCAAATATACGGAATTCATAGTCTCCCATTTCTATTAGATTTATAACGGTAAATTCAGTGTCCATGACATTATAATCATTACACTTAACCCAAACTGCTCCACCGATATCACGCCTTTCAATGGCATACCCTGTGATGCGGGAGCCTCCATCGCTGTGTGGTGTTTCCCACTTTAGGTCAACATAGTTCTTTCCAATCTTTGTTACTTGAGGTGTTCCTGGCTTTGAGGGTACACTGAATTTGCCCTTAAGCTTAAATCTTAATGAAGGAGGCGATGGTTTGCTAAAACCAGCAGCATTTTTAGCCTTTATACGAAATTCGTATTCACTTCCATTCGTTAGATTATAAAGCTGATATTTTGTATCCTTAATAAGATACTCATAGGTGTTCCACGCAGAGTCATTAGCAATATCGCGGAATTCGATTTGGTAACCTTGTATACGGGAGCCACCATCGTTTAAGGGGCGGCTCCATACCAATGTTACATTTCCAGAATCCCAATCGATTACCTTGGGCTGACCGGGCTCATCCGGTACAGTGAATTGATGCTTGGCTGTAATCGGTTCTGCTATTTCCAACGGATCAGATAAGCCGTACTGATTTTCAGCCCGTATACGGAACTGATATTTGTGTTGCGGTTCTAGACCCATTACTTCATAATGTGTATTACGTACAAAGCTGCTGACCTTTACCCAAGTTCCGCTGCTGTCCAGTTTTTCTACGACATAATTGGTTACCGGGGAGCCACCGTCATCCAGTGGTGTCTTCCAAGCCAAAGTACATGTATCAGGGGTAATGTCATAAGCATTAAGCGGTCCTTGTGGTGGTCCAGGTCTATCAACAACTGTCACATGACATGAAGCCGTGTCAGAGCCCTTACTATTAGTTAGTGTAATAGTATAGGAACCAGTTTCTGAACGTTTCGCGCTTGTGTTATAATAAACTGAACTATAATCATCCGTTTCAAAACGGATTCTTTCATTTGAAACGACCTCTTGACTGTTAATAGCCCATGCTGGTACAGGTCGAGGATTGGCGTGGTACGGTACCGTAATATGAAATTCTTCGCCAGCAATAACAGTCATATCTCGTATCGATAAGTCAGACGTAATCTTTGGGGCATGTGGGGGACGACGGCAATAAATTAGATCGCTTGAAGCACTGTAGTGCGATTGACCAGCAGCATTAAGTGCAGCAACGCGAAACTCGTATTCGGCATTTTCAATAAGATTCGGTATTTTGCATGTTAAATCGGGACAAAGAGCGTGTATAGCCTTAGTCCATTTATCTTCACTTATGAGACGCTTTTCAATTATATACCCGGTTATAGGAGAACCGCCGTCGTGTTTGGGCTTAGACCAAGCTATCGTAATACTATCCTCGTTGGAATCAATGGAACGTGGTATACCTGGAGCATTTGGTACATCGAATGGATGTCTAGCTCTTATAGGCTCAGAAGTGCTGGCCGGCTCAGATTGACCATATTTATTTTCTGCGAGAACACGGAAATCGTATTCCTTACCAATATTTAAATTACGTACACGGATAAAAGGTACAGTGCAGTAACTGCTGATCTTTGTCCAAGTTGAGGAGTTCGCTTCCTTCTTTTCCACAATGTAATTTAGGATGGGTGAACCACCATCATCACACGGCGGGTTCCAGTACAGAGTTAATGCGTCGCCAGCAAATTCATCAGCCCGTAAATGAGTAGCAGGACCGGGTTTATCTAAAACCTTAACATTTATCGTGGCAGTATCAAAGCCTGACGGATTTTTTAATTGAAGACGATATTGTCCTGAGTCATTGCGTTTTGAGTTCTTTACAACAAATGAAGCTGCGTCCTCCGTAAGATGTTGATATATTCTCTGATCGTTTTCCAATATAGCATCATTTGAATACCAAAAGGCATTTGGTTTTGGGAATGCTACAAATGGTACATGTATGCTAAAATCATCACCAGCGCGACAAGTAATATCACGTACTCCACCTAGATCCATGCACGGTTTATTAGGTTGCTCTTCAATAGTTATGGGATGAGATGGTTTCGATGGTTCAGAACGACCAACATCATTCTCTGCAATAATACGGAATGAATACTCCTCGCCTTCTTTAAGATTGGGCACAGCGCAGACAGTTTCATTGATAGGTAACTCATTAATGGGCTTCCAATCTTTTGAGTTTTTCGGTTTTACTTCGATGTAGTAACCCTTAATTTTAGATTTTCCATCGTTACGTGGTGGCCGCCATGACAATGTGACACTATCTTTAGTAATTCGATCTGGTTTCGGAGGTTCGGGCGGATCAGGGCGGTAACGTTGAAGCTCAGCCGTTATAGGAAGAGATGGTTTTGACGGACTTCCAGGGCCAGCTTCATTTACAGCAATAACGCGGAATTCATAGCGTGCACCATCACGAAGATCAGGTACGGTATAGCTTGTATTGGGAGTTGGGTAATTATTGCATTTGATCCAGTCATTGCCGCGCTCTCGACGTTCAACTATATAGCCAGAGATAGGCTTTCCACCGCAATAATCTGGAGGATGCCATTCTAGAGATGCCGAGTTTGGAGTATAAGCGACTACCTGAGGTTGAGTAGGTGCTCCTGGTGGATCAAACGGTGATTTGGTTATCACGGGACGACCTTCCAAAGGTTCTGATATACCATAAATGTTCTCAGCTCGCACCCGGAATATATATTTCTTACCCTCAGTTAGATTTTTAACAGTATGGTCCAATTTTGGACAATACCCAGGCACGCGCTTCCAATCCTCCACACCAAATTCAGTGTATTCAATTACGAAACCGGTTATTTCACTTCCACCATTGTCACGGGGTGGTTTCCATTCAAGGGAGATGTGATCGGGTGCTGTTTGTGTATAAATAAGGGGTCCTTCGGGTGCCATTGGCCTATCCACAACAATTATTTCGATATCTGCCGAAGCCTCACCAAATTCGTTCTTTGCATTAACCGTATAATAGCCTGAATCTTGCCTTGTTGAATCGTCTATGCGGAAGTTTGTTCGCTCTGTATTCGTATCATAGGATATTCTTTTGCTTTCGGTCAATTTTGTATCACCACGTTTCCATTCTATTCTTGGTGTGGGCGCACCTGATATAAGTATATTTACATTGACGGGTTCTCCAGCTCGTACCTTAACACGTTTACCCAACAGGTTATCTAGATGCAATTGAGGCTTTTCACGCATGGGACGGGCATTGAAAGTTGATGATGGCTCTGAAGGCTTACTATTGCCTGCAGCATTTACAGCAGATACCCTATACTGATATTGATGATTTGCTGAAACTCTATCATCATTGAATTCTGTTTTAGGTACTGGTTCGCCATTTATCTTTATCCACCGACCCGTTTGAATATCACGGCGCTCAATATCGTAGCCAAGAATGGGCGACCCTCCATTACTGATAGGTTGCTTCCATTTAATGGTAATGTGATCTTTATCACTGTCGCTTAATTCCGGCTTTCCTGGTATACCAGGTATATTATATTGATTTTTGGCCACCACTGGACTGTCTGAAGTTAATGGATCCGACCGACCCTGTAAATTTTCAGCCATCACCCGAAATTCGTATTTGGTACCTTCGAGAAGTCGCGGTACGACTGAATGATTATATTTGGAGTTTACATAAGATACAGCCGGTACCCAACCACCTCCATGAGTGAGATCACGCTTCTCAATGACATAGGCCGAAATTTCTGAGCCACCATTATCCTTAGGTGGTTTCCAGGAAATAGTCACAGAGTTTGCTGTTATTTCCTCATATTCCATGGGTCCAACAGGAGGTCCAGGGCGATCAAGTACGATTAAATCAAAGCTTCCTTCATCGATTCCCGAATCATTACGTAAAAGTAGATGGTAAACACCAGAATCGCACCGTTGACAATTTACAGTATGTACAACAGTATGATGACCGATAGCGGTAATTGTCGACTTCTCATTTGATTTTAATGTATTATTGTTATGTGTCCAAACTGCTTCAGGAGTTGGTTCCCCTATATAATCCACATCAATATGCAAAATAAGTCCAGCTTTAATACGCACCTCATTTAAGGGTGTGATTATTTTCGGCGGAAGGTATCTAGGTTTAGCCATTATCATGTCAGATGGCTCTGAGGGTTCCGATTGGCCAGCTTGATTAACTGCTATTACACGGAATTCATATTCTTGACCCTCCATAAGTTCAGGAACTGTGACCATATTCTTGTTTGATGGTACGTGAACCGAATTTACCCAATACGGACTTCCTTTTTCCTTTTTCTGTATAATGTACTCAGTTAGCGGTGCTCCACCATCAGATTTAGGGGATGCCCACTGCAAGTCAACATGATCTCGATCCCAATCGGTGATTGCGGGTTTTCCCGGCGCATCTGGCTCATCAAATTCGTTTTTGGCGATGATAGTTTTCGTCGCCTCCAATGGTTCTGATTCTCCAATAGCATTTACCGCCTTGACACGGAAAAGATATTCCTTTCGATGCACGAGGCGTACTACATCATGAACTGGGTGTGTACTCATTCCAGCATCTGACCAAGTACCTCGTGAAAGATCCATTTTCTCTATGATATAATGTAAAATTGGGGAACCGCCGTCATCTTCCGGCACGCGCCAGGTCAAATGGCAACCATCCCTTGTAACGTTACATATATCCAGTGGGCCCTTTGGAGGAGAGGGGCGATCCAATACGGTAGCATGCGCAGATGCATCAAATGTACCATGTTCATTTTGCAATATTAACGTGTAACGACCCTCATCGCTACGCTGAGCCGAAGGGATTTCAAAGTTCAGTTCATTTTGGAATATATTTGATTCTGTTGGAATCTCTTTGCCATTGAATAACCATTTAATGGTGGGCTTCGGCGAAGCTTCTATGGGTAATATCCATCCTAAACGTTTACCGGCGTGCACAATTATATCATTTAGAAGCGATTTATCAAAGTAAGGTGCCAGGAAGCGTGGCTTACAGATAATAGTTGCTGAAGGATCTGAAGGATCACTTGGTCCTCCACGATTTACAGCAATAATGCGGAACTCATATTCTCCACCATCTGTTAAATTAGGTACATGTGCTTTCCGTTCATCTCCTGGTATTACAACAGCTTGTTCCCATTGTCCAAATTTAGGGCGCTTCTCAATGATGTATGAAGTAATTGGTGAACCACCATCGCGCTTAGGAGCTGGCCATTCCAAATCGACAAAGTTTTTACCCCAATCAACGGCCTGGGGTTGTCCGGGTTTATCCGGACGCGAATATGGGTCCTTAGCAGTAAACGGCTGTGATGTAGCTAACGGTTGCGATTGTCCCTGTTTATTGACAGCCCGAATTTTAAAGTTATAATCATGGTTTTCGATTAAATTATCAGCTCTTATCTCCGGAGAAGTGCATTCCCCTACTGGAACCCAACGCATCGTTTCAGTATCCATTTTCTCAACAATATAATGGGTTATTTCTGACCCGCCGTCGTCCTTAGGAGGTCGCCAGCTTAAAGTTATCGAATTTTTAGTAATTCCATCACCACGTATAGGCCCTTCCGGAGCAGTTGGCACATCTAGCACAGTTACTTTTACTTTATGTTTATCAGAGCCGTTAATATTTCGAGCAACAAGGGTATAAAATCCAGTATCTGTGCGTTTAGCATCTAGAACACGTAGTTTAGTGCGCTCATCAGTATTAGAAATCTTTATTCGATCCGTATTTATTACCATATTATCATCACAACTCCATTCCTTACTGGGTATGGGCTCACCTTGTACGGGTACATTGAACTCGAAAGTTTGGCCAGCCCGTAATTTTATATCTAACATAGAATTTTTATCTATTATTGGAGCCAAATTCTTGGCACGAGCAACATGAGCAGGTGTTGCTTCACTTGGTATACCTGGACCTGCTTTATTTACCGCTCGTATACGGAATTCATATTTAACACCCTCAATAAGATTTGGTACATGACACTTGGATATGTCGCCCTCCACTTCAGCGCAATTCTCCCAATCAGGAGTATATTTATCGCGTTTTTCAATTATGTACCCAGTAATGGGCGAACCACCATCACTTTCGGGACGTGTCCACGTTAAATCCACGAAGTCCTTATCAAAGTTTTCGATGGTTGGATTACCTGGTTTAGTGGGTTCATTGTACGGATTTTTAGCTTCAATAGAGTTTGGTGAAGTCAATGGATCCGAGCTGCCTTGGCGGTTTTTAGCACGCACACGGAACTTGTATTTATGTCCCGGTGTTAGGCCCTTTATTTGTAGATTTGTGGTTGATCCATCTGCTTCACCTGCGGGTACCCAACGTCCAGTCGCTTCATCCATCTTCTCTACTACATAGTTTTCAATTGGTTGTCCACCATCATCATCAGGTGGACTCCACTTCAGCGTACAACCATTAGCATGTACATCTTCTACCTTAAGTGGTCCATTTGGTGGAGATGGCTTATCAATCACAGTTACTTTTACACTGGCACTGTCTTCGCCATTTGTATTTTCAGCATGAACTATGTATAAACCTGAGTCAGAACGTGAAGCATTTGTGACTTTTAATTTTGTATTGTAATCGACGTGGTTGACTTTAACGTTGTCTTTCGTGAAGATTTCCTTCTTGTGCAGGGACCATTTTGTTTTTGGTGCAGGTTCTCCGGAGATCTTACAATCGAAGGTAAATGATTGTCCAGCTTTAATACGAACCTCTATTAGATTAGAACGATCAATAACTGGCGCCTGATTACGGGCCTTAGCCATTATTGGTGCAGTTGCGTCGGAAGGTTCACCTGGACCAGCAGCGTTAATAGCGCTTACACGGAATTCATATGTTTGTCCATTAGTAAGATCCGGTATGGTTGCCTTGCACATATTCGAAGGCACTTCCAGGGCTTTTTCCCATTGCCCGTACTTATCTTTTTTTTCAATTAAGTAACCCATTATTGGTGATCCGCCATCACTTAGAGGTGGGGTCCAGGCTAAATCAATATGATCCTTATCCCAATCTGTTGGTCGCAAATTTTCCGGCTTGCCAGCTGGATCGAAAGGATTTTTAGCTATTATCGATTCCTCGCTAACCAAAGGCTCTGATTCTCCCTCAGCATTTATTGC
Source organism: Zaprionus inermis (assembly GCA_018151445.1). NCBI lineage: Eukaryota > Metazoa > Arthropoda > Insecta > Diptera > Drosophilidae > Zaprionus > Zaprionus inermis. Next base: position 229,579 of record JAECXD010001591.1, on the reverse strand, counting down.
CGAAACACGGAATTTATATTCATTCCCAGGAGTTAGTCCTGTAATATCTGCATGAGGCTCAACTGAACGTGCACAGGGTAACCAACACCCAGACTCAGGATCCAGTTTATCAATTTGATAGTATTCTATTGGCATTCCACCATCATCCGTTGGTCTTTTCCATTTAAGATGGCAACCTTCATTGTGCACATCAGATATCTGGATAGGTCCATTTGGTGGCGTCGGCCTATCCGTGACATTGACGTTAATGAGAACACTATCTTTACCAGAACTATTTATGGCTGTTACTAGATATTCACCAGAATCAGAGCGTTGCGTCGGACGTATAACTAATTTGGTATAATAATCAGGCGTTTCTATCACAGTATTTTTTCCAGGCAGCAATGGATAGTTCGAGAACTTCCATTCCACCCTCGGTGCCGGCTCACCTGTGATAATAGCTTCTAGCTTAAGAGTGGTACCTGTGGATAAAGTCATGTCTCGAAGATTCCTTCGATCGATCTTTGGTGCTTGATATCGAGGTTTTGCAACAAATGTTTTACTTGGTTCTGAGGGTTCAGATATGCCACCTTTGTTAGAAGCAATTACGCGGAACTGATATTCATTGCCTTCAATCAGACCGTTCACAGTCGCAACTGGTGCTGGTGAATCAGTTTCCAAAGCCTTTTCCCAAAGTGGACTATATTTATCCTTGACCTCAATAATATAACCTGTAATGGGCGAGCCGCCATCGCTCACGGGTTCCGTCCAAGCTAACTCTACTTTGTTGGCTGTCCAGTCTGTTGGTTGTGGTGATCCCGGCTTCGTAGGTGCAGCTTAAAATTAAAAAATAAATACAAATTGAATATTCGAGAAAATATACTAATGACAACGTTATAATAATACATACTGAATGGGTCTTTTGCAATGATTGAACCCAATGTTGCAAGCGGTTCAGATTCACCCTCTTTATTCACCGCTTTCACGCGGAACTTGTACTCATGACCAGGAATCAACCCATCAACAGTAATTTCGGGAATATCACTTTTACCAACTGGAAGCCAAACACCAGTATCCGGATCGAATTTTTCTACCAAATAATGTTCGATTTGCTCGCCACCGTCATCTTTCGGTTTCTTCCATTTAAGTTTGCAGCCGTCTTTGGTAATGTCAGATACTTCCAGTGGTCCTTCTGGTTGTCCGGGCTTAGCTTTAATTATATAGTATTATATTAATACACAATTATTTAAAATTAAAAAATTAGAGTCTTAAAATCTTACTCATTATGTTGATCTGAAATTCAACTTGGTCTTGTCCATAGAGATTGTGAGCAACAATTTTATAAAGTCCAGTGTCTCTCCTTAATGGATTACTGTTGATGTACTTGGTATTGTAGGGCACGTTTTCGATGCGGCTATCGGATGTTGGATAAATGGTTTTTCCGTTTTGGCTCCAACTAATTCCAGGAGCAGGCTCTCCAGTAACATTTATATCAAGGAATATAGGTTCACCAGCTTTAAAGTTATAAGTACGGATATTTCTGCGGTCAATTTTAGGAGACTCTGTCAATTAAAAATTTTATAAATTTATTAATTTGTATATAAAACAAGAAAGCAAGGCTACCTTCGGCTTGCCGAAGGTTTCATACCCTTGCAGTTATACAAAATATAAAATATATTTGGATTGCTGCTGGTTTCTGTGGTATTTATTGAACAATTATAACAGTACAGGAAGTCAAGATTTTTACCTGATTAAGGCTATGAATCAAACACCTGCTTCGAAAAAATAATTCTACCTTTTTAATGCTTTTGTATATACCTGGATTTCTTATATACTTAACACAAAATGTTATGAGGAAATGTCTTTGTGTTGTAAAGGATCTGTTGGTCATAAAATATAAATAAATTTGAAAAGTTCTCATTCAAAAATGCGTTTGAATAACAGCTACATGATTTTTTGTTTAACAGCTATATGTAATAGTACTCAGATTTCCATAAAATTGCAACATGAACCTTCATTAGGCCGATCGTTGATCGTTATAAGTTATAAAAGTTCGATTTCGAACTTTATTATTAGGCACACAATTAGATTTGGATGTGGTAAGCCTGATAGCTATATCTTGAATGACAGCTATACGATATATCGGTCCGATCTGGCCCGTTCCGACTTATTAAAAGAGGGCAGAAATAAGAAGCTTGGGAGAAAAGTTTCATGAAAATAGCTCAATAATAAGGGGGGGACTAATTTGAGTTGCAGCAGACAGACGGACTGACTGATTGTTCCTATAACAGCTATAGAATATAAACGTCTGAGATATTTAAATGGAAAAACTAAGGACGGGTTACTGTATAACATTAAAAAGTATTGATAATGTGCGGTATTTCCAAAAATAAAACAGGTTTGCATACAAAAACCCTGATTTCAGCCGATTGTTCCGATGACAGCTATATGTTATAGTGGTCCGATTATACAATTTGATACAATTTTGACAGCACATTAAGAACGTAATAAGAATAAGATTTGCCAAATCTTGTTGCAATATCTTGAAAATCAACAAAAATCGGCCGATAGCTTCTATGACAGCTATACGATATATCGGTCCGATCTGGCTCGTTCCGACTTATTTACAGCCTACAGCAATAATAAGCTTGTGTGCCAAGTTTCATGTAGATAGCTCAATAACTGGGGGACTAATTTGAGTTCCAACATACAGACGGACTGACTGATTGTTCCTATAACAGCTATGTATATAATATAAACTTCTGAGATATTTAAATAGAAAAACTAAGGGCGGGTTACTGTATAACATTAAAAAGTATTGATAATGTGCGGTATTTCCAAAAACATAACAGGTTTGCATACAAAAACCCTGATTTCAGCCGATTGTTCCTATGGCAGCTATATGTTATAGTGGTCCGATTTTGATGCAATTTTGACAGCACATTAGGAACGTAATAAGAATAGGATTTGCCAAATCTTGTTGCAATATCTTGAAAAACAACAAAAATCGGCCGATAGCTTCTATGACAGCTATACGATATATCGGTCCGATCTAGCTCGTTCCGACTTATTTACAGCCTACAGCAATAAGAAGCTTGTATGCCAAGTTTCATGAAGATAGCTCAAAAACTGAGAGACTAGTTTGCGTTGCAACAGACGGACGGACGGACGGACGGACGGACGGACGGACGGACGGACAGACGGACATCCATTTTTCGACTCCTCTGGTGATGCTGATTCAGAATATATATACTTTATAGGGTCGGAGATGTCTCCTAAGGTGCGTTGCAAACTTCTGGCTAAAATTAATATACCCTCTGCAAGGGTATAAATATATATATATATAAATATATAAAGTAACTATTACTATTTTTATTAATACTTACGTTTTCTCGGCTTCGTAATTACAGATTTACTTGAATCAGAGGGTTCACCGGGACCAGCTGCATTGATCGCACGTACGCGGAACTCATATTCACAATTCTCGTCCAAATTTTGAACAGAAGCTTTGCACTCATCACTTAATGTGGGAACAGGGATTTCGGCTCCTTTAAACCATTTATCAGTGCCTTTTTCTCGTTTTTCGATTATATATCCCGTAATGGGGGAACCGCCGTCATTATGAGGCGGTAGCCACAACAAATCCACTCGATCCATGTCCCAATCGACAGGTTCTGGAGTGCCAGGTTTTCCAGGTTCATCAAATGGATTTTTGGCAATTATTGAAAGATCACCTGTCAATGGTTCTGAATCTCCTTCCGTATTAACAGCAAGCACACGGAATTTATATTCATTTCCGGGATCGAGATTGTTAAGCTCGGCAAATGGCTCTTTAAAACGACCAGACGGTAACCAGCGACCAGTTTGAACATCCATTTTTTCTACAACGTAATGCTCGATTGGCAGGCCGCCATCATCCAGCGGAGGATTCCATTTCAACTTGCAACCCTCCTTGTGTACATCAGAAACTCGTAAAGGACCCTCTGGTGCCGACGGCTTATCAATGACAATGACCTCAAATGAAGCCTCATCATGCCCGGACTCGTTTTCGGCCTTGATTGTATATGTCCCGGTATGCAAACGTTTGGCAAATGGTACCGTCAATTTAGTGCGATATGGTTCTATTTCAATATTACAGTAATCGTCTTCAACTCGTTTTTTGTTGTGGAACCACGACTTGGTAGGTGCCGGCTCTCCGGAGACCTTAATATCATAACGAATATGCTGACCAGCTTTTATTGTAATATCTTTTATATTAATTCTATCAATTTTAGGAGGTTTAAAGCGATCCTTGGCTGTCATTTGATCAGATGGCTCCGATGGTTTGCTGAGACCGGCTTTATTGACAGCCTTCACACGGAATTGATATTTAGTGCCTTCGGCTAGGTCGTTAATGCGGACTTTGCAATCAGGTGTACTTGTTTCCAGAACTTTTTGCCATTTATTTGTTTTATTATCCTTTTTCTCGACAATATAACCGGTAATGGGTGCGCCACCATCGTCTTCAGGTGACCTCCACTTAAGATCAGCATGATTTGCAGACCAGTCTGTAATTTGCGGCTTACCTGGTGTATCCGCAGCATCATATGGATTCTTTGCGGTTATTGGAATATCTGTTGTCAACGGTTCGGACTCTCCCTCACTATTAACAGCCTTGACACGGAAAAGATAATCCTTGCCTTCAGTAAGCCCAGTAACATCAGCTTCTGGAGTTTTTGTCGTAAGCACTGGTACCCAACGACCTGTTTCAGTATCCATACGTTCAATGATATAATGTTCGATAGGTTCACCTCCATCATCGTCGGGCTTATCCCATTTAAGATGTACACTTTCGGCTTTTACATCCGAAACAGCCAGCGGGCCCTTTGGCTTACTTGGTTTGCATAATACCTCCAGCTCTACCTCCACGGTGTCTGTGCCAGAATCATTTTTGGCTGTTACAACATAAGTACCTCTATCAGCCCTCCGGATTTTTGGCATTATAAATGTCGTTTTGTATTCCTCATTTTCAATTTTAATCTTGTCGCTAAAATTGATCTCCTCCCCATTATATGTCCACTTGATATTGGCTGGTGGCTCCGCCTTAACATTTGCTTCCATATGGAGCATTTGACCGCTGCGCAAAATTTTCTTTTGTAAATTTTTGCGATCTATATGAGGCTTTAGGAAACGCGGCTTAGCCACTATTGATTTGGATGCATCACTCGGTTCACTGGGTCCTGCCTTGTTTAAGGCTACAATGCGAAATTCGTACTCGTGTCCCTCTTCAACCCCATTCACGGTTCCTTTAGTTTTATCACCAGTTACAGTAGCGGCATCAACCCAAGCTCTTCCAGATTTGTCTCGCATTTGAATGATATATTTCTGTATTGGTGCTCCTCCATCGCTTTTAGGTGCATCCCAAGCCAAATCAACAAAGTCTTTATCCCAATTTGTTGGTTCAGGTCGACCCGGTTTATCCGGTTCATCAAAGGGATTTTTAGCAATGATTGGCTTATCTGTTTCAAGATCCTCTGATTCACCTTCCTTATTGACAGCACGAACCCGGAATTTATACGGTTTACCTTCATGCAGACCAATTACCTTAGCCTCCGTTTCCGCACTTTTACCGCAAGGAAGCCATTGTCCTGTGTGCGGATCAAGCTTTTCAATTTCATAATAATCTATGGGTGCACCGCCATCATCTTCAGGCTTATCCCATTTTAGTTTGCAACTATGCTTGGTGACATCGTGAACGTTTAGGGGACCCTTTGGTTTACCTGGTTTTCCCAACACCGTTACGTCCAATTCAGCCACATCCTCTCCTACTTCATTAGTGGCTTTTATTGTATATTTGCCACTTTGCGCTCGTTTAGCACGCATGACGAAAAATTTTGTGTTATAATCAACTGTATCAACTTTAATGCCTTCTTCTTCGCTGATTACTGGTGATCCATTAAAAATCCACTCCACCATTGGAGCTGGTTCACCTTTTACATTAATATCAAGACTTATTGACAGACCTGTCTTTACAATTACAGGCTTAAGGTTCGTTCGATCTATATATGGTTTAACTGTTTAAGATAATAATAAAAATTGAAATATAAATTTAAATGCTTACAATTAAAATCACTATAAAATAAAAGTAAAGAATGTCGCAGTCGAGAGCACCCGACTGTAAGATACCCAGCAAGCAATTTATCTGAGTTCTCACATAACTCCAAAAAACTAAAAATTGCTTTTCTCAAACTTATTTAAATTAAAACAATAAATTAAAACATTTAAACACAGGAGTCAGCGAATCGAAATACATATGAAAAATAAAATTGATAAAATGACAAAATATTGCCTCTGGAAGCAAACTTATAGGTTTCGTTGTTATAGCTAAATTTCAATGATTGAAGGCTTACCTCAACTATTATTATATAGGCATTAATAATGACTCTTTAACATAATTTTATAAGTATATCTTGATATCGAATAAACGTATGGAGTTCGCCACGACTTCTCCTAGTAACATGCTTTTTTTATAATTTCTTTTGAGAGGATGGGGAAAGTTAATAAATTAAAGTATTTTATTAATTGTGGATTTTAGCTTGAACCTATACTATTGAATATGAATCATGAAACGTTTAGGAAAGTCAGGTAATTTGCTAGGACAAAATAAAATTCTGTATTATATATAAATTTAGTTAATTTTCCTTGTTCTTCTTTAGGTTGAAGAAATAACTTACGAAAACGTGGTTTCGCTGTATGCCAGTTAGTTTGCTCTGATGGTTCAGAAGGACCAGCTTTATTAACAGCACGGACCCGGAACTTATACTGCTGTCCTTCTTCAAGTTTCTTAACGATCCCTTTACAAATCGGTCCATTAGTTTCAGCGGCTTTCACGAATACGCCAGAATCTTTATCCATTACCTCAATGATATAATTTGTAATGGGGGCGCCTCCATCACGTATAGGGGGTTCCCATTTCAATTGCACATAGTGTTCATCCCAATCTTCCAGTTCTGGAAGTCCGGGCGGAGCAGATATATCAAATGGATTTTTAGCTGTAATCGCGTCTTCAGTTTCCAGAGGTTCCGAGTCGCCTTCTTCGTTGACTGCTTTAACTCGAAATTGATAACGATGGTTAGGATCCAGGCCTTTAACATCATATTCAGTCTTCTCAGGATCAACCGATCCGGCTGGTACCCATTTACCCGTAGCCGTATCCATTTTTTCAATAATGTAACCCACAAGGGGAATACCACCGTCGTCCTTTGGTTTTTTCCATTTGAGCTTACAACCCTCCTTGTGAATATCTGAAACCTCAAGCGGTCCTTCTGGTTTTGCTGGCTTATCTAATATTATGACTTCTACTTCAGCTTCATCCACACCATTTATGTTTTCCGCTCTTAGCTTGTAAAAACCAGTTTCCTTTCGTGATGTATCCAATAAAGTTAGTTTGGTATTATAGTCTTCATTATCGAAACGCGACTGACCACTCGGTAATATTTCATTTTCTTTGAAAAACCATTTAAGTGTCGGTGCCGGCTCACCTTTGACATCTACATCAAATTTAATAGATTGTCCAGCCCGCACCTTGATTGGCTTCATTTTTTCTCGGTTTATTAATGGTTTAACTAAAGAGGTACAAACAAATTTATATATTTTTAAATCTAAATAAAACAAATATCGAAATTGAAAGTCGAGCGCGCTCGACAGTTAAATGCCCTTCGCCCAAATTTGAAAACCATTGTTAGTAAATCTTAAAGCAGTTTAGTGCTTTCTTAATCTTAATGCCGGTAATTGAGCTAAATCTTTAGCCGTGTAAAAACTAATGATTCAAGTATTACGATTGAAGAATAACTATAGGCTTTAGCTAACTAATTTTTAGCTAGTTAACTTAATGGTTAAACAAAGATTTCTTTTCCAAATACGTCGCAAATCTAATGAAAAAAATAGGATACAAGTTTAACTTTGGCAAATGTAAGATAAACCAGTCGGATCAAGCTCATTCCAACTACAGTGAGCCGCAATATGGATGTGTGCTATGTTAAATCAAGATAATTTTACGAGTAACAGACTAGTTTGCGTTCAGACAGGCGGACATAGTAGGTACCCTGTTTATGCTGGCAGAGAATTTGGCACTCACTATTTGCATTATACTTTATTTCAAACTTTCATGAACAATAAAAGAGTGGTCTCTAATGCAAAAGTGAGTAAAGTGAGTGAGTAAGTTATAAGGCACCAAACAAAAGAGAGTTGGGTGCCGACGAGACCACCTTATTATGCATTTGGTGCGAAAGGCATTTACAATAAATAAAGGGTTAATTAGTTAATAAAATAAGCATTGAAAGCACACTACTTGATCATTTGGCTTAACATAAACACAAGCATTTCTATAAAAATTGAAAAAGGCAATAAATATTATATATACATTATAAGCTGCTTATTATTATTTAATAAAATGGGTGAATTCTTACGGTTTCTAGCTTTCGATAAATGTGGCTCCGTTGCGTCGCTTGGGTCGCTGGGACCAGCCTTATTTATTGCACGAATGCGGAATTGGTACACATTTCCTTCTGTCAAACCCTCAACTGTTGCTTCAGGTGTTGCGCTCTACAAATACATTAGACTTTAATGAAATAATTCATATTGATTTTATAATCTAAATTCTTTGATACGGACTATAAACATGGACGTAGTTATATCGACTTGATTGTTGTCGCTAATCAAAAATATATATTAAATAAATAAATATATAATACTTACAGGATTTTATATTTGTAATGATGCATAGAAATAGTTAATGTGTTTTACCCTACAACATACCCACATTGTAGCCTAACAATTTGTTGAAATGATAAGAAACTGCAAGTATATTTTGTTGATTTATCGAACAGAGAGTCATAAAAATCAAATTATTGATTTCAGGGCTCCAAAGGTGAACTTTATCAAAACGACTTGTAGAAAGGTGGAGAGAATGAAAGAAACGAGCAACCACCTATGAAGTGTATAATTATAGAATCTAATTTGTGTAATAAGTATTGAGCTAGGTAAATAAAATGAATTATATTTATTGTACAATATATATATATATATATATATATATATATTATAACATGTAGTTCTTTGGCTTTTAGTTTATTATTTGTTGTTATAATTATTTTGAACAGTTACTATTCATAAGAAGTGTAGGCTGTTGCCCAGAACTGAAAACAATCAAAATATAGGTATTTTTTTAACCTATCAATGAAATGTATCTTTCCTAAGCCACAGGCCCGAATATTTACAATGAAGAACAAAAGTACCCCAGGGCCATCTTTCTATATTACAAATTTGCTCAGCGTATCCATGGCATCAAACTTATAATTTCCTGTTCATTCCAGTTTTCTAATCCCTGGCCTTTGTTTGAATATTTATCATGAATATACTCAATCATATGGAGTTTACTTTTTCAAAGAACTGTATTTGCTGAGTAATTTTCCTGCACAAGCCTTAGTTACTTATGATATTTATTGATATAAAAAGTACTCACATTTGTTTGGAGCACTTCATCCCAAATAGGTGAGAATTTGTCCTTTTTCTCAATAATATAACTTGTAATTGGAGCACCGCCATCATGTTTGGGTGGTTCCCATTTCAGCTTTACCATATGCTCATTGTAGTCATCTATTTTTGGCGTACCTGGCTTACTGGCGGCATCGTATGGATTTTTGGCTATTATACTGCCATCCGTTTCTAAAGGTTCAGATTCTCCTTCCTCGTTAATAGCTTTAACCCTGAATTGATACTCGTGGCCTTCCTGAAGACCTTTGACATCGAATTCGGTATCATTGCCAGAAGTGCGACCGACAGGTATCCAGCGTCCTTGCTTCTTATCGAATTTTTCGATTTGATAAGCTGATATAGGTTTACCTCCATCGTCATCTGGCTTTTTCCACTTTAATTTACAGCTATCTTTAGTTATATCATCGACTTTAAGAGGACCCTTTGGTTTACCGGGAGGTGCTAAAACATTTACCTCTACGGTGGCCTCATCCTCGCCATGCTCATTCACGGCCCGAATTTTATAAACACCCGTATGTTTTCGCAGAGTATCAATTATTGATATTTTTGTGTTGTGAGGAATATTTTTAATTTCTACATTACTTGGCAACAAGACATCTTTGAGTTCAATATCGTTTTGATACCATATTATTACAGGAACTGGTTCACCACGTACATTAACGTCATATTTAATAGGCTTCCCAGCGCGGATCAAAAGTGCCTTCAAATTGGTCCTGTCAATTCGAGGTTTCACTGAATTAAAGAAATAATGCGTTAAAATATACAAACAAAAAATAATTGATAGCTAACTAAATTTACTGTTTATCTAAGGATAAGAAATTTATTCATTACTTGTGCATATCTGAAGAACTTTGAGCTTATAAAAAAGTTGTAAAGAAGACATATATATTTAATTGAAAACTCATCACTTTTCATATGCAATTTTTTTCTTTTAAATGTTTTAATCCAATTCATTGTCAAAATCTTAAAATATACAAATGCAACGAATCGGAACAGCTGATAAAGCTAGATAATCGATAAGTTCACTTTATATTATTTTAAAATCCTTATTTCGGACGCCAAGTTTATCAATATAGCTTTAAAACTGCGAGACTAGTTTGCATTTTAAGAGTTTGAATCCCCTGGATATATACTATATGGGGTTTTTTAATTATTTATACTTACATTTTTTATACCTGACAATCTGTGAATGACTCGCGTCTGATGGGGGTGAGAGTCCAGCCTTGTTTACAGCAATAACACGAAACTGATACTCCCCATATTCTTGAAGACCAGAAACGATTGCTTCCAACTGATCACCGGATATTTCCAATGCTTTTTCCCATTCGGGCTTATTTTTATCCTTTTTCTCAATAATATACTTCTGAATCGGAGCGCCTCCGTCGTTATTAGGAGGAGTCCATTTTAAACTTACGCTTTGATTGTCGTAATCTGTAACCTCAGGAGTGCCGGGCTTATTAGGTTCATCAAAAGGATCTTTAGCTACAACACCGATAAGTGTTGTAAGTGGTTCAGATTCTCCTTCATCATTAACAGCCGAAACGCGAAACATATATTCAGATCCAGGATTCAATCCAGTAACATCAAAACTAGGAGGCTCTTTTTCACCAGGTGATCGCCCTACTCGAACCCATTTACCTGTTGCTGTGTCCATTTTCTCCACAACATATTCTTTAATAGGTACGCCGCCATCGTCTTCTGGTTTTTTCCATTGAAGCTTACATCCTGTTGCGGTAACATCGCTAACTGCAAGTGGACCCTTGGGAGAACTTGGCTTTCCCAAAACGACTAACTCTACTGTTTCACGGTCAACGCCATTTCGGTTCTCGGCCTTTAAAGTATAAAAGCCACTATCCTTTCGCTTTACATTACTAATTACAAAGTCGGTGTGATAGTCTACGTTGTCAATACTAATCCGATCGCCTGTTGTTAATGGGATATCATCACGCCAACTCCAACGCAGTTCAGGTATAGGCTCTCCCGATACATCGACCGACCATTTGTGGGTACGTCCACTCTTAATAGTAAATCGCTTAAATGTGGATCTATCAATTTGTGGTTTAACTAAAGAGATATATAGACATAGTTTTCAGAAAATCATATAGATCAATTTATGATTTAATCATAAGCTGTAAGTTATTGCGTACGTACGCAATAAAATATTGGTAAGCTGATGGGATTTGTTGTAAAATGAACAACTAAAGCTAAACCGTTAGGCTATATTATTTAAGGATTGACATTGTTAAACATGTGCATATATGGTTACCTCTGGAATACCAAAAAATTTATTTTCTTACAGCTTATAGAAATATTCTCGGAGAATCTTTGTTTGAGACTGTATGGATATACCATAACGTCTTAGCATACTAATGATACATATGTTTATTATGTTATAACCATTTCAATACTGAATTCTGGTTTTGAATACATTTATTGGGGAAAGCACTGAAAATAATTTCTTGTGAGTATGTTAAGCCAAAGCAAAATAAATAAAAATTACGTTAAAGAAGAAGAAACCAAAAATTACTTACGATTTTTATGCTTGCAAAGATGATTGTCAGTAGGTTGGGATGGTTCAGATGGTCCTGCTTTATTGACCGCCCGCACGCGGAATTGATAGATCATTTTTTCTTTTAGACCCTCTACTTTGCATTCGGGGGTGGGATCATCCGTCTTTGTAACTTCATTCCATGTCGGTGAAAATTTATCTTTCATTTCGACAATATAATGTGTAATAGGACGCCCACCATCTGATGGAGGTCTCTTCCACTTAAGCGTAACACTTTTATTATCATAATCATCAATAATTGGTTGACTTGGAGGACTGGGTGGATCATAGGGATTTTTAGCCAATATTGCATCTGTAGTTTCCAATGGCTCGGACTCTCCTTCTTTATTTATTGCCTTGACCCGGAACTTGTATTTTTTATTAGGTGTTAGACTCTTAAAATCAAACGATGTCTCGTCGGGTCCAACTTCACCGGCTGGTATCCAGCGACCAGTTTCTTCATCCATTCGCTCTAAGGCGTAACCGGTGATTTCACAACCTCCGTCATCAGGTGGACGTTTCCATTTCATTTTTATGTGATGGGCACGAACCTCGTCAGGCTCGAACGGTCCACCCGGTGCTAAAGGGCGATCGAGAACTATAACTTGAGCTTCTGATTCTATGGTGCCAGAACTGTTGTTAAGGACTAATTTATATTTGCCCGTATCTTTCCGAACAGCCTTTTTAATAGTTACTGACGAATTACGCTCCAGCTGTTCTAAACAAATGCGTTGATTGTCAAACTTTAACGGTTCAGAGGATTTAAGCCAGCTGGCTGTTGGTTCAGGTTCGCCATCGTATTTAATATCAAAACGTACAGTTTGTCCTTTTTTGACAGTAATATTCTTGAGGCCATCACCAATCAAAAATGGCTTTACGAAACGACACTTAGCAATAATAGACTTGGTCTTATCGCTTGGTTCGCCAGGCCCAGCTCTATTAACAGCACGGACTCGAAATTCGTACTGCTGGCCTTCTTTGAGATTATTAACGGTAGCAACCCGTGCATCTCCTTGTACCTCTTTTCCAGCCACCCAATCGTTTGAGAATTTTTCTTTATACTCTACAATGTAAGCCGTTATAGCATCACCACCATCGGACTCTGGTGCATTCCATTTTAAGTCAGCATGATCCTTATCCCAATCGGTTAGGTCAACATTTGTAGGCTTGCCCGGTTCATCCCATGGATCTTTGGCAAGTATGGAATTCTTAAAGGTGGCCGGATCGGAAGGACCTAGTTTATTGACAGCACGAATGCGGAATCTGTACTGTTTCTTTGGTACCAAGTCCTCAATTTTCTTGAGTAATGGCTCATCTGGCAAAACGTCGGCGACAGATTCCCAGCCCTGTTTTTTACTTAAGTCTTGCCGCTCAATCACATATTTTGTTATTGGACTACCACCATCATCTTCTGGAGGTTTAAATTTAACATCACACGATGTCTGAAACACATTTATTATATCTACATCTTGTGGGGGCTGTGGAATATCTTGGCATATAATGGTCACATCCTTAGTATCTTCACCCTGTCCGTTATTAATCTTAATTTGATATGGACCCGACAATTCTCGAGATGGCTTTTTAATCTTGAAGGTAACCTTATCATCAGTAACAGCTACTTCGAGATCTTTGACAGGTAAGGGTTTTCCGTCCTTGATTAACTTGGCCTCCACAGGAGTTTGTCTCGTACCACTAACTTTAAATTGTAAAGTAAAAACATAAAATCTTTTTAATATAATGTTACGAGTTATATGCTATTTAGAACTATTTACGATTGGCGACAAAGCGATACTATGTTTATTATCCGATCGGATAATAATATACTGCATTAATTTACTGCAAATCCGTAAGTTGTATTTTTAATACCGCCGGCGATGGACGTGTTACCCAATATTAGAAATAAATAGTTATGAGCAGCAATGCCTGCGTGATGTGAATAATTAATGTCGATGTCGCGTCGCTTTACGAGGGTATACGAGGGTATATGTATGTCTGTTCTCTAGAGGAATAGATGACGGAATAATTTGTGCAGAAATTGCTGACTGGACCCTTTGGTCAAAAAAGAGTATACTAACTTTGTGCAAATGTATGTAACAGGCAAAATGAAGGTCCTGTATATTTTTCGGTTATTTGCGATTACTTAGCAAAGTATAAAAGTATTAAACTTTGGTATACTCATTGATTGACACCATATATATCTTTCCTCAAAATCACAATCCGATCGGACCAAAAACACAGAAGTTATTCAAGTTACCGATTTCATTACAAATGTTCGATACGGACAGCAGCCTACCCCGTGCTTTAAGTAGTTGACGTCGACGCCAATATTGCGACGCGCCGCTTTACTTTGGAGCGCGTGTCTGTTGAGTGCGAGCGATAGGTGAGTATAAGTGTGGTTACATATTTGTAACGGATTTTCACAATTTTATGTTTGTAATGTATTTTCAAAACTAAGCGGAGGATAATTTTCTTTGTTTTGATTAACTTTCAGTTTAAAAAGAATACCAAAACAAGTCGGAAAGGCTACAGTCGAGCTGACTCGACTGTGATATACCCGCTACAATTCTTCGGAAAAACACGTGCCAAATGTGAACAATGCGTTCTTGCTTTTTATTTCTTTCCGTCTCTAATTTGTTTTGCCTATGCAAGTTCTACTCGATTCTTATTGGATGTTGCCCTTTGCTTTTATTACTTTGCAGTTATAAATTATGCATGTGTGAAAGAGACGCCTATACATACATACATATATGCTGCCTCAGATGCCTGAGATGTATTCTCAACATATCTAATTAGATTTGTCGTTTGTTTTTTGTGTTGCTGCTCAATGTCTCTTTCGATTCTAAGTGGCTTTAAATATACTAAAAATTTATTTTAAATTTTGCAACACACTATAAAAAAAAAAAAAATATAAGATACAAAAAAAATAAATATATTGCGCCGCGGCACCCAGGAGTTGAACTCCGGACCTCTCGCTTAACAGTCAACTACCATCACCACTCGACCACTGCATTTCTTTCGCAATGACCGATAAAATTGCACTATGAATATTTTCGGTGCACATAATTAAAAAAAAAATTGCCACATAATTAAAAAAAAAAAAAAGGTTGCCACATAATTTAAAAAAGTTGTCTGCTGCTGGAGTTGAACTCGGGTACTGACATTAGGAAAAACCGACATAAGCACATGGCCACAGTGCAATACTATTTCTTTAATATCTTCTTTATTTATCGGCCGATCTTATTGAAACTTTGCCAACACACCCGCATGGTGGTTTTTATCACATGTATAAAATTGCTGTAAAGCTATATTTGCAGCTACAATCGACTTTTTTTTCGATTTATGGGGGGCGGATGGAAGCGTGGCAAAAATCCAAAATAAACTTGATCTGCGTGCAGAATTAACACATATTGTCTCCAAATTTGGTAGCTCTAGCTCTTATAATAGCTGAGATCTAGGTTTTCATACGGACGGACAGACAGACAGACGGACAGACGGACAGACAGACATGGCTATATCGACTCGGCTGTTCATGCTGATTCAGAATATATATATACTTTATGGGGTCGGAGATTTCTCCTTCTGCCTGTTACAAACATTTTCGGTTGGCACAAAGTTATAATACCCTTATACTCTTCGAGTAGCGGGTATAAATACTTAGCTTATAAAATTACGCTTTGTGCTAAATACCTTTATATGGCACTTCAATAATAACTGGCGCACTTATTGGACCGGCGAATTCATCGGGACAGTCAATATTAGGCCGGCTCTCACCCTTACGAATGGAAAGCTTACATGTTGAGTTCAGTTGTCCTGACTGGCAGGTTATTTCACCCACATCTGATAGCTCGAGACTATTGAAAACTAACTGATGCTTGCCACCTCCAAGATTTTTTATTTCAAATCTATCTGAGGGCAATATTGGCTCTCCATTGAATTTCCATTCACACGGAGCTGTTTGATCCTGCAATTCAATATCTAACACCAGTTTCTCACGCTCTACTGCATCAGTATCCTTGAGTTTTTTATTAAAACGGTTTTGGTCTGGAAATAATGAATAATTAGTTAATAAAAATTTAACTTAATATAAGTTTTAATTACAGTTTATAATTAGTTCTGCATCCGTTTTATCAGCATTTGTTGTGCATTTAAACTGTCCAGCATCAGTAACCTTGCAATCTTTAATGACCAGTTTCCGTTTTCGCCCATCCTTGATGACTTGGATACGCTTATCGGGCTTAATTTCCTCATCATTACGGAACCATTGGACATCGCCTTGAGCATCATCAATCTCGCATGCGAGCGTAATGGTATCCTTTTCAATGCACTGCTGTGATTTAAGGACTTTGACAAACTTATAAGGATACTCGACCACCTTAAGAGCACATTCTGTCTTATCTGGCTGCTTATCTAATTGGCAACGATATTGACCCGAATCCTCGAGAACGGACTCTTTGATAATAAGCTTTAGATTTCCATTAATATCCTTGGAAATCAAAAAGCGGGGATCATCCGATTCAATCTTTTTATTATCTTTAAACCAATGAACATTCGCCATGCTACTGCTAACAGCACATTCAAGGGTAGTCTCATGTCTAGTAAAACCTTCCATTTTCTTTTTCAGTGGCTTTGTAAACGTATACGTTGGATCTGCTTCCTCAACATTTAAGAATGCAGTGCTTGAGACACCACCAATTTCAATGGTATATTTTCCCGTATCTTCAACTTTGGGAGTCGTTATAATCAGTTGATAAGTGTCATTTTCCTGCTTGAACTTATATTTGCTGCCTGTAAAAACCTCCTATGTGCCCCATCAAAACGCATTATTTGTATATATAAAAATTAATTCAAATAAGCATATTCAAAAAACGATACACAGAGAAAATTAATTTAGATGTGGTACATAGGTATAACATTTGCATAGGTGTTCATATACACATTGTGTATATAACTTTAAAATACAAAAGTATAAATTACAAATTTGTCTATCTTTTATATATCAACATCATTTGGAGGTAAATTTAAATTTTATAAAGTCTTTTAACAAATATGATTTTACTCACGTAATTATTAGGTTTGTAATATTATAAGAATTTAAATATGATGCCATTTACTTGAATTGTACAAAAGTTGTATTGATATTGTATTGATATTCTGTATTTGAAATTAAATGAAAAATCACCATAAATTATGATTATTTTTTTACCAGCTAAAACTTTGTTCTTAATTTTTCCTGTGCATATTTTGTTACAGTTTAATTTCTTACTTACGTCTTTACGGAATAACCACTTAGGTTTACAATTTGGCTTGCTGAATCGTGCCTCGAAGACAACCTTTTTATCCTTTCCCTCCTTAGCAAATTGGTCGATCAGTGGACTTAGGAATGACTCCACTTTCTGTGCTCATTCAACATTGATATATATGCATATACATATACGTAATATATATATATATATGTACATATTAGGACACGTTGTCAAAAATGGGTAAAGACGGTAAACAATAAAACATTTTATATAGCTAGACGTTCGTAAATAATACATAGTATACATACATGTAGCAAACGTGTATGTACCTATGTACGATCATATATTATTATGTTATTCTATTATACTTGTATTTAAAAAGCTTGCTAATGGTTTTAATTTTATGGCTGCAAACCTTTTAGTTAATAGTTAAGCTATTAAAATATTGCTTAACAAAAATTTTTTAAATAATAATTTTTTTAATTTTTAAAAATTAAACAAACAACTCACTTTATGATTCTTACAATTGAATTAAACACATGTATAAAAATGCTAAAGAGGATATTTATAAAAAAAATATTGACTCCATTTTCTTTACCAATCAATTTATCTATTATGTACGTATGTTTACATTGTTATGGGAGACACCTTCATTCGTATGTTACCAACATTTTTGATTAAAACAAAATTTAGTTATGGGTAGCGGGTAACCTTAGGGGATCAAATTATTTCTTAAATAGGAAACTGTAGATTTAATAATCTTAAACATAATATACGGATTCCTATAAAATCTCAAATTGTTTGCCCAACAAAAATTCAACAAGAGCCGTGTGTTTTTTTTTTAAGCCCTTGGGTATATATGGAATAAGTTTAATGTTTTCGTTTCTAAAATATTTGTCATCGCATTAGAAAAATTCAAAATTCGGTTTGCAGCCATGATTGAGCTTGATAGTAAAACTGATAAAACAAAAACCTTTTAAGCTTTAGTATGCATACCTATCTTTCGAGTTTCAAAATATGTCGCATATGGTCACAGATACTTCAACATATTTTAATATTTTTATGGTTAGTTATGGAAACAAGCTTAGATTTGCATTACGAAACACATTTAAATTATTTTAAAATAAAAAAATTAGTTTTTAATTCATTTGTTAAAAAAGAAAGTCTTTCCAACCTAATTATGCTGGCATAGATCAAAAATTATTAATAAAAAAAATTCTTCGGAAAATAGAATAACAATTAATTTTCTATGATCAACAACCACCTTCCACGACTCTAATGTATCGTATATCGACATCCACATATAAAAGTCACACTTTTATTCATATTATCTTCGTATTTTTATACCATATGTATACATGTGAATATATCAAAATCCAAATACCCATAAGATAGATATAATAAAAATAAACCAATTATAATTCACAATCATTCAAATACGTACTGCTATAATCCACATGTTAAGTTACGAAAACTTGTTTTGAGCCATTTTCATTGCAAAAAATATACATAAAAATATTAATACGAATAAAAATACAAAAGGTAATTCTCTTCGCTGAAGAACTCATGATGAGCTTATTCAGTATAATTTTTGGTTATTAATAGAAACGATAGGAAGATATAAATTATATCGAAACTTAACGAGCGCACCTCTTCACGTCGAAACGGATGCAACGTCGGCCAATCGGGGATCAGCTCAGCAAGGGATGGTCTACGTAATGATGGCGCCTATATTTTATGATTCACATAATAAATATGTAATATTAATGGAACAAAATATTGAATATTTGATATTTAAATTTGCTTTAAGAGCAGAAAACTTATTATATTAAAATCAATTGATCTCACCTAAGCCAGCCATCAAAGGATTAGTTTATGATATTCTAATAGAAACGTAGTTTCAGTTAATAACACTTCAGCAATAAATAACATTACTCTGTTTTAAATTAAATTGTCGAATTCGCAATCTACAAATTAATCAAAATTCACAATATTTGATGCACAGTTAACGGAAGAATTATATAAAATGACAGGACGTTTAGTATTTGATCAATTAAGTGATATGAAAACCCTTTTTAGAAATGTTTCTCAAGAATAAAGTTGCAGACCACTTTTTATGGAATTATTAGCGTTGTAAATTATATAGGCAAATATCACTATATTAACTTAATTATAATGCGCTTCGTCCTTACCCGTTCGACTTTCTTCAAAGCGGGCAATGGTTTTTCGGTTTCTTTAAGATCACCCCAATTGGGGTCTTGTTCTTCTTTGTCCCATTTTTGATAACGACGTTTTTTGAGCATCGCACGAAAATCCATGCCACTCGAATCGGAGACATATAACTGCATTTCGGCTGAGTCCTCGCCGTGAATATTCGACACGACCACTTTATATTTGCTTTCATCGTTTGGCTTGCACTTACGCATACACAGAGTAATAGTGTTCGTTTGACCATCCGTGAGGAACTTGTATCGTCCTCCTTCAAGGATCTCACTGACACCTTTATAAAATTTAAATGTTGGTGCCGGATTTCCCTCAACACCAACCGTAAGGTATGCCGTTGAGTCTACATTAACGTGAAAAACCAGAGGCAAACGTACATAAATATTACATATATTTGTTAGTTACTAGTTTGAACATATGCATGCTCAATGTAGTTTGATATTATTTTTCTATTTCTTCATCACTTCAGCTATCTAAAACCCTGCCGCCGGAGTTAAAAAATAGGCAATTCAGACAAACTTCGTTACACTCACATATTGCAAAAGAAAATGCACAACTGCATACATAATTATATATAGCATTATAGGGTAATCTCGTGTTTTTGATTTTGGCCAATGCACTAATTATGTAAAGGCTGGTGAAAGAACGGAAAATGGCTGTTTAAATGTTTAAAACAAAACTTAAATTCCGATTCCTTGGGCAAACTCCATTTGAAAAGACGAAATCCCTTTCTGAACATACTGAAAAAGCCTGCATATTCAATTTCAAACATATCTAGCATAAAACTCAGTCAAAATAAATTCTTAAGATTTAGATCTTAAAATTAACAAAAAAGGGCTTTATTATAATTTATAATAACAGCTCTTGCCTGAAAACATAAAATACTATTTATCTCTTCATCTAATGTGTTACTGAAGGTAATAGGATAACAATAAGGAATGAGAGACATACCTTCGACCACTGAGTAGGACTCCTGTACGTCAATGATAGAGGGAGGCCCGCCATCTCCAACATCACGTAATGGCGTTGATGGCTTGTTTATTAAATCTTCCAAATCCTGTACGCTAGGTCTGCGTACATCGATTGAAGGACGTCTCCTCTTTTGAGGTCAATGATAATTTTGATAACGTTCACACAATTGAACACAAAGTAAAGTAAACATTGAAATACATTTAAAATTTATAAAAATTATTGTGTAATTTATAAGTAGAAATGGAAAACAATAAAAACTTTATGAAAACTTACACTTAACAATCGTATATAAATAAATAAATCGCAATTCAAACCGCATACTACAATTCGTGAACTACAAAATTGAATAAGAATACTCAAATGCTAACTACTAAATAGAACATCAAATTTACATACTAATATTATTCTTAGTTTTAGTAAAGCAATATTAATTTTTTTTTTTTTTTGTTTAAATCTAATTCTGTGATTTCGATATCAAGCAATCTTTTATGAAATTGCTACAGAAAAGGATATTTATTTGTATTTAATTTTTATACCCCATTATAATTAATAATACTATTTATTACCTATACTTGAATGTATAATGAAGAATTCATTACATATGAATTAAAAACATTTTTAGTTATTTGAATATTTATAGAATATATGAAAGGAAATGTGTACATATGTCCAAATGTACGTAAATATATAATAATACGGTTGAAGTAAGCTGAGTTATGTATACAACAACGATAATTCAATTAGTAAAAAAATGATTTGGTCATGAAAGTCAGTATGAGCGCAAAGGCCTTCAAAATAAAAGGATACACAAATATTCATGTATGTATGTAGACATCAAGGTGTTGTCTACTTACAATCCCGTATTGCAAGCAAACTTTTACCGATGAACAAAAGAAAACACGATCTTGGGATATAGTTTTATTATAATTTTGTTATTACGTTTATCAATCCATATTAGTTAAAAATAATATGTAAATTGTAATATGGAATACATGACTTGAAGTGATCATACTGAATATTTGAGCCATATTTTTAATTACAAATATTAGTGAGAATGATATTAGCGCTTAAGAATGGCAGTGAAAATTAATATTGGACTATTTTTCTTAAATGATCCAGAATTGGTTTAAATTTGTTTAAGGCCACAAAGTTAAAAATATAAAAAGTTGGTCCGCGTTAGGTACCGACCCCCATAATCATAATGTATCAGACAACTATACAACTATCAAATTTCTGAAATAATCCTAATAGTTTGTAATTATCACATTCCAATGAAGCAAAAACGTCAATTATACAGATGGAAATGGTTTTATATGCCCCCCCTCCCCTTTTATTTTTATTATATCACATTTGCAAACATTTTTTATATTTACACGTTATAAGGTACTTTTGTCAAAAAATCATTGACCAACAATAAAACAAACGACAACAATAAAAAATATATATATTTGAGCATCTAATCTAAGACCTGTTTGGAATCCCCCATTTCGGCTGGGTACTGTTGTATTTCTAGTAAAATTTTAAACAAAAAACATATGATTTAATAAAAAACATAATGGAACGACTTACTTCGGTTTGCCGAAGGTTTTATACTCCAGTAACTTCTGTCGTCATTCTTTACTAATTATTCCTTTGATAGTTTTTTTTATATTCAAATTTTCATATTTTATAGTTTATGTGTTTATTAAGAGCTTTAGGTAGTCTTACTAGTATATACTTGAGACAAGCTACGGATATACACATCCGTTTTCACGTATCATATTCCCTTCGAGTAAGAAAAAGATACATCTGAAAGGGATTTATTAATTTGTTTTTTATTTTTGATCGTGTTCCACGATCAATTTGGGACATATATTAATGTATGATGTATGTTTATTTGGTATTTAATGGAATGTATGCTGAATAAAAAAATTGGACCAATAGGTTCTAAGGAAACTATGTTTGCCATGTTTCATCAATAGAGTACTACATACAGGTGGACCACAGACCAATATTAGTTCGTAACCCCCAACACCCACCACCCCCCCCGCCCACAACACCTTTTGATGCTAATTATACATGTACATGAATATGTACTTCATATTACCTCCACGTGATTTAAACTCAAAACAATTTAGTGATTCTTAGCGATTACTATAACATCGATAGGTGTTTCAAAACATGGATAAGAATCTATGTAGGAATTGATGTTTTATTATTTCATTGATGTGCAACAATTCACTAAATAGTTTCTTAACTTTTTGTTAATTAAATTAAATATATAAATGTAAATTTTATTTGCATTTAGTAGTGTTAGCTGGTAATATAGTTAACGCATATGAGTATTATTCAAATACCTTGTAAACTGTTATAATTTTTAACATAATTATAATCAGTTAAATACACATACATATACCATGTATGTAAATAATAATTACTGTCTTTTCTGAAAATGCAATTTGTTTGTTTTAAAGGTGAGGGGTTAAATTGCAGTATTGCTATATTTTTGTGTACCATTTCGCCACAAAGCTTGCAAGTTGATTGCAAGTAATTTTGTATATTAAAAATGTTGTTAAGAGGAATACATAGACAATACAAATATGCGACCAAATACTACAAATGAAAAATTGTGAAGCACACGGCTAACTCTCACCTGTCCTTCACCAACCTCGCCTGGCCTCAACAACTGTAATATTGATTTTTTAAATTCAAATCAAATTATAAAATACTGGGCATTTATTTACATTTCTAAAGTTGACGACTTAAAGAGGTTCTGAGGTTCTAGTTCATTAATCATAAAAGTGTGTTCACGTATTGTATGGCGATGGAGAGACGATAGTAGGTAAGAACTTAGTTATGTTTCGGTATTTGTTGATAAACTGTCCAGGAATACTATGAAGTTCTTCCAACGTCAACGAAACAATTAGTTATACTTTATAATGACGAGTTTCAATTTATCTAGAATCTTCTCACTTACAGCATACTGTGTATTTGGCTTTAGTTTTTAAACTAATTCGCCAAATTATATCCATGTATGTTGTAGCCGATCATTCGATCTAATCTCGGCGATATTCATATGTATTCATATATTCATATATATGCATATGTACATATGTAATTCATATGTATGATTAGCATATTTGCAATTAAAAACAATCAGAATGCCAAAAAATTGAAGGGCAAACTAAGAGCGAGAGAGTAGTTCAATTGGGTCATTCAATACATAAGAAACGATATAAATATATAACAAATAATATATACACAGTACCAATGTCTATTATTGGCCTTATATATTAACATGTGAAAACGAGATGGCCAGATACACAAAATTATTTATTTATATAAATAGCAGACCGAGCTATAATTCTATGGATTATTATATTTGAAATTAATGTATTTTGTTTTTTTTTTTTTTTTAATATTAAGTATGATTACGATTGAAGCAAAAAATAAAAGTGTAGACCGCGCTTCCTAACTTTTGTTGAATAATATTAAACTGAATAGTTTTAGATAGCTTAACATGTGTTTAATAAGTTAACAGCAAGTTTTAGAATTTGTTCTTACCCGAGTGTCCATAACTTCACCGGGTCGAAGTTTCTTCTGTATGTTTTGTATTATGTGAAGATGTATGTGATTGTATAAATATGTACCATGTAGTTGCGGACAAGGGTTTTCGTTGGAGGATGCATACATATATTGACGTATTTGTTGATCGGTTGCGTTGAGTAACACAAATTGCAGGTGTCAGGTGTGGGCAACAGTAAGTTTTATTGTTGGTACGGATATGTTATTGTTGTTTAGTTTTTGGGCAATGTTCATATATGTATATAGTACATAGAAGGGAACGCAGATATGAAATAAACGTATGAAATTAGGGACATTGGAATTAGATACTTTAATTCTATAACTACTAGCTACTTTTTAACAAAAAAAAAAAAAAAACAGATCACTCCAACAATTTGTTAAAAACAATACATATTACACTTATATTATATATTCGAACAACGAAGACATATTTTGAAATTCTAAAGTCTTATTATCATAATTGAGGACATTTTAAAATTGCTTTAAATTTTCAAAACAATATAACTTAAAAAGATTTAACTTAATATCACAAGTACTATCATATCGTATTCAATGTGTAAATTCGAAAATTATTAGCAAAACTTCCGAAAATCAGTAAATTCTAATAGTAATGCTCAGGAATCAAACATTAAAGCTAAGTGTTTAATGAAATTTTTAAAAACAGCGTTAACTACTCGATATATGTTTGTACATTTTTTAAGCAAGCAAAAAGTACTTAAACTTAATTCAGAGCATGGTACTTATGTTTTTTGTTTCTTGAAATTTTGTTATTTTCCCGAGCATTAAAAAGTATCAATATTTTATTTATTTAATTTACCTCATCATTGATGATTAAAGATGGTCGACGGCCCATTTCCGCAGGCGGAATAAGAGACCCTCGACGACTAGGAGGTTCCGGAGCAAGAGAGGGTCGCTTTTCTCTTATGACCTCAATCTTTGGTGGCTCTCCGGGTACAGGGGCCTGCATTTTAGGGATCTTTGGTTTATCATCCTACAAACAACAATACATTAATTAACATGCAAATTATTTTTTTATGATTTTTTAAAGAGGTATAGGTAACGAAAGCTAAGGTCGATCGCCTATAGTTTTCACTTTAAGAAAAAAAAATTATTATATGCACCGAAACTGTTGTCACCTTAATCTTACTAGTCATATTAAAAATTTCAAAAATTTTTGGATTGGTTGCAAAATACTGCTTGGCACCGTAAAATAAAACGCTCTTAAAATGACAAAATATATTTAAAACTGTTTAACATGGACGGCAGAAGGAAACAAACAAGCAATGTCTATTATTATTATTATTTCTTGTGAAAGAAATCAAAATATAATTATATATATTTACATATGTGTACGTGAATTAAATTTCACTGTATATCGTCTATATACGCAAGTATTCAGATATATTTAAATTTATGTATACCATATACAGATAAATATATTAATTTATGTACATACATATGTATATATTCTGCAAACAATTAATAATTAAATAGCACTAATATACGCAATTATGTATAAAAATATGTATATATTAAATATACATCACAATAGCATATTTATAGATACATTTTTATTTAGGCAAGCATTACATAGTGCAACGGGTTTGCTCTTGGTCAACAGTCCGATATATACATTTGTGATATAAATTTTGCAAAATAGTACACTAATGTTAGTGTTTTTTTAACATAATAAAATAAGCAACACCAGAATAATAGTCGAATTTTTTATAAATTTTGGTAGATTTACAATTCTGTGTCTTTAAATAAATGATAATTGAATTAGCCAATAAAGCATTCAATTTACCTTAGACTCTTCCACAGATAATTTTACTTCAGGTGAATTTGGTCCCGGGGAGTTAATGATTGATGTGGGGTATTCGGTTTTTGTTTTTTCAATATTTGAAGGATAATATGTTTCTAATTTGGGACGTTCGTAATCGTCCACAATGCTTTCTAAAGGTTCAGGTTTTGTTATGTACGATATGTGAGCCTTTGTCGTTTTTGTTGGAGTAAATTCTTCCGAAGCATTGGCCTAGCCATTAGCCAAACCAAGTAAAAGTTCATAATGTTTTATAAGTATAAAAATATTTATAAAAGTAACGAATGTTACAGTCGATCGCGCCGACAGTGAAATACCCTTCGCCATATTTTGAATAACAATAAGAAACTAGCTACACAACTACACACTATACACATAGTTCAGTCACCTTTCCATTAATTAATCACACACCCACATACTCGCGCACACAGAATCGCAAAAGCAACGTCGACGTCAACGATGCGCAGCAGTTGGCGGGCAGCGCTGGACAGAAATGAACTATGAATTATATTGTATATCTAAATATCTTATGTGAGTGTTAAAATATTAATACCTAATTTTACTACTTCACATTATAATAATGGAAAATTATACAATGTCATGCAATATAAAAAACAAACTTGATCAGTTTCCGGTGTGCACCAACAACCAATTTATATGCCTCTTGATTTTATAATTGCTTACGTTGAACAGGCAAACGGACATGGCTAAATCGACTAGGCTAGGATCCTGCAGCGCCTCTTTCTACCTGCTACATACATTTGCACAAAGCTTTTTTGACAATATTCAATGGTCGAAGAGTATAAAAATAGTTGAGTAAAATTGGTGCAGATGTAAATTCAAATCAAGATAGAAAGTTACAAAGAAAGTGAAGAGAAAGAAAGAACAAGAAAGACGATCTGCCAACGGATTGTGGAAGGTTTTATTCCTCTTGAAATCTGTAATCTTTACCGATTATTTTTATAATAATTAAACTGTTCTTAAGAACGATAGGAACTATTAATTTTTTACTCAATATATCTATAAACATTTTCAAAGAAATATTCAGTTTTTAATGAAATGGATAAATTACATTCATACTTTATAAATTTAATTTATACTGATAAGATGCGATATTTTAAACAACAAACTCTTTCTTTATGAGAGCATGGCAAAACATGTCATGGTTCTAAAACGATCTGCGTTCAATATTAAGAATGTGTTATTGAGATCTGGGATCTCGGCCGCCATGGGAACTAAAAGGTAGAAATTAGTATATAATCTGCAGCTGCAATAATAAGAAGGTGTTATTGGGATCTGGGATCTCGGCCACCATGGGAACTTAAAGTCAGAAATTGGTATATAATCTACTGCTGCACAAGAATATAGATACACATATACAGGAATATACGTATAATTTATATGTGGTCAGACATGTCTCCTGCTGTGGGTTCCAAACATCTGGCTAAGTTAATAAAATCTTGTCTCTCCACAAAAGTGCAGTAATGTGAAAATGCACTATAAACGGGATTCCACTTATATTCATATTTAAAATATTGTTCGCGTTAATGGGAAATAGAATGTTCAAATTTCGACCAAATGGAAAGGATTATATATATCAATAAGAATGGATAGGTTGCAACGCATTTAGCAGAAAAGTAACAAAGTTTGATAGACAGATACAATACGAAAATAGAGAGTGAGAGACAGAAAGAGAAAGAGAGAGAAAGAGAGATATAAAGTGAATAGAGACATCGAGAGGTGGATTTAAATCTGAGCTCTGTTTTACCTTAAGTAATCGTTTTGCTTGCTGGGGCTCATTTTGGTCTCTAGCATCCTTTATTACTGGTTTTAAAACCACACCAAGAAAAGATTCGTTCTGAATCGGTTCCTTGGTCATCAAGTTTCTGATAGAGGAACGACGTCGCTGCTTTATAATGTCCATCACCGATGGCTTATCCCCCTGAGAGGTATTTTTTTATAAAGGACTTGAGTATATTAACGTCAATAAAAATATTTACTTTTCTTAGAAAAAACTAGATAGATATAATTCTATCAATTTTACGTAAAAGAGATCATACAGACTGTATTGCTCACAGGCGAAAAGATTCTTTTATAGTGATATAATACATTATCAGAAAAAACTCTAACGCTAATAATGGAATTAAAAATTAGTTCCTTATTAAAGTAGTGTTTACAGCTGAGTTATATTTTTCTAATAAAAAATATATATAAAGAAATACTTTTGAAATTGAAATATAATGGATTCCAATTTAATTATGAGACATATTTTATGGTTATGCAGCATACCATGTTAACAGATATGTTTTTCAACTGGTATCTTAGCAAAGCATGGTTCACTTAAAATGTATAGTATGTAAGATTGAAGATAAATATTTTCTACGGACAATGACGTAATAACATTATCTGTTAAGGATTTTTGTAATATGGGTTTTGGGCACAACAGGTAATTTGGAACAAACGCTTCATGAGACCACGAATATTGTTATAGTATTTATGCTATGTGCTAAATTTTGAATTATTAAAAAATGTAATATCCCTTACCTGACAAGGATTTTCAGCGTCTTCATTTGATTTGGCCTTTGATTAATACACAAAATTTAATGGCAGGTGTGAGTGTTGTTGTTAAAGAGAATATGTAAATCCGAAAATACGGAACAAAAAGTTCTTCAATAAACACTTCATTATTTTTTGTTATCTTACCTCGGGTTCTACAATAACTGGCTTTAATGTTGCACTGTCTCTGTTATCTGCCTCGTCATGCAATTTTCCCTTACCCAATTTGATACCCTTTGGTTGCTCTAATGATTGCTCCACTATTTCAGTTTTCTACAAATGCAATAATGTAAAACATACAGGAGCATTAACAAAAAAAATAATATTAAAACATCAATTTATAATAAATTTGCTTTTTTTCTAATTTTATTTTTAAAATAATAACTATTAGACAACAAAAATATTACCTTTGGAATCCCATTCTTTTGTGGTGCTTCGTCTTCTTTCTTTTTGCCAGTTTCTATTATTGGCTTTTCCATTTTGTTGGGTATTTCGAGCTCACGAGCAAAATCTGATGGCGTAAACTCTGACTTTTCATATTTTTCAAGGGTAGGACGTTCATAATCAGGTATTTCGGGTAATTCTTCATACTTTGGCTTTGATTTTGATTTAGCTTTGGTCTTTGGCTTAGCAACTTCGGTTTTTGGTTCTTCCTTTGGTACAGCAACAGATGTTTTTCTTAACTTTGGAAGTTCTTCAGCTGGTTTCGCCTCTTCTACGATCTTTATTGAACATACAAATTACAACACAATATAAGGATTGTTAGCCATGCTATTGTGACTCCTGGTTTTCGGTGAAATATTTCAAAACTTTTGGTGTACTATTTATCTTATCAACTGTAAAACTAAGATTACTATACTTTGCAACGGACGGAAGGATGGATAGACAGACATGGCAATTGATACTCGCTTGGTGCCGTTGATAAGAAATGTACATACAGAATTGCTTCCTTCTATAATTACATATACCCTCTATGAGAGAAACATGAGTTGCGCCTCCACACAACTGTGATTTATTTAAATCACACAATCTTTATTCATATATGGTTGTATAGAACCTATAAAGCTTATAATATAAATGCAATTCGCAAACTATATTGTTGCTTTGCACTAATTAGAAGTCTTGAAATATTTCACGTAGTTATATGTTGGCGAATATACATTGTTAGTCATAAAGAGCAAGGCAGAGATAATTAAGGCATATACTAGATAGACTTGGCAACAAAAATTGAAGACAGCTATAAAGTAAACATATATAATAATAAAATACTTAAGTAAATAATAATAAAAATACATAGAAAGAAATTTCAATAAAATTAAAATATATTTAAAAAATAGGACAGAAAGAGTATTGTGAAATTTCAATAAAGACAAGCACTTTGAGACATTAAGTTTTGAGCAATGTTCTGAATCTCAAATGGCTTATCTCTCACCTTTGTTGTACGCCGCTTTTCAGCCGGTTTCAGCTTGGGAATCTCTTCTTTCATTGCTTGTGGATGTTTATTAGCTTCAATTATCTTGCTCTGAGACTCCTGTATCAGAATATTAATGTATACATACATACGTAAGTGTAAAAACTATATAACACTTACATTTACCTTATTTTGCAAGCCAAACCTGTTACTCCAATTCAACAAAACAAAAAAATAAAAAAAAAAGGCTATACCCTTGCAGCTTGTGTCTTTAGTCTATAGCGTTTATGTCTATTATATTTAAAGATTATAGTTCAATGTTCTTACAAATTGTTACCATTATTAAAAATATCGATATGTTGACCTAATTGTTTTTTTTAGCTATAGCTATATTCCGTAAAGACTGGCCAATTAGTTTTAACGGAACGGTGTTGCTGTATACTTAGAATTGAGACCGATATGACGAGAAATTCCTCAAAATATAACATGCTTTCACACAAGAAACCCATTTCTGCCGATTTTGATGAAATTGTAAGAAAGTGTTACTGATATAAATTTAAGCCGATGTATTAGGTGCGATTGCCGACTGCGACTGATAGGTTCAATAGCAGCTACATGATATATCGGTCCAATCCGAGTCAATCCGACTTATTTATCGCCTGCAGCAATAAGAAGCACGTGTGCCTAGTTTCATAAAGACAGATCAGATTATGATCCGGCTCTTTACGACTTAGTCATTATGTAAAGTTTCACCAAGATAGTTCTAAACAGAGAGTCTATTTGCTAGTTCAAATCTTCTGTTAACGCTGATTCAATAAATATGTATATACTCTACAAAAGTATACCAAAAACAACACTACGCTACTATCAAAAAAACATACATTATTAGAAAAATGCATAATAATATCAACATAATTATAAAAAAATATTAAATTGAAGTACTCTAAAATCATTATACTTACAAACTACATGATACTTGTACACTAGGGGCCATGCTACATTTACACTCTTCTTTATAGCAATCTATTATTATTACTTATAATTATTTTTTAAATATCTTTTTAAAAACATTTTTTATAGTAGGAGTACATACCTCTAGGGCTTTCTTTTCAACCACCGATGTGCGACATGACTCCGAAACTGAGTCTTCGACCTTTTGGTTTCAAAGACAAAACAGACATTTTATAGTAATAATTGCATTATTTTGAGCAATAAACGGCATGAGCTTACCACAAGAGATGATCTGCGTGAAACTTGTGTATCTTCATTGTCACTTTGCTCATTGGTCTTGATAATTGACTTACGGCGAACTTCTGAATTTGTTTCTTCTTTAAGAGATACAGTACTGGCCTAATTAAATAAGTATTTAGACATAAACATTTTGAACATAAACAGTGTTTGAAAAAATTAGTAACAGAAACAATTAACGAAAACTACAGTCAAGCGCGCAAGCTAATGATGCTCTTTTCCCAATGATATAATATATTAGAGTAACCATCAGATTTTCAATGATCGAAGGATATAAAATAAATAAAATTATCTAATATTTAAATAAAACAAGAAAGCAAGGTTACTTTCGGCTTGCCGAAGGTTTCATACCCTTGCAGTTATACAAAATATAAAATATATTTGGATTCCTGCTGGTTTCTGTGGTATTTATTGAACAATTATAACAGTACAGGAAGTCAAGTTTTTACCTGATTAAGGCTATGAATCAAACACCTGCTTCGAAAAAAAATAATTCTACCTTTTTAATGCTTTTGTATATACCTGGATTTCTTATATACTTAACACAAAATGTTATGAGGAAATGTCTTTGTGTTGTAAAGGATCTGTTGGTCATAAAATATAAATAAATTTGGAAAGTTCTCATTCAAAAATGCGTTTGAATAACAGCTACATGATTTTTTGTTTAACAGCTATATGTAATAGTACTCAGATTTCCATAAAATTGCAACATGAACCTTCATTAGACTGATCGTTGATCGTTATAAGTTATTAAAGTTCGATTTCGAACTTTATTATTAGGGACACACTTAGATTTGGATATGGTAAGCCTGATAGCTATATCTTGAAATATAACGAAAATCGGCCGATAGGCTCCATGACAGCTATACGATATATCAGTCTGATCTGGCCCGTTCCGACTTATTTAAAGAGGGCAGAAATATGAAGCTTGTGAGCAAAGTTTCATGACGATAGCTCAATAACTGTGGGACTAATTTGCGTTGCAACAGACAGACGGACTGACTGATTGTTCCTATAACAGGTATAGAATATAAACGTCTGAGATATTTAAAAGGAAAAACTAAGGGCGGGTTGCTGTATAACATTAAAAAGTATTGATAATGTGCGGTATTTCCAAAAACAAAACAGGTTTGCATACAAAAACCCTGATTTCAGCGGATTGTTCCTATGGCAGCTATATGTTATAGTGGTTCGATTTTGATACAATTTTGACAGCACATTAAGAACGTAATAAGAATAGGATTTGCAATATCTTAAAAAACAACAAAAATCGGCCGATAGCTTCTATGACAGCTATACGATATATCGGTCCGATCTGGCTCGTTCCGACTTATTTACAGCCTACAGCAATAATAAGCTTGTATGCCAAGTTTCATGAAGATAGCTCAAAAACTGAGGGACTAGTTTGCGTTGCAACAGACGGACGGACGGACAGACGGACATCCATTTTTCGACTCCTCTGATGATGCTGATTCAGAATATATATACTTTATAGGGTCGGAGATGTCTCCTAAGGTGCGTTGCAAACTTCTGGCTAAAATTAATATACCCTCTGCAAGGGTTTAAATATCGTTTCACATTAGCTCCACACATTGAAACAATCTTGTTCCGACAAAAACCAAGGGTTTTATTCTTCGGAAAAACACGTGCCAAATGTGAACAATGCGTTCTTGCTTTTTATTTCTTTCTGTCTCTAATTTGTTTTGCCTATGCAAGTTCCACTCGATTCTTATTGGATGTTGCGCATTGCTTTTATTACTTTGCAGTTATAAATTATACATACTTATATGCTGCCTCACAATACATCTCAACATATCTAATTAGATTTGTCGTTTGTTTTTTGTGTTGCTGCTCAATGTCTCTATCGATTCTAAGTGGCTTTAAATATACTAAAAATTTATTTTGAATTTTGCAACACACCATAAAATAAAAAAAAATATAAGATACAAAAAAAATAAATATTTGTCGCCGCGGCACCCAGGAGTTGAACTCCGGACCTCTCGCTTAACAGTCAACTACCATCACCACTCGACCACTGCATTTCTTACGCAATGACCGATAAAATTGCACTATGAATATTTTCGGTGCTCATAATTTAAAAAAAGTTGCCACATAATTAAAAAAAAAAAAGGTTGCCACATAATTAAAAAAAGTTGTCTGCTGCTGGAGTTGAACTCGGGTTCTGACATTAGGAAAAACCGACATAAGCACACGGCCACAGTGCAATACTATTTCTTGAATATCTTCCTTATTTATCGGCCGATCTTATTGAAACTTTGCCAACACACCCGCATAGTGGTTTTTATCACATGTATAAAAAATGATTGCTGTAGATTTATATTTGTAGCTACAATCGACTACAATCCAAAATAAACTTGATCTGCGTGCAGAATTAACACATATTGTCTCCAAATTTGGTAGCTCTAGCTCTTATAATAGCTGAGATCTAGGTTTTCATACGGACGGACAGACAGACAGACGGACAGACGGACATGGCTATATCGACTCGGCTGTTCATGCTGATTCAGAATATATATACTTTATGCGGTCGGATATTTCTCCTTCTGCCCGTTACAAACATTTTCGGTTGGCACAAAGTTATAATACCCTTATACTCTTCGAGTAGCGGGTATAAAAACAGAAATTTCTGTCTGTCCGTCTTGTCCATCTTTATGAACTCTCCGATCTAAGCTATTAGAAAAGCTGGTATATATATATATATATATATATGGTGTATATCATAAGCAGATAGTTTGTGTCAAAGTTCAGATGCCAATCCCACCGTCACCGCAAATCGGTAATTTGCGATTATTTAGTAAAGTATTGTAGTCTTAACATTTTGCTTCTGTATATAATAGATATAAATAGATGAATACTATTTGAACCTATTCTCCAAATTACAATCCAATCTGACCAATAACACAAAAGTTATTAGTTAAGTTAACGTCTTCAGTACAAATGTGCGGTACGAGCTGCAGCCTCAGTTCTGCTATGAGTAGTTGACGTAGATATCGTTTGTGTGAGTGAGAATGGGTGGTACAATAATTTGTGAAGAAGTATCTGTTTGTAATTATAAATTATGGGCGAAGAGTATCTTATTGTCGCGCGAGCCCGATTGTAGCCTTACCAACTTGTTTTTAAATAAGATAAGTTAGGGTCCTGCCAAGTGTGCTCTATTGTTACCTGATTGCTCAATATTACATTACATATTTATATAGTTAATAGTTTTGTGGCATTTTAATGTCGCCATAGCTTATATCTTTTTATTTATAGTGTCTATTTTTGACATTACTAAATTTGTCTACAAGATTCAAATACATAATGTATTACTTATAATCTACAGGATATATCTGATTTACTTCATCAATTCAATCATGAAAAACGTGATTCTTAGATCTTAAAAAAAAGAAGATGCAATTGTGGCAGAATTTATTTTCTTTTATTTACCTTACGATCCGACTTCTTGATGGTGGTTTGCTCCGCAGTTCCTAGCTGTAAATATTACAGATACATAATATCAATACTTTTATTACGTAGTATAGGAATATGACTAAGTCAAAATAAGAATATTAAAGTTCAGTGTGCACAATATGAATATGTGAAATATTTCAAACAGCTTTGGCGTTCTCTGAAACACAGTAAACTCTTTTGTCACTTGAGCTAACAATGATCTTAACTTAACTAACCAAATAATAAAATTATTTGATTTAAATTGGATGTGTAACATAATAATTGACAGACCTTTTAAGAAATAGGCTAAAAACACAAATGGCGTGCCAAAAAAATATGTTTTTAGTACAAATAACAGTAAACAAAAATATACCAATTATTAAATAATAAAATTTTATTTGCCTGATTATGTTTTTCTATGAATTTAGATGTTATACCATAAAGTTCAAATACCAAAATTAAATAGAAGTAAGAAAAAAAGATACCTTTGGCATTTCGTATCAGCCTTAACTGCCAATTTCTATGATTCTTATATATATTAATGAAGAGCATATATTATATATATTAATGAAGAGCATAGCTATACGAGCTATGAAATTATTATTTTAATGAAATGGTGATATTATATGGTTTATGAGGATTAAATGTTTGTGTAGTAGTAGTTCGACTTTGATGAAATTTTGTCAATATTGAAACTTAACAAAAGTTGCTTGATAGGTTTCATGGCTGTAAAATTATGGTCCGGCTCGTTAGGACTTATTAGCAGTGTGCAGCAATAAAACTTTTATCATTAAAATATTCCCCATTAACCTGAAATAGTATTGAATTTCAAGGCACATATCATCGCTGTTTCGCAGAAATATCGTATGTTAAAAGACTTTCCATAAGACATAAAATACTTTTACAAAAATATCTTCGATGAATAAGCATTTTTGAAGAATCAAAAATACTAAACTATGTAAAAATTTATAGTTCGTACATATATTACGATTTACTGAAATATTGAAAAACGTTCATTTATTTTGAACATTTTTGATAACTTATGAATATATCTTTCAAGATATTAAAAAAATAGATTATTTCTTTGCACTTCACCTAAAATTTCATTAGATTACCTAAAAATGGTTAACTTTCTCAGCATTCAAAATCTTTCAACTTGGAATTGAAGAGTGTTTCAATTATTTTATGTTTTTTTGCGAGCTCAAATTACAAAAAATTGTACGGCCTTCGTCGCAATTTAAAGTTTTAATAAGGTATCCATATATAACAAGGACCATAAATATTGATTATTCTCTATTAACTTATAGTAGGCCGATTTTGTTCAAATGTTAACAGCTCAATTATATATAGGTCCGACATATTTTAAGCAAGTGCGTCAAGTTTCACCTCGATATTACCACATACGGATATGGCGCTCGATGATGCAGATGACGGATCGTATTTGCCTCCTGGGGTGCGTTGCAAACATCTAGGCAAAATTCTTATATGAAGGATAAAAATCAGTCACTCAAAACGAATTGAATTATATAAATATAAGAATTATTATAATTTATATTATTAAAGTATAATGATAACGGTCCTTGTTATATAAGTATTTAACGGAATCCCTTAAAGTGTGAGACTTATTTACGTTGTAAGGGAATATATTAATTAAAAAAACACATAAATTAGTTATTTTTATAAGCGAGTTAGAAAGTATAGGTATAAAATTTACACTATACAATATTTCGTGTATTAGTTTTGTTTTGTATTTATTGTTCGCCGAAAATAGTTGATCCAAGCTCTTTCATAATGAACTATAATTTTCTTACCTCTTGAGTTTCTGGGATGAGATCGTTACTTGATTCTAATTTTGACTTAGACTTTTTTTCTATTATGGAACGATTTTCATCGGATTTCTCCCTTTTTTTTTCAGATAGTTTAGCGTTTTCAATTTCACTTTTTGGTATGTTTCTTATTGCTTTTTCATCTTCTGTTTTTCTATCAAAAGTTTTAAATTGTTTCTCATTTCGTTTATTCTCTTTTTCCAGTTTAGTTTCCTCTTCCTCTTTTTGATTATGCTTATATTTTTTATTAGGTTCTGTAATTAATTTATTTTCCTCTTCTTCTTGTTTTTGAGTTAAAGACTTTTCTTCTTTTGGTGTTTGCTTTTGCAGACTTGGTGTTTTTTTGGATTCTTGTTCAGTTTCTGTGGACTCTTTTGTTTTATTTTGTTTTTCACTCTTTTCTTTTTCCACATCTTTCTGTAAATCTTCATTTTTATCAATTGATTTTTCCAAAACCAGTTCTTCTTCCTATTTTTTTGTTTTGATAATGTATTAAAGTTTTGTGTATAGAATTAGTTTTTATTGACAAGTTTTTATCATATTAGTAGAAAACAATCACATAGATATACACATAATATATGTGTGTAATTAAAAACATACTTTTTACGTACAATGTTTAGCAAAACATATATAATTTACAAATATTAGGATGGCATAACTTGTATTCCAATATAAATAAATATTGTTTTTATAAAGTAACGCTATAAGATATAATTTTATCTGACTTCTTGCCTATTTAGAGACATATGTATGTATGTATACAAAATTAAGTGCATTTAAAATTGATTATATAATAAAAGTAAAGAAATATATTTTTCAAATGTGAGTAGTTATGTAAACCTCATTTATTAAAATACGTTTTGCAGGCAATAATTTTACTCCAAATATATTTTGTTGAATCGGAAACATCAATTGGAGGTTGTTTAGTACCTCGTCGCTTAAGCTGCTGCGGTATCTGATAAAAAGCTGCAGTGGACTGTGATTAAGACAATTAAAATAATTTCAATAAACCTTAATATCCCTGTCTAAGTTCAAATAAATTATCATTTCTTTGTTGAATTTAATGTATAACTAGAAAATATACGTTTCTGAATTTGCAGTAGAAAACAAGTAAAAAATGCTAAAATTTAACTTAACACAAAAACATATCATTATTTTGTAAGCTTAACTTACTAAGTAAAAATGGGCAAATTTTATCTTGCTTATTTGTTTTAACTATTTTTTTTGTCCATTCAAATGGTAAATAAATTTAATTCATGCATTCATTTATTCACTTTCTATCTGAATTTTTTGGACTTGGTAATTTCTTGCTGTAAGTACTAGTTATAACTGAAAACTTTGATTACCTTTCTTTTTTTCTCAGTTTCTTCAATCTCCTGTTCAACGTCTTTCTTATCCTCCTTCTTTTTGCTAGATTTTTCAATAGTTATTTTGCAAGAAGACTCATCTTTTCCTGCCTCATTTGAAACAACAACTTTATAATTTGATGTATGCTCCGATCTAGCTAAACTAAATGTTAGTCTTGCAGTGGTTCCATCAAATGTTGTTGTTATATCTTTTGTTTCACGAACCAAGGAGGTCCCCTTATACCATTCAATCTTACATTTACGATCTGATTGCTTTAGATTAATTAAAAGCTCAAATGTCTTAGACTCGAAGACCTTTTGATCGATCAACTTGCGGGATATTTCTGGTTTTGAGGGCGTTCGTTCCTCTTCTGGAATGTCAACCAGATGAACAACTTGTGATACGGCTTCGCCTTTTTCGTTGCTAGCAATTAATTTGTAGGCACCTTTATCACTATCTTCAACTTCATTAATTTCTAGTTTCACAGCGAACTCGCCCTCTTTCGTTTTCTCCACAAGGTAAACATGACGTTTATTTTCTACAACAGTATTGCTCTCTTTATACCATGTACATTTTGGTTCGAATTTCGAAGCAACAGTACATTCGATTAGTACTGTTCGCTTCTTGATGATCTTAATTATTTTGGGCTTATCCTTGATGACAGGTACAACTACAAAAGAATACATGTTATATTAATCTGCATACATTTTATATGAATTGCCAAGATTGAATGTTTGCCAAAATTATTTGGTAAGAAAATTCGTGTATATGTTACGCAGTAAACGTTAATTTGTAATTTTGGGTACCGCCCGATTATTAAGCACAGTATTAAAGCCTTAACTTTGCTTTGGTATACACATTGATGGATACTATATGAATCAATCCTTCAAATTACAATCCAATCGGAACAATAACACATAAGTTATTCAAGTTAAACTTTTCATACAAATGTATGGTACGAAGAGCACCCTGTGCGCTGTATATAAGTATATGACGTTGATGTCGTGAGATGTCGCTTTAGTTTTGGCGAGTGTATTGGTAGAATAATTTATATTTGTAGAATTCTTGGATTGATATTATATGTGTGATTACATGTGTAACGGAATTGGTCGAAATATTATATTACTGTCAGGAGCGTTACACTATAGCCTTTTTTACAATTATATTAATAATAGTTTTTTTCATTATTTATTTTTTTTCATTTTTTTTCCTTTCCTTTCAAAAAATTAAAATTTTGAAAATTATTTATAAATATCTAGCAAAAATAAGAGGTTATGTAATTTGCATGGTCTCAAAATACTACTTTACGTAATTACTTTAATTTCCGC
Organism: Zaprionus inermis; assembly: GCA_018151445.1. Lineage (NCBI taxonomy): Eukaryota > Metazoa > Arthropoda > Insecta > Diptera > Drosophilidae > Zaprionus > Zaprionus inermis. Next base: position 190,531 of record JAECXD010001591.1, on the reverse strand, counting down.
CATTAGTAAATCTTTAGATCGATGGATATTTTCCATCATTTTATTTTGCGTTAAATGACAACTTTACCAAATATTATTAGCCAAATTGGTTCATATTAAATTTAAACTTTAGGAACTTACTTTCAATATTAAGTGTAAGATTAGCATTCAATTCTCCCAATGAATTTTTTATATTACACTTGTAAATTCCTGAGTCTTCCAACTGTGGATCTATAAGTTCCAATTTGATATAATATTGATCGCCACGCTGCTCCATGGACATTTTTAGTTTATTGCTTTCTTCAATGACCTCTCCGTTACGGAACCAAATAATATTTGGTTTGGGATCAGCCTTAATTTTACATTCCATTATGACAAGTTTTCCATTATTTTCAGAGATTATTCGCGGTTTTTCAACAAATGTGGGGCCTTCGCCTTCTGGCTCGGGTTCGGCTTCGATATTAAGATTTAAATTGGCGTTTGATTCGCCATATTCGTTTTTCACATTGCATCTGTAAGTTCCACCATCTGTGGCACCCGGATCCTAATCAAATAAAAATATTAAATATATGTAAACATTTTTAAATATTTCATAAAGTTGAAATTGAAGAATTAAATGAATAATAATGAATAGCACTGTGTAACAAAAATATTCACTTGTGAAATGAGTTCTTTGATGTTATACATAGGTCAAGTAAAATAATCTTGGAGAAAAATTATGAAAAACAAGTCGGAAAGGCTACAGTCGAGATGACTCGACTGTGATATATCCGCTACAATTCTTCGGATAAACACGTGCCAAATGTGAAAAATGCGTTCTTGCTTTTTATTTCTTTCCGTCTCTAATTTGTTTTGCCTATGCAAGTTCCATTCGATTCTATTGGATGTTGCCCTTTGCTTTTATTACTTTGCAGTTAGAACTCAGCAGAGGACTTTAAATTATGCATGTGTGAAAGAGACGCCTATACATACATACATATATGCTGCCTCACAATACATCTCAACATTTCTAATTAGATTTGTCGTTTGTTTTTTGTGTTGCTGCTCAATGTCTCTTTCGATTCTAAGTGGCTTTAAATATACTTAAAATTTATTTTGAATTTTGCAACACACTATAAAATAAAAAAAAAATATAAGATACAAAAAAAAATAAATATAAGTCGCAGCGGCACCCAGGAGTTGAACTCCGGACCTCTTCTCGCTTAACAGTCAACTACCATCACCACTCGACCACTGCATTTCCTACGCGATGACCGCTAAAATTGCATTATGAATATTTTCGGTGCACACAATTAAAAAAAAAGTGGCCTGCTGCTGAAGTTGAACTCGGGAACTAACATTAAAAAAAATCTACATAAACTTATTTTGTACTTTACATACATTGCAAAACAAATGTCATAATTATTACTTTATTAATTTACTTTACTGGCATTAAAATAGAAAACTTCTGCAAGACCAAGTCCAATTGCACTTGATTTTTGAAGTAAAACTTAAATTACATGGGCCATGAATTTACAATGTACATGTGTAATATAATTTAAAATGGCTTCGATCAAAAAAAAAAAAAAAAAACAACAACAACGGAACAAAATAAAACAAATTATTTTTTGGGCCCATGTGGATTCGAACCATCGGTATCCAAAAACAAAATCTCTACAAGCAGCCACTACTTTCACCGCTCCGTCACCGCTCCGTCACCGCACTGACACCAACGTCGGCAAAGTTGCATTATGAGACCATTTAGATTATTTTACATGTAAAGAATAAATATGCAAAGCGGCGCGGCGGCGTTGTTTTGTTTATCATTTGCTTATTTTCTTCTCCCCATCAATTTCCGTTTATTCAAATTAATTTGAATTAAACATAAATATTTTTCAAAAGTGAAAAAATACACATCACAGAGCCGCCGGCCGACGTCGCACCCAGGAGATGAACTCCGGACCTCTCGCTGAATAGTCAACTACCATCACCACTCGACCACTGCATTTTTTACGCAATGGCCGATAAAATTGCAATATGAATAATTTCGGTGCACATAATAAAAAAAAAAAGTTGCTGCTGCTGGAGTTGAACTCGGGAACTAACATTAGGAATAACCGACATAAGCACATGGCCACAGTGCAATACTATTTCTTGAATATCTATCTATTCAATACGCAACACGCCCGCATGGTGGTTTTTATCACATGTATAAAAAATGATTGCTGTAGAGCTATATTTGCAGCTACAATCGACTTTTTTCGATTTAAGGGAGCGGATGAAGGCGTGGCAAAAATCCAAAATAAACTTGATCTGCAGGCAGAATTAACACACATTGTCCCCAAATTTGGTAGCTCTAGCTCTTATAATAGCTGAGATCTAGGTTTTCATACGGACAGACAGTCGGACAGACGGACATGGCTATATCGACTCGGCTGTTCATGCTGATTCAGAATATATATACTTTATGGGGTCGGAGACTTGTCCTTCTGCCTGTTACAAACATTTTCGGTTGGCACAAAGCTATAATACCCTTATACTCTTCGAGTAGCGAGTATAAAAACGCATCCCCCTCTGAAGATATACCCCAAAATTTATACATACCTTTATTTCCAGAGTCAATTCGTAGGTATCTTCAGCAATGGCTGTACTGCTGATTTTTATTTTTTTACTTTTTTCTACAAGGGTCGTTCCTCTAAACCAAGTGACTGTGGGTTCAGGCTTTGCCTTGCATTTGCACTTCATTGTTATTAATGTACCCGTCTCATTTGGAATTATTCTCGGTTTTTCGATAAACGAAGGTGCAAAGCCATTTGAATCATTGGCGCCTGTTTGGAAGGAAAATAAAAAAAATTAATTTTTTTCAAAATATTCAAAAAAATATTATTTAATTGAAAGCTTATAAGTAGTAAAAACTGTCTTGGTCTTTTATTAACAGTTGATAGCCACCTTTTCTCTGATCTATGGGAGTATTTGCTCTATTATAGAAATATATTTTCAATGAACACAAAAAAGTCGTAGGAAAAAGTTTCTGCATTAAGAATTTGTACATTGAGAGAGTTTTCACTGTTTGTGCATTTTTTTTTAATTTTCATTTTTAAAGCCTTACGTTGATTTTTGGTCTTATTACATAAAATGTTTTGAATATCGCTTTTATTTTATATTTTTTTTATATATTAAGTTTTCCGATTTCAAAGGTTTCATTGTAATGCAAACGAGGCGAAGCTTCCAATTAAATGTAAAATGTTGAATAAATACAACTATTTTATAAATGATAATTCATGACATGCAAACAATGTTAGACTAGTACTTGTGAGTAAATTGTTTATTATGCATTCCGAAAAGGACTGTTTATATAATTTAAGGACATTATATCGATAGGTTGCAGTCCAGTGTTCGTTTAAGTATAATACAATGCTTCTTAGTATTTGGCTTGCACTAAATATACAGATCAATTACATAATATATAAAATAATATATATATATATATATATATATATATATATATATATATATATATATATATATATATATACCTTGAAAGTTAAGAGCAATATTTGCATTGCTTTCTCCAAACATATTTATAGCGTTACATCTGTAATTTCCACCGTCTTCTTTTGTAGGATTCTGTATCTCGAGTGTAAGCATATAACTATCTTTAGTTATTGCTTTTCGCGTCATTTTTGTTCTTTGACTATTTGTAATTTGCTTTTCTGAGCAATACCAGGAAATATCCGGAATTGGATGTGCTTCCAGTATACACTCCATTATTAAAATATCCTCTTCTTGCCGTATAGTTGGCTTTTTGGGAAAACGCGGTGACTTACCATCAGGAATTCTGCGTAAACAGCATTAATAATGTAATATTAATTTGATATAACAAATTTAATAGGAATTGTTTAGCAAAGAAAGGTTTTTCCTTACTTTTTGGAGCCACTTTCAAAATTTAAATTTATTGTTGCTACGCCCGAGCCGTGTTTGTTTTTGGCTAATGCTCGATACTCCCCCTGATCACTGGAGACAACGCTGCTTATTTCTAATTGCGCCATGTGGTACAGTTTCTGATCCAGAGTTAAAGACATTTTATGGCGTTTTCCATCGCTTAACAAGGTCTCGCCATGAAACCTTTTTTGAAGATAGTTTACAATTATTTATTAGTGGTAATCCCAATGCAGTCTCGGAGTTTTATTTTCAGAATATTTTCTGACAACAACAACATTCAATTTTATTTCCGTACCATGTAATTGTTGGTGTGGGTTCTCCAACGCATCTACATTCAAACGTCACGTTTCCTCCGTCCTCGCTTTGGCGGATGACAGGACGCTCAGTAAACGTTGGTCTTATTCCATCTATGCTCTGCGGCACGGGTGCTTCGTCGCCTATGAAGTTTAAGTTTCCATATTACACAAATCAGCCCAAAACTTTATTATCTAGGAGTCTTATGTTAATTTTATACATAATAAACACTGTTGTAATAGTTTAAACAATCAATAGTATTACAATTTCCAAACATGAATTGATAGCCCGATAGTAAAAAAGTCTCTAGCCAACCCAAATCACCCTTAATTTTACAATCTGCTCGAGTTCCTCTGCTACCTATTGCTTTTTGCTTTCTCATACGTCGAAGCCTATGTATATACCAATAGAGAACGATTTTACGCAAATACTTCGCAAATAATCGCAATTTACCATTTTGCGTGCGCACTAGGAGTGCTACCTAATGTTTTCAATAAATTCTATCAGCTTATGTTATATCAGCTCATAGCAAATTTGAAATCTCTAACATATTATATACATTTGTTAGTTGTTCTGAAGTTAAAACAGACAGAAATATAGACTGATCGATGGTTTAATGGTCTATTGGTAGAAAAGTGAACAATGTATTCTTAAAAATAAAATGGTTGCTTTTGGGATGCCACATATTAACCCTCGAAGATTTATGATCAATCATTACCCATTTTTCCTATGCTTATTATATAAGTATAAAGGTACATAATCAATCCTGGACCAAAGCAAATTTTTATAAGGGAAATCTTTATTTCTCAATTATTGTTGCTATGAGATTTTCAGGAAAAAGAACACGGTTTTTATAAAAGATCATTCAAAAAGAATAAAAAAGAACGGCCACCTTGCCAAAAGTTTTATAATATAAAATAGAACAATTATCATAACATATTCTCATAACATAATTAAAAAATGCTTCAGGAACTTTGTTTTAGTGTTGACTTAAAATTTAATCACAAATATCTTTACTTTCGACTAATTATTATATTGGATATAAACGTTATTTCGAGTACACTAAATGTTTTAAGTAAATTTAGTTAGTTTATCGGGGTATTTTTAATAACATAAAATCTGCTAAGATGCTCGATGGACTCTATAACTGAGAGCCCAGTTCGCGTTGCAGCAAGCAGACACTTTAACTTCCTAATTGATGCTTATGCACAAAATATATTCTTTAGAGGGTTGAACATTTTTCCTTAGGTGTTTTCTTAACATCTAGACAAAATTAATATTCTCTGTGCAAGGGAATCAAAATTAAACGATCCAACTAAGTGAGATTCTTGAAAAAAAAATTATTTTTTATCGATGGTATATCTTATTGCTTTATTTGGAATCTTTAGCTCTTTTTATAATTGAGATCTGGATTCTCTAACAGACGGACTGGGAACTTTATTATTAGTTACAAGAAAAATGTTATGCTCAAAAATTGTCATTATTAATCATAAACAATTTTTTGCTCAAAAATAATTAGATATAATTTATGAATTTTCCACTGTTTTGTCGGTAATATTTTATGCCAAATAAAAGTGAGTTGCTGTTTGATATATGTATGTACATATTATATGTACATACCAGAGATCTGCAGCGGAAACGAAACAAGTATCGCAAAGTTTCATAGGTATAGAAACGACTACATTGCAGTCCAAGGCACAGCAAATATGTATGCATATTGCATAAAATTCCTTAATTGTACCGATCTAATTAATCTGTAAAACCAATATTATTGCAACAAGCTCGATAGATATCTCTTACCGCCTTTTAGCTGTATTCGATCGCTACTATCGCAATAAAGAAAGTCGATCGAAATTTGATTGTCGCAGGACTCTGGTTCATAAATTTATACCAACATATTTTTAATATAATATACACAGAGTATATATTTATATATTTAAGCAAAAATGACGTTTGTTACTTATCGAATAATTTTGTTAGATACGATTGTTGAGTATTAATTTAAGATAATATTCAGTCAGTTATAACAAATTAACTCACGAAAATAGCAAAAGCAGCTTTTTGTATGTTGTGAAAAACAGCAGGTAAATAATTAAAAATTGCTTATTCATTAAGAATAGATTAGTTAATAGGTTATTATTTTTCCATAACTTACTGTCAAAATTAAGACTTATTGTTGCATTGCTTTCGCCCAGCTCGTTTTTCGCATTCACTTTGTACTTGCCAGCATCCTCAACTGTAACATTTTGTATTTCCAGTGTCGCAAAATATGAGTGGACATCTTTTTGAATAGTAAGCTAAAATGTTCGGTCATATATTAATACAAAGAAACAATATTAGACGAGGATTTCATAGTCTTGCAACTTTATTCCGATTGCACTTACACCAAATAAAAACAAGAAAGCAAGGCTACCTTCGGCTTGCCGAAGGTTTCATACCCTTGCAGTTATACAAAATATAAAATATATTTGGATTGCTGCTGGTTTCTGTGGTATTTATTGAACAATTATAACAGTACAGGAAGTCAAGATTTTTACCTGATTAAGGCTATGAATCAAACACCTGCTTCGAAAAAAATAATTCTACCTTTTTAATGCTTTTGTATATACCTGGATTTCTTATATACTTAGCACAAAATGTTATGAGGAAATGTCTTTGTGTTGTAAAGGATCTGTTGGTCATAAAATATAAATAAATTTGAAAAGTTCTCATTCAAAAATGCGTTTGAATAACAGCTACATGATTTTTTGTTTAACAGCTATATGTAATAGTACTCAGATTTCCATAAAATTGCAACATGAACCTTCATTAGGCCGATCGTTGATCGTTATAAGTTATAAAAGTTCGATTTCGAACTTTATTATTAGGCACACAATTAGATTTGGATGTGGTAAGCCTGATAGCTATATCTTGAATGACAGCTATACGATATATCAGTCCGATCTGGCCCGTTCCGACTTATTAAAAGAGGGCAGAAATAAGAAGCTTGGGAGAAAAGTTTCATGAAGATAGCTCAATAATAAGGGGGGGACTAATTTGAGTTGCAGCAGACAGACGGACTGACTGATTGTTCCTATAACAGCTATAGAATATAAACGTCTGAGATATTTAAATGGAAAAACTAAGGACGGGTTACTGTATAACATTAAAAAGTATTGATAATGTGCGGTATTTCAAAAAACAAAACAGGTTTGCATACAAAAACCCTGATTTCAGCCGATTGTTCCGATGACAGCTATATGTTATAGTGGTCCGATTATACAATTTGATACAATTTTGACAGCACATTAAGAACGTAATAAGAATAAGATTTGCCAAATCTTGTTGCAATATCTTGAAAATCAACAAAAATCGGCCGATAGCTTCTATGACAGCTATACGATATATCGGTCCGATCTGGCTCGTTCCGACTTATTTACAGCCTACAGCAATAATAAGCTTGTGTGCCAAGTTTCATGTAGATAGCTCAATAACTGGGGGACTAATTTGAGTTCCAACATACAGACGGACTGACTGATTGTTCCTATAACAGCTATGTATATAATATAAACTTCTGAGATATTTAAATAGAAAAACTAAGGGCGGGTTACTGTATAACATTAAAAAGTATTGATAATGTGCGGTATTTCCAAAAACATAACAGGTTTGCATACAAAAACCCTGATTTCAGCCGATTGTTCCTATGGCAGCTATATGTTATAGTGGTCCGATTTTGATACAATTTTGACAGCACATTAGGAACGTAATAAGAATAGGATTTGCCAAATCTTGTTGCAATATCTTGAAAAACAACAAAAATCGGCCGATAGCTTTTATGACAGCTATACGATATATCGGTCCGATCTAGCTCGTTCCGACTTATTTACAGCCTACAGCAATAAGAAGCTTGTATGCCAAGTTTCATGAAGATAGCTCAAAAACTGAGAGACTAGTTTGCGTTGCAACAGACGGACGGACGGACGGACGGACGGACGGACGGACGGACGGACGGACGGACAGACGGACATCCATTTTTCGACTCCTCTGGTGATGCTGATTCAGAATATATATACTTTATAGGGTCGGAGATGTCTCCTAAGGTGCGTTGCAAACTTCTGGCTAAAATTAATATACCCTCTGCAAGGGTATAAAAACCAGATATACCCCTAGCTGAGTTTATATATATAAACATTGATTGTATATATATATATAAACATTGTACATTGAATGTGTATGATACGAACAGTTTGATTTTAGACGGTCGTAAATATATATATTTATATATACATTTTTATATATATATATATATATAAAGATAATCTATCGGTTGCAACTTAACCGGAAATTTACTGAACGCTGTAAATAAGTCGGAAGGAACTACATTGGACCTATTAGCTGATTTTTGTTATTTTCAAGATATTGCAATTGCATTTCATAAAATAATATTTAGTTAGTTTAGATTAAGATTTGAAAACTTATTGTTAGTCTCTTAAGCAAAAGGGAAGATTCAATAAATAAGCAAAACATTGAAAAAAAAAAAAAAAAAAAGATATTGCAATCGAGCGATCTCTGATGTGTTCAAGAAATATGTTGTCAAAATTTTTTAAAGACCTGACAATCAACCGTTAAGAGGTTCTTTAAAAATAAATATTTTTCAAAATAATTTTTCATTTCTGCAGCAATTGTGAATCAATTAAATCATTATCTTCTAGCTTTTTTATGAGCAATCAATCGAAGAGTAAGATTTTTGTAATTAAACTTCATATCGCTTCATATAATTTACAATAATTACAATAAGAATAATCGACTAAGACTAAGTAACCTTAGTTTCATTAGTATAACTTGCCTTATGTCTTGAAGTTTCCTTAACTGGCGTCCCATTGTGAAACCAAACAATATTGGGAATGGGATCTGCATTCACTCGGCACTCAAATAAAAGACGTTTTCCATCTTCTTCTTGTCGAATGGCTGGTTTTTTCGCGAATGTCGGTGCGAAGCCGTCGATTTGTCTGCAATGCATGTTATATGTTAAGTGTATCGTAATCAAAAGAAGTCCGTACAAAAAAAAAATAACAAATAAGCAAGTATATAATAATATTTATTTATTTACACGCATTATTAGCTGTAAACATATTCTTGAAAATAACTCAATTGGTGTACGCATGTGCTCTTTTAATGAGAAAAATATATATTAAAAGCCATTTTTTCAATTTAACAAAACAAACAAATAAGGGCTAATAAGTCCAAATGCTGTTTTTGGCCGATTGCATTAGAAATGTAACCGTTCAGTCAACTTTAGCCATAGATTTTTAATGTATGCAAATGTGTAACATGCATACATACAACATATGTATGGATATAGAACGTAAAAGATGATATTGTTTGACGTATGTTCAAAAACTAGTTGAAAAGTCTGAAGTCAAGCTTTGATAGTATTAGGTCATGGATTGTCAGTGTACATATGTTACTCCTGAGACACAAGTTAAGATCTCAATTCTGATAAACCATTACAAACATGTGACTATTCTTATAATTCCATACACCAAATTCTGCAAAAGTCCGACTCGTCCAGAAATATACATTTGGAATCGCAAATGTTTTCAGGGATGGAACCCACAACACTTGCTTTGGAATCTGCGCAACCTGACGATTTAACGGTGCAACTTTTGCATTACGAGACCAAAAAATGTGTGTGGCTGAACCGGCTGGGCTAGTGATCTTGATCAAGAATATATATATTTTGTAGTGCCTGACACGCCTCTTTTTGCCTGTTACATATATTTGCACAAAGCTTTTGACAATTTTAAGTGGTCGGATAATATAACGTTCTAGAAGAATGGGTTTGAAACTCGGACTACATGTTCGAAAAATGTATACTATACTAGATACTATTTTTTAGCATCTTTAGAATTTATGGTTAGATCTTGATCAAAATTTTCTTAGTAATGAAAATATATTCGATTGTTGATACTAAATTTAAATTCGACATACATATTGCTGATTAGAATATACAGTATATACTTTATGGGGTCGCAGATGTTTCCTTCTGCCTTTAAAGCCTTTTAAGCAATGTTTCATATTCAACGCAAGGGTTATATATGTAAACTTGGTTGAAAGCGGATAATATATTTAAAAGTAGTTTACACATTAAAAATCCATGGCCTCACACAATTCAAATGCGACAAACACGAGAGCGGCGGGAGGGAGACACCGGTTTTATGCATGCGGTGATTGAATTGCGATATTGCCGGTCTCCTAACCATTGTATATCATGCATAAAACTCGAATAAATTTTAGTTGAAATGCACAGTACTTCACTTTACGAAATATATTTATATTTTAGGTAATATAAAGACATAGGGGTTTTTTTAATTAAGCAAAAATATTGACATAGCCTTGATTAGTTAATACAACCTTAGAAAGAACATAGACCATAACTTAGCTCTGAACTCACCTTATGTTTTCGGAAAGAATAAATCTGCCCACTTTTTTTTTTTAAATGGTGGTAGTGTAAGATAATAGAGAATATAATTGTTTTTAAGCAAGCAAAAAATCATATGTTAAAAACTGTAAAATGTCAAAGCCCAGTTGTGAAATATCTAACTATGTGTTTTAAAGATATGCAGTTATTTTGCAGTCGAGTACGGTTGTCTTTGATTTGACTAATCTATTATAATAATATTTGTATAAAATATGCTGTTATTTTTGCATTAATTGGAGTAAATAAAAACAGCAATATATTGAAAGCGTGTTAATAAAACTGAAATATAGTCGATAATTTTTCAGTCGTTTCTTACTTTTCTTTGGGTTCGTCAGCAGCTAAACATTATTTGCGATGTCGTTTGGGGATATATAGAAAATTGAAGAATTACGCAAATTAGTCCTTAAACTAGAGTATTTATAAAAATCTTTGTCTTGATGTTTTGTATGTTCTTGGGAAAATAGGTTATAGATACAAAGTTCTTCATGAACTAATGATATACCAGAGATTTTGTTCTAGGCTATGGTTATTTATTATATTTGTCAACTTACGTGTGAAATTTAAATTAATTGATGCGGATACTTCTCCCGATTTATTTTTTGCCTTCACCTTGTAAAGACCAGCATCCGTTTCCACAACATCATCCAGTTCTAATACTACCGTAAACTTGTTATCCCCAACTGGTTGAATTTTGAAGCTGGTTCGGCCATCTTCTACCAATTTGTTATCCGATCGAAACCACTCAATGTCCGGTTTCGGTGATGAAAACAGTTGGCATTCAAATATTAACCGATTGCCATCATCTTCCTGATGTAGTTGCGGCTTTTTAACAAAGCTGGGAGCGAAATCTTCAGCCACCCCCATGCTGAGGGTTTTCGTTATTTGTTTTCTCAAAGATTCAGGTTCTTAAGCTCTGTAAAACACATATGCACATAAATATTTATGTAAATGAATAAAGCAATAACATTTAAAAGAAGTAGTGAATTACAATCGTGCGGGTTTCAGCTGTTGCTGCAGACATGCTACCATGAATTGTCTAGAAGATGGGCTTTTCTCAAAATTAACTTTTTTAAATTCATTTTTTGAAGACTGTGTGCATAATTATTCATGTAAAAGTCTGCGACAATTTGTAGAAAACTTTTTCCTGTACATTATAAATTTGGATACAGTTCACTTAAGGCTTGCACAAATTATCGCTCGATCCTAAACTAGTCATATTCTGCTTATAAAATTATTTGCATTAATTATTATATATTATTATTATAATAATTAATTATTAATTAAATAAAAGAAGTATATTTTCTTAAATAATAAAAATAAAAGATACGGAATATAATTATTAAATAGCTCAAATTAAAATAGGAGGTTGCGTACTCAGAAAAATACATTTTTATCTTCTATACTACAAAAAAAAACAAGGTGGTAAGGCTAAAGTCGAGCTCGCCAGACAACAAGAAATCTTTCGCCTAATTTTGAATTTCTGTTACAAATTTGTAACCACACTTATAATTTCAAACAGATAATTTTTCACAAATTATTCTTCCACCTATTGCTTACTCGTTCTCCCTCACACATGCGCAAAAAATAATGCGCCACCTAGCGATAATGAGTCAACTACTCATAGAAGCGTGGAATCTGCTGTTCGTACGAAAATTTGTACTGTTGACGTTAACTTCAATAATCACAAATTACCGATTTGCGGCATCGGTCGCATTGGCAGCTAAACTTTGAAATAAACTCTCTAGCTCTTATCATAGCTGAGATCTTTGTGTTCACACAGATACCAGACGGACAGACAAAAATATTAACATGTATTGTATTTGAGATGGAGTTAACTCTTTATTGCTAAAAGTATGGGGAAACCGTAAAACTATGAATGGAAATAATTTCTGCGTTTTGTTTTCAAGTTCTGTTTTGTATGTTATTATCGATACAATCTTCTTTCTTTAGACGCCGATAACTTTAAAGTGGCGCCATCTAATGAAAGAATTAGTACAACACAGCTAATCGATCATTTCTATATGCATCCCTGTTGTGGCCAAGAAAATTGCTTCAGGTGAAAACAATGTATTCGCAAAAGAGAATTACCAGATTTGTTTAAATTTTATAGGACAAAACGCAAAGTTTTTACGCCGCGAATTACTATGAACCCTTTCTCTAGACAATTACTCTGTGTCTAAGCCGATTTGATGGAAATGAAAGACTGCGACCATGAGAAATAGAGCCGAAGGCGAAAAACTTTATTTTTTCTACTAGCGAAATGTTCGTTTAAATTACATCACTTGCGTGACACTATGCGCGCCAATGTGACGTTTTTCTTTGAAATAGCCAACAGAATACATGCAATTTTTGCAAATTTCAAAATTAAATATAAAAAACTAAATACGTCCGACAAATAATTTTTTCACCTAAATTCATGATAAACCACTTTCCATATACATTTATAAAAAATCGGAGATGATGGCAGTTAATGGACAATTACCGAGTAAATATATGTATGTACTCGATTTATTATAATGCCCAGCTACTAGACATTTTATTTGTTTTATCATCGATTTCATAAATATAAAAAAACGGAAAAGCGTCCGACAAATAATTTGTTCACCAAAACAATTTAAAATATATAGTTGTTTTCGTTTCACAACGCGTCGGCAGCATGTATTTTCTTGATTCGAGCGTTCCTCATTGTACCCTTCTTCTTGATTCAGCGCTACCACCCAATGCTGTGGGTACAGAGTTACCAGATTATTTTTTTTTAAAGATATATATACTGCGTTTCTGAGTACCAATTCCCGCAATCCTTTCATGATGAAATTATATTGCCCCTGTTTATGCGAATGAAAGAATTCACGCATTTATATAAGTGGACTGGCAGCACTATTTGAAGTCAGCTTTTTTAAAATAGACAAATATCTGGTTAATGCAAAATTAATTTTTTTTTGCTAGCATAATCTATAAGAAAAACTCAATTCCAATGTCGCTGCGTTTGTTCATTGCCCGCGGATGGTTGATTTTGATTTTTTCGGCGTTTGTTTACACTTTACGCATGGTGTTGCCACATCAAACAGACATCATTTCACACATTTCGGCTGAGTTCATAAAAAAAATGTGTAGTTAAGCGAATTCATGCATTTGCGTTATTCACAGCCTTTCTAAAAAGTTCGTGAAATGATTTTACTTAGTTTGCTAGGCCGAAGCTAGGTAAAAGTGTGTGCATAAATGCCAAATAAACGTATTCCCTTACACAAGGTATTTGAATATAAATTCAGCCCGAATGTGCGAAACTGTGGTTAAATTAGATAGCACCACGAATAACATTTTAGGAAATGTCGATAAAATAAAATCAACCAGTTGCGAGCAAAATAAAAAACCTCAGCGATATTGAATTAAGGTTTTTATATTCGCTTAAAATAGGTTTAAAACAATAATTTAACATTATATGTGTTTTTGTCTACTTATATATAGCTTACTATCAATCTTACCGGTCTGCTTACATAAATTCGTGTTTTTTGCATAAACAGAGGCTACTTAAGAATTATTTAATTGATTCCTACCTATTTATATTATTTCACATATTACATATTACATTACTTATCTAAAGGCATATGATGAACTTTTATTTCTTTCCAGTATTACCATTACCTATTTCTAAAATACCTCGCCTTTTCGAGAGCGCATGAAAGCACCGCTCGGAACTGTGGAAATGGATATTTTGAATTACTTCAGTGTTTCTGGTTTATTTACCGATGTATGGCGAAGGTGGTTGTGCCTTCCGAATACTCGACTGAATCAATTTCACGCCTTCTTTTCCTTGTTACATACATAGCACTACGCTTTTGGACCATTATTAAAGGTCTAAGGCTATAATAACTACTATGCCTTCTTATTAGCGTCGCATACTTCCCGGCTAAAATCGAAGCACGTTCGCCCAACTATTACTTCCTAAGTAACTTTTACGTTTTTTACCCGATTGAAACCGAACCATTTTTGCGTCTTTACGCATGGCTTACATGTGAGAGTAAAAGGCAAAATGATTTCCAGTTCCAAAGCTATCGTGTTTTTAATGTTTTTTGGAAGTTGGAAATAAAGTAAGAGTAAGAGAATAGGTTAATGTGAGCATTGACGAGCAGTGTTTAATATATAAAAAGTAAAAAAGCAGAGATTATAACCATCATTCGTCGTAAAATACAAAATGGCGAAATTGCGCACGTCTCATCGATATTTTGGAAAATGGAAATTTGATCACTTTTCCTTTTGGTTTAATGGAACTAAAATATAAAATTCCGCATACAAAACGAAACGATAATTGTGAAATGTGCTTCATTTCTATTTTTAGTTGATCATAGTCACCGTTTGAATTTTATATAGAAGTAGATGTATTTTACGTTTATATGCATGAGATACACTGTAGTGTGGCAGCCACAAATACATATGTATTTTCAATGTTCGTATTTTCTTTGAGAGTTGTAGCTTAATAGATACATAGATATACTTATATATTTATAACCCCCACACACACATTTGTCTTCGTATTACTCATACAAGAATTATTTATACATTGGAATTTAGACTTTAGTCCTGTATGTATATATAATATTTGATACATACACAATATATAATGTGTTTATAGATATATTTTCAGGTGTGATAAAAAAGAAGGAAAATATCTGCTACGGACACATGCATATATATTCTCATACTAGAAATTTTAAATAATGGGATAATGTACATGTACACATGTGTATATAATATGTTATATTTGATTGTATTATCTTATGCTATTTAAATAAAACATTTGTCATACATTTATTTTATAAAATAAATTATGTATGTACATGTAGAGGCACTTATGTAAAAAAAGATTTATTTTTCATTTTTATCACTTTTAGAGAGCATTTATTTTTTATTTTAATGGCTTGTTTCTATTTTTAAATTCGAAAACCATTGCACAATTCCACAAATAGACACAACTATGTATGAATCTATGTATATTTGACGTATGTACATTTAAGTATATGCATACATACATATAAACACATTCACATATATATATGTGTGTATGAACAGACTTAGGTTTACTATATAAGAATGCATATAATATATATAAATATATATATATATATTTATAGTAATATACATACATACATATATATATATATATTAATTAATTTCTTGAGACACGATGTTATTCTTCATGATTGGTACTCCTTTGATTGTATATTTACTTCTCAGAGAGAATTTTGTATTTATAATATATAATTTATATTATATTATATTAATTATATTATATAGAAAGTACTTTCTTTATACTTTAGTATGTTGGTACGTACAACTATACTATAGATAGCACAGCGCAAGACACCACGAAAAATGATCCTTGTCTGGAAACGAAGCGAACTCCACGAGTGTTATTCTACTACTGATTCTTCTCAACTGATCTCGTTCATTATAATAGCAGGCACAGATACAGCCCGCAATATTCTCATTTTCTATGTCATTTCTCTCGCTCGTTCAATTTGAGAAAGTCTTCGGAAAATAGAATGGAAACTTTTTGAGAACCGAATACAAACAAAATACACTCAACAAAATTTAATAATAATAATGTCAATGTCAGATTTTATTTTTCCATATTACACAAAATGCCTATACAATTTCATTAAAGTCGGGCCACATTAATGGATTCCTGTTGAAAATAACGCAATGATCATATCAATATCAATTGCAACTACACAGTAACGATACAAATTACTACTACTTTTCCATTAATTTTGAATACGTGATATAATATTGTAAATATTTTATTAATGAACATTGTGTGACACATATACATATTGTTGAATAGAGGGTAGTAATACGCGGCCAACAGCAATAAAAATATTGGGAAGTGTTGGAATGATTCTATCATTCTAAAAAAGAACTATGGGTCTTGATTTCCAATGCCGCAGGGTTTTATTTTGACTGCTAGTTCATTTTGATTTTATTGCCATTTGTTTACATTTTATGCGCGTGGTTGCGTGGTGTTTAATCAACGTTTCACGCATTTGGGCATAGCTTGTGTTTGGTGTTCATAGCTTTTATAATAAGATAGACTAGGCTCAATCGATTCGACTAGTGATTCTGGGCAGGAATATATATACTTAATGAGGCCTGCCTACTTATGCCTGTTACACACATTTGCACAAAGTTAATATACCTTTTTGACCATTTTCAGTGGCCGAAGGATATAAAATGTAAATACTATTTGCCACTTAATGATAACACTATTTAAATATTTTTAAAAGTTTTTTTCCAGAAGCTTTAGGGCCAAATGGCTTGGATGGTTAAGGCTTGCCAATAAGGGACTGCTTGGCGGTCAGGTTTTGTCCTGGCAAGTACTATAACGCCAAACATAATAGAAGAACAGAAAATAATTCTTTTTGGCACTGTACCTACTGTACCGTGAATATGAGTATCGTAAAAATACTCAATGTTCACCACATTTTTATACCCTACAAACTGTGTGAAATTTGATTGAATGTATTTCTCATTCAAACAATCGGAGTTAACACATCCAAAATCTTATTAAATAATCGGAAAGGCTACAGTCGAGCTGACTCGACTGTGATATACCCGCTACAATTCTTCGGAAAAACACGTGCCAAATGTGAACAATGCGTTCTTGCTTTTTATTTCTTTCCGTCTCTAATTTGTTTTGCCTATGCAAGTTCCACTCGATTCTTATTGGATGTTGCCCTTTGCTTTTATTACTTTGCAGTTATAAATTATGCATGTGTGAAAGAGACGCCTATACATACATACATATATGCTGCCCCACAATACATCTCAACATATCTAATTAGATTTGTCGTTTGTTTTTTGTGTTGCTGCTCAATGTCTCTTTCGATTCTAAGTGGCTTTAAATATACTACAAATTTATTTTGAATTTTGCAACACACTACAAAATAAAACAAAATATAAGATACAAAAAAAATAAATATAAGTCGCCGCGGCACCTAGGAGTTGAACTCCGGACCTCTCGCTTAACAGTCAACTACCATCACCACTCGACCACTGCATTTCTAACGCAATGACCGATAAAATTGCACTATAAATATTTTCGGTGCACATAATTAAAAAAAAAGTTGACACATAATTAAAAAAAAACAAGAAAGCAAGGCTACCTTCGGCTTGCCGAAGGTTTCATACCCTTGCAGTTATACAAAATATAAAATATATTTGCATTGCTGCTGGTGTCTGTGGTATTTATTGAACAATTATAAAAATACAGGAAGTCAAGATTTTTACCTGATTAAGGCTATGAATCAAAAACCTGCTTCGAAAAAAAATAATTCTACATTTTTAATGCTTTTGTATATACCTGGATTTCTTATATACTTAACAGAAAATGTTATGAGGAAATGTCTTTGTAAAGGATCTGTTGGTCATAAAATCTAAATTTGGAAAGTTCTCATTCAAAAATGCGTTTGAATAACAGCTTCATGATTTTTTGTTTAACAGCTACATGTAATAGTACTCAGATTTCCATAAAATTGCAACATGAACCTTCATTAGGCCGATCGTTGATCGTTATAAGTTATAAAAGTTCGATTTCGAACTTTATTATTAGGGACACACTTAGATTTGGATGTGGTAAGCCTGATAGCTATATCTTGAAATATAACGAAAATCGGCCGATAGGCTTCATGACAGCTATACGATATATCAGTCCGATCTGGCCCGTTCCGACTTATTAAAAGAGGGCAGAAATAAGAAGCTTGGGAGAAAAGTTTCATGTAGATAGCTCAATAACTGGGGGACTAATTTGAGTTCCAACATACAGACGGACTGACTGATTGTTCCTTTAACAGCTATGTATATAATATAAACGTCAGAGATATTTAAATGGAAAAACTAAGGGCGGGTTACTGTATAACATTAAAAAGTATTGATAATGTGCGGTATTTCCAAAAACAAAACAGGTTTGCATACAAAAACCCTGATTTTAGCCGATTGTTCCTATGGCAGCTATATGTTATAGTGGTCCGATTTTGATACAATTTTGACAGCACATTAAGAACGTAATAAGAATAGGATTTGCCATATCTTGTTGCAATATCTTGAAAAACAACAAAAATCGGCCGATAGCTTCTATGACAGCTATACGATATATCGGTCCGATCTGGCTCGTTCCGACTTATTTACAGCCTACAGCAATAAGAAGCTTGTGTGCCAAGTTTCATGAAGATAGCTCAAAAACTGAGAGACTAGTTTGCGTTGCAACAGACGGACGGACGGACGGACAGACGGACATCCATTTTTCGACTCCTCTGGTGATGCTGATTCAAAATATATATACTTTATAGGGTCGGAGATGTCTCCTAAGGTGCGTTGCAAACTTCTGGCTAAAATTAATATACCCTCTGCAAGGGTATAAAAAGTTGTCTGCTGCTGGAGTTGAACTCGGGTACTAACCGACATAAGCACATGGCCACAGTGCAATACTATTTCTTGAATATCTTTCTTATTTATCGGCCGATCTTATTGAAACTTTGCCAACACACCCGCATGGTGCACACATGTATAAAAAATTATTGCTGTAGAGCTATATTTGCAGCTACAATCGACTTTTTTCGATTTATGGGGGCGGATCGAGGCGTGGCAAAAATCCAAAATACACTTGATCTGCGTGCAGAATTAACACATATTGTCTCCAAATTTGGTAGCTTCAGCTCTTATAATAGCTGAGATCTAGGTTTTCATACGGACGGACAGACAGACAGACGGACAGACGGACAGACGGACATGGCTATATCGACTCGGCTGTTCATGCTGATTCAGAATATATATACTTTATGGGGTCGGAGATTTCTCCTTCTGCCTGTTACAAACATTTTCGGTTGGCACAAAGTTATAATACCCTTATACTCTTCGAGTAGCGGGTATAATAATCTGTTAAGCCATCGTTCACTTTTTTGAGTGTCTGCCTTTCAATCACTCACTGGTTTATCTAAGATATGCAATTTCAATCTGTTTAAATTTTCCTATCGTCTAGTCTTTGCCTGTTATTCGTTTTATGAACGCATTGTATGTTATTGCGATCTTCTTTACACTCTGGTGTCGGTGCTTGTTGTTGCAGTTTAGCTGTAAGCTCTCTCACGTCTTCTAGAATATGTGCGCCTAACACTCTCACACACACACTGACTTGTTGCTCATATTCTTCTGTGTGCTCTCTTCTTCAAACGCTTGTTCACTATTCTGTCTCACTGCTTTCACTTTTGAATTTGTGCTTGCGTGCCGGTCGGATCGATATATAGCTTCCGTAGAGCCGCAATCAAACTTGATACATCGACATTTATCTACATATGTATGTCAATAACATTTCCTCAAATTTCCTTTAAAATTGAACCACTATCACAAAAAGCTGCCATAGGAACAATCGGCTGAAATGAGATTTGTGACATGTTTTATTGTGTTAAATTTCTTATCACATCGGTCTCAATTAAACGTATACAGAAACATCATTCCGTAAATGTCGGCCAACAATCAGGACTACATTAAGATTATAATTACCGTTATTAAACGGTATTTCGGCATGTCGAAGGTATCCTTTTTTCTCAGTTTTTTTTTTTTTAGTTTTTGGTTTAAGAAATTTTGCCTAAATCAGGTGACTTTGCAGAGGCCAAGCATCTGTTGCTGGGTCTGTGATAATGCTGTGCACACGAAATGTCCCGGCAACACCGCCTCTGCGGCTGTCGCAATGGCCATAAGTCAGGTTTTCGTAAACATGCCGATAAATTCTAAGCCATGGACAACTCGTTTATTAACCAAAAGCTTTTGAATGAGTCTTCCAAGTGTAATAAATCTGCTCATATAGCGAAGTCTTTGCTTGCTGTAGTTCCAACTCTGCTGTTGTTGACCAGCCATGAGATCACCTGCGGCTAAAAAAGTCATTGACCAGTGTGTGAAAATAGTGACACATAAAATCTTCGAGGTGTCCGCTGTGGTTTCTTTGCCTTTTCAACAGATGTCTGAAATACCAAAGGCAAGTTCAAAATCCGGACTACCAGATATGAACATTCCCACAGGTGTAATGCTTTTGGGGCCAAAGAAGGTGTTCGGAGTTGCACTGAGAAAGAAATTGTCGTTTCACGCCCGGCTTGCCTTTCTTGCAATTACGACTGACTTTAACCTGTAATCAGGCAGGGAGCATTTTTTAGTTTTGAAGACCTTTATATTCCTGACTGCGACCGGGCACCGGGTGTTGATAAAAATTTCTTATTGCATTTTTTGCAACATGACCTTTTTAACGGTCTGTTTGACATGTCATTGTTAAAGGTCAATCATGTCATAAATTGAAGAAATAGATCTCTGGACTTATGCTTTGCCTCTGATCTATCTAGGGTGACTCTAAATAGAACCCAACCGGTTTTGCCCCTCTGAAGAATCTTATCGAAAATAACTCTCCTTCAGTCTTCTTCTTCAAAATGTTATATTAACTAGTTAGCTCGTTGTAGGACTAAGTTCCTTGAGAACCGTAAACAGTATTATTCGTTTCATTTGATTAAATCAGCTTTTTACACTCGGCCCGAGTTTTTATACCCTTCGACCGTTCAAAATGGTCACAAGAGGGTTTACTAACTTTGTGCAAATATGTGTAACAGGCATAAGGAGGCGTGGCGCGTCTGTTTGAGACAGCAGATCTTAGCTATTATAAAAGCTAGATACACCAAATATGGCATGAAGGTTTCTTTATATCATAGGCAGATGAAGTTTATTTTAAAGTCCAAATGCCACCCCCACCGTCCCGGAAAATCGGTCATTCTGCTTCGTTTATATATAGATGAATACTATTTGGACTACTAACCTCCAGTTAGTAGAGTAGACTACTATCCAAAGTTAACGTTTTCAGTTGACATGTATTCTACGAGGTTTCTTGCGCATGTCTGTTTGTGTGAGTGAGAACGAGTAATAGGGGACAGAATAATATATGAAGAATTTTCCGTTTGAAATATCTTCATACCACATCTAGAGTTCCTCAAGCAAGCCATCTAGACCCCCACCTTTTTACGCTTCCCTTGGTCATATGTAACAGCCGTACTCTTATGTATGCGAACGTTGTAAAGCATTGTTACCAAATTTAAAAACGACAACTGCCACTCATATCTACAATCCAACCTAAATGGTTTTAATTATTGGCGTTATGCAAATACAAGCTGATGACATTCTCTCGAGCCGGTCTTATGTACGGTTCCTATACTCTTTATTTTGTCTTGGAAAGAATTGGGTAGATGATCTTGGGGTCAGCTAGAATGAAAAATGCATTTTTCAGAGCATATTTCCAATGTGGTCAACAAAGCTATGGATGTATTTGGCATTAAAAAGAGATGGTCTAAAGAATTTGACGGTCCTTATTCAAACTCTAGAATACAGATCATGCGTTTGTTGTACCTTGTACATTATTCACAAAACCGCATTACAAATTAATGGGGCTTAACTCTGTTCCTTGTAGATTTATCGGTAATAACATTATTTACTCTTTCTAATTTTTGGACGAACTATGCCCGTACAGAAACGTTTAAACAACAATAATCTATACTTTCTTGTTTCTCTATTGCATGCTTAAAATCTGTCCTTCCATCTTGCAAAACTCAATGATTATAGAAAATAATTAGAGCAACTTGAGGTGAAGTTCATTTTAGGTGTATAAAATTAAAAAAAAAATTGAATAAATGTAATGCATAGAATAATATCTTTAGTCATAACAAGAAACGAAGACTACAATCGAGCAAGCCAGACAGTAAGATCGCCGAATTGTGCTTGTGAAAATCCGTTAAATTCCAGAGAAATCTGCAAACATTATGTTGCCACCTATTGCCTACTCGCTCTAACTCACTCTGTCTTTTATTTCTTTCCGTCTCTGATTTGATTTGCCTATGCTATGTTCCACTTGATTCTTGCCCATTGCTTTTATTACTTTTCAGTTATAACTCAGTTATTATGCATGTGTGTGGCTTTAAATACACTAAAAACATATTATGAATTTTGCAACACACTGTAAAATAAAAACAAGAAAGCAAGGCTACCTTCGGCTTGCCGAAGGTTTCATACCCTTGCAGTTAAACAAAATAAAAAATATATTTGGATTGCGTCTGGTTTCTGTAGTATTTATTGAACAATTATAACAGCTATATTTTAACCTAATTAAGGCTATGAATCAAACACCTGCTTCGAAAAAAAATAATTCTACCTTTTTAATGCTTTTGTATATACCTGGATTTCCTATATACTTAACACAAAATGTTATGAGGAAATGTCTTTGTGTTGTAAAGGATCTATTGGTCATAAAATCTAAATTTGGAAAATTTTCATTCAAAAATGCGTTTGACAGCTATATGATTTTTTGTTTAACAGCTACATGTAATAGTACTCAGATTTCCATAAAATTGCAACATGAACCTTCATTAGGCCGATCGTTGATCGTAATAAGTTATAAAAGTTCGATTTCGAACTTTATTATTAGGGACACACTTACATTTGCATGTGGTAAGCCCGATAGGCTCCATGACAGCTATACGATATATCAGTCCGATCTGGCCCGTTCCGACTTATTTAAAGAGGGCAGAAATAAGAAGCTTGTGAGCAAAGTTTCATGAAGATAGCTCAATAACTGGGGGACTAATTTGCGTTGCAACAGACAGACGGACTGACTGATTGTTCCTATAACAGCTATAGAATATAAACGTCTGAGATATTTAAATGGAAAAACTAAGGGCGGTTACTGTATAACATTAAAAAGTATTGATAATGTGCGGTATTTCCAAAAACAAAACAGGTTTGCATACAAAAACCCTGATTTCAGCCGATTGTTCCTATGGCAGCTATATGTTATAGTGGTCCGATTTTGATACAATTTTGACAGCACATTAAGAAAGTAATAAGAATAAGATTTGCGTGCAGAATTAACACATATTGTCCCCAGCTCTTATAATAGCTGAGATCTAGGTTTTCACACGGACAGACAGACAGACAGACGGACATGGCTATATCGACTCGGCTGTTCATGTTGATTCAGAATATATATTATGGGGTCGGAGATGTCTCCTGTTACAAACATTTTCGGTTGGCACAAAGCTACTCTACGAGTAGCGGGTATAAAAACCGATTTGTCGACGTAAAAGATAGAAAATCTAAGATTATGGATGGCACAGATTGTTAACAAAGTTTGTAAAAACATGTACTCAAGATTAATTATCCGAGAATAAGGGGCAATTACAGACAGACAGACATTCATATATGTTAGGTGCCTCTTGTTTACATAATGAAATCTGAGATCTATGAAGTTGTTTATTACACCCTACCTAATTCATAAGTAGAAATAGTTGAGTGCAAGGAATTTATTAATTAACAACAATGATAACAGCTTTTGAAATAAACAAATCAGTAAGACTACAGTCGAGCTCGCCCGACAGTAAGATACCTATCGTCCAGTTTTGAAATTCCGTTACAAACTTGAATATGGCTTAATCAACTCGGCTGGTTATCCTGAGCAATAATATATACTTTTGCGGTCTGCTACGCCTCTTTACTCTTGCTACATACATGTGCACAAGGTTAGTATAGCTATTTTGACCATTTTCAATGGTCGAACGATAAAAAAGGCTCTATAACAGAGAAAAAACTGGTGTATTATTTATTCTCAACAATGCACAGTGGTCGGCGTTGTATGGAGAGAGCGGCCATAAATACATGCAATAGAGGTAGAGGCTTGAAACTTTGCACAAACATTTCTTATATATATTGTAACTTCATATATAAAAATCACTCAGATCGGGCTTCTATATCATATTGCTGCCATTTAGAAATCGGTCTGATACAAAGTGTTTGTATGGGAAATTGTGCGAAATTGAAGATAATTGATGCTATTTATATGGGATTTATTTAATAATAATAATTAACAAAAAAATAAATAAAAATAAATAAATAAAATAAAATATTTACCCCCTCCTCTAACCAATAAATGTATTGCAATAGCAAGTAACGCATCACAAAACATTATATTCTATGTTTTAATAGTGTATTAGCATTTATATATATAGTGGTCGGCGTTGTATGGAGAGAGCGGCCATAAATACATGCAATAGAGGTAGAGGCTTGAAACTTTGCACAAACATTTCTTATATATATTGTAACTTCATATATAAAAATCACTCAGATCGGGCTTCTATATCATATTGCTGCCATTTAGAAATCGGTCTGATACCAAGTGTTTGTATGGGAAATTGTGCGAAATTGAAGATAATTGATGCTATTTATATGGGATTTATTTAATAATAATAATTAACAAAAAATAGATAAAAATAAATAAATAAAATAAAATATTTACCCCCTCCTCTAACCAATAAATGTATTGCAATAGCAAGTAACGCATCACAAAACATTATATTCTATGTTTTAATAGTGTATTAGCATTTATATATATATATATATATATATATATATATATATATATATATATATATATAGATTTGAATTTTTTTAAATACACAATTATAAAAAAAAGCAATCAAAAAATCTTAATTCAATTCGGTTTTATTTTAAAATGTTTGGACATTTTAGAGATGATTTGGATACTTTTTGACCAAATCAGCTGTGACAATTTTTTTGATTTTTGGCTTACGGGCGCAACCACTGTGCAATGCAAAGGCGTTCGGAAGGGGTTGCGAAAGTTAACTCCTATGGTAGCGAACCGAACTATCGTTTTACTCGCCTGTTTGTAATAAGTTTCAGTAATAAAGATCTAAGTTAAGTACATGCTTGCAAATCAAGTACGGCTACCCTTAGGCTTAATAAAGACAAGTTTAAAGTGCTTAAGGACTTCAATGAAGTGTAATTTCAGAGCTGAAATGCTGTCTAATATTATATGGTGGTTGCCATGCAACTTTTGCAACTCCCTTATCAACGACGTATAGTTCTAAAGTGTTTATTTATAAACTGTTATTAAGAGTCAAGCGAGCCCCTTAATGAAATATTCCAATTTTTAATTCTAGCTTCGAACAAGTTACTACATGGGCATATGGAGTCGGCTTTTGACGTAGATTCATAATATTTCTGTTCTACCGTTGTGCCAAACAAAGACAGAAGGAGGCGTTTACGAAGTCTGTATATTATTGCAAATGTTAACTAGTCGAGTAAATATACTAATGTCCGTCTATCTGTCTGATTTCAGCTTTAATAAGAGGTACACATTTGGTGACAATACGTCTTATTACTCATACTCATTACTCTTATTACTCCTTAAGTAAACAACGCAAAATACTTAATATAATGGTAATTTGTGGTGGAAGAACAAGTGGATAGCGGGTATATCACAGCGAACACACTTGCTTTGTCATAATTCTCGCGTAGTCGAAGTCATTTATTCGAAAACCTTGATATTTTTCCTATATTATTTATATTACCGTGGCGATGATTGCCACTATAGATTGAAATTTATAGTAGTATTGATTTTGACGAGTCAAAGAATAAATCGACGTCAACTATCTATAGCAGTGCGCAACGTAAGCTTCGATAATTTTGATGTTATTGGTCTGATCGGATTGGAGGGTAGACTCTGATGATATCCATCTTTACATGATTCAAAGCAGAAAATTGTAACCTAACATTTAAAATTAACATTAATTACTTAGGTTATAGAGGAATATTCTTGCCAAATTATATTGAAAACTTATGATAATAACAACATTAGTAACAAAACAAGTCGGAAAGGCTACAGTCGAGTGTACTCGACTGTGATATACCCGCTACAACTCTTCGGAAAAACACTTACCAAATGTGATCAATGCGTTCTTGATTTTTATTTCTTTCCGTCTATAATATGTTGTGTCTATGCAAGTTCCACTCGATTCTTATTGGATGTTGCCCTTTGCTTTTATAACTTTTATACTTTGCAGTTATAACTTAGCAGATGGCTTTAAATTATGCATGTGTGAAAGAGACGCCAATACATACATATATGGTGCCTCACAATACATCTCAACATATATTCTATGTGGCTTTAAATATACTACAAACTTATTTTGTATTTTGCAACACACTGTAAAAAACACAAGAAAGCAAGGCTACCTTCGGCTTGCCGAAGGTTTCATACCCTTGCAGTTATACAAAATATAAAATATATTTGGATTGCTGCTGGTTTCTGTGGTATTTATTGAACAATTATAACAGTACAGGATGTCGAGAGTTTTACCTGATTAAGGCTATGAATCAAACACCTGCTTAAAAAAAAATAATTCTACCTCTTAATGCTTTTGTATATACCTGGATTTCTTATATACTTAACACAAAATGTTATGAGGAAATGTCTTTGTGTTGTAAAGGATGTGTTGGTCATAAAATCTAAATTTGGAAAGTTCTTATTAAAAAATTCGTTTGACAGCTATATGATTTTTTGTTTAACAACTACATGTAATAGTACTCAGGTTTCCATAAAATTGCAACATGAACCTTCATTAGACCGATCGTTGATCGTTATAAGTTATAAAAGTTCGATTACGATATATCAGTCCGATCTGGCCCGTTCCGACTTATTTAAGGTGGGCAGAAATAAGAAGCTTGTGAGCAAAGTTTCGTGAAGATAGTTCAATAACTGGGGGACTAATTTGCGTTGCAACAGACAGATGGACTGACTGATTGTTCCTATAGCAGCTATATAATATAAACGTCTGAGATATTTAAATGGAAAAACTAAGGGCGGGTTACTGTATAACATTAAAAAGTATTGATAATGTGCGGTATTTCCAAAAACAAAACAGGTTTGCATACAAAAACCCTGATTTCAGCCGATTGTTCCTATGGCAGCTATATGTTAAATTGGTCCGATTTTGATACAATTTTGACAGCACATTAAGAACGTAATAAGAATAGGATTTGCCATATCTTGTTGCAATATCTTGAAAAACAACAAAAATCGGCCGATAGCTTCTATGACAGCTATACGATATATCGGTCCGATCTGGCTCGTTCCGACTTATTTACAGCCTACAGCAATAAAAAGCTTGTGTGCCAAGTTTCATGAAGATAGCTCAAAAACTGAGAGACTAGTTTGCGTTGCAACAGACGGACGGACTTACTGATTGTTCCTATAACAGCTATAGAATATAAACGTCTGAGATATTTAAATGGAAAAACTAAGGGCGGGTTACTGTATAACATTAAAAAGTATTGATAATGTGCGGTATTTCCAAAAACAAAATAGGTTTGCATACAAAAACCCTGATTTCAGCCGATTGTTCCTATGGCAGCTATATGTTATAGTGGTCCGATTTTGATACAATTTTGACAGCACATTAAGAACGTAATAAGAATAGGATTTGCCAAATCTTGTTGCAATATCTTGAAAAACAACAAAAATCGGCCGATAGCTTATATGACAGCTATACGATATATCGGTCCGATCTGGCTCGTTCCGACTTATTTACAGCCTACAGCAATAGTAAGCTTGTGTGCCAAATTTCATGAATATAGCTCAAAAACTGAGAGACTAGTTTGCGTTGCAACAGACGGACGGACGGACGGACGGACGGACGGACAGACGGACATCCATTTTTCGACTCCTCTGGTGATGCTGATTCAGAGTATATATACTTTATAGGGTCGGAGATGTCTCCTAAGGTGCGTTGCAAACTTCTGGCTAAAATTAATATACCCTCTGCAAGGGTATAAATATAAGATACGATAAAAAAATATAAGTCGGTCGCCGCACCTAGGAGTTAAACTCCGGACCTCTTGCTTAACAGTCAGCTACCATCACCACTCGGCCACTGCATTTCTTACGTAATGACCGATAAAATTGCATTGTGAATATTTTCGGTGCACATAATTAAAACAAGAAAGCAAGGCTACCTTCGGCTTGCCGAAGGTTTCATACCCTTGCAGTTATACAAAATATAAAATATATTTGGATTGCTGCTGGTTTCTGTGGTATTTATTGAACAATTATAACAGTACAGGATGTCGAGAGTTTTACCTGATTAAGGCTATAAATCAAACACCTGCTTAAAAAAAAATAATTCTACCTCTTAATGCTTTTGTATATACCTGGATTTCTTATATACTTAACACAAAATGTTATGAGGAAATGTCTTTGTGTTGTAAAGGATGTGTTGGTCATAAAATCTAAATTTGGAAAGTTCTTATTAAAAAATTCGTTTGACAGCTATATGATTTTTTGTTTAACAACTACATGTAATAGTACTCAGGTTTCCATAAAATTGCAACATGAACCTTCATTAGACCGATCGTTGATCGTTATAAGTTATAAAAGTTCGATTACGATATATCAGTCCGATCTGGCCCGTTCCGACTTATTTAAGGTGGGCAGAAATAAGAAGCTTGTGAGCAAAGTTTCGTGAAGATAGTTCAATAACTGGGGGACTAATTTGCGTTGCAACAGACAGATGGACTGACTGATTGTTCCTATAGCAGCTATATAATATAAACGTCTGAGATATTTAAATGGAAAAACTAAGGGCGGGTTACTGTATAACATTAAAAAGTATTGATAATGTGCGGTATTTCCAAAAACAAAACAGGTTTGCATACAAAAACCCTGATTTCAGCCGATTGTTCCTATGGCAGCTATATGTTAAATTGGTCCGATTTTGATACAATTTTGACAGCACATTAAGAACGTAATAAGAATAGGATTTGCCATATCTTGTTGCAATATCTTGAAAAACAACAAAAATCGGCCGATAGCTTCTATGACAGCTATACGATATATCGGTCCGATCTGGCTCGTTCCGACTTATTTACAGCCTACAGCAATAAGAAGCTTGTGTGCCAAGTTTCATGAAGATAGCTCAAAAACTGAGAGACTAGTTTGCGTTGCAACAGACGGACGGACTTACTGATTGTTCCTATAACAGCTATAGAATATAAACGTCTGAGATATTTAAATGGAAAAACTAAGGGCGGGTTACTGTATAACATTAAAAAGTATTGATAATGTGCGGTATTTCCAAAAACAAAATAGGTTTGCATACAAAAACCCTGATTTCAGCCGATTGTTCCTATGGCAGCTATATGTTATAGTGGTCCGATTTTGATACAATTTTGACAGCACATTAAGAACGTAATAAGAATAGGATTTGCCAAATCTTGTTGCAATATCTTGAAAAACAACAAAAATCGGCCGATAGCTTATATGACAGCTATACGATATATCGGTCCGATCTGGCTCGTTCCGACTTATTTACAGCCTACAGCAATAATAAGCTTGTGTGCCAAATTTCATGAATATAGCTCAAAAACTGAGAGACTAGTTTGCGTTGCAACAGACGGACGGACGGACGGACGGACGGACGGACGGACGGACGGACAGACGGACATCCATTTTTCGACTCCTCTGGTGATGCTGATTCAGAATATATATACTTTATAGGGTCGGAGATGTCTCCTAAGGTGCGTTGCAAACTTCTGGCTAAAATTAATATACCCTCTGCAAGGGTATAAAAAACAAGAAAGCAAGGCTACCTTCGGCTTGCCGAAGGTTTCATACCCTTGCAGTTATACAAAATATAAAATATATTTGGATTGCTGCTGGTTTCTGTGGTATTTATTGAACAATTATAACAGTACAGGATGTCGAGAGTTTTACCAGATTAAGGCTATGAATCAAACACCTGCTTAAAAAAAAATAATTCTACCTCTTAATGCTTTTGTATATACCTGGATTTCTTATATACTTAACACAAAATGTTATCAGGAAATGTCTTTGTGTTGTAAAGGATGTGTTGGTCATAAAATCTAAATTTGGAAAGTTCTTATTAAAAAATTCGTTTGACAGCTATATGATTTTTTGTTTAACAACTACATGTAATAGTACTCAGGTTTCCATAAAATTGCAACATGAACCTTCATTAGACCGATCGTTGATCGTTATAAGTTATAAAAGTTCGATAACGATATATCAGTCCGATCTGGCCCGTTCCGACTTATTTAAGGTGGGCAGAAATAAGAAGCTTGTGAGCAAAGTTTCGTGAAGATAGTTCAATAACTGGGGGGACTAATTTGCGTTGCAACAGACAGATGGACTGACTGATTGTTCCTATAGCAGCTATATAATATAAACGTCTGAGATATTTAAATGGAAAAACTAAGGGCGGGTTACTGTATAACATTAAAAAGTATTGATAATGTGCGGTATTTCCAAAAACAAAACAGGTTTGCATACAAAAACCCTGATTTCAGCCGATTGTTCCTATGGCAGCTATATGTTAAATTGGTCCGATTTTGATACAATTTTGACAGCACATTAAGAACGTAATAAGAATAGGATTTACCATATCTTGTTGCAATATCTTGAAAAACAACAAAAATCGGCCGATAGCTTCTATGACAGCTATACGATATATCGGTCCGATCTGGCTCGTTCCGACTTATTTACAGCCTACAGCAATAAGAAGCTTGTGTGCCAAGTTTCATGAAGATAGCTCAAAAACTGAGAGACTAGTTTGCGTTGCAACAGACGGACGGACTTACTGATTGTTCCTATAACAGCTATAGAATATAAACGTCTGAGATATTTAAATGGAAAAACTAAGGGCGGGTTACTGTATAACATTAAAAAGTATTGATAATGTGCGGTATTTCCAAAAACAAAATAGGTTTGCATACAAAAACCCTGATTTCAGCCGATTGTTCCTATGGCAGCTATATGTTATAGTGGTCCGATTTTGATACAATTTTGACAGCACATTAAGAACGTAATAAGAATAGGATTTGCCAAATCTTGTTGCAATATCTTGAAAAACAACAAAAATCGGCCGATAGCTTATATGACAGCTATACGATATATCGGTCCGATCTGGCTCGTTCCGACTTATTTACAGCCTACAGCAATAATAAGCTTGTGTGCCAAATTTCATGAATATAGCTCAAAAACTGAGAGACTAGTTTGCGTTGCAACAGACGGACGGACGGACGGACGGACGGACGGACGGACGGACAGCCGGACATCCATTTTTCGACTCCTCTGGTGATGCTGATTCAGAATATATATACTTTATAGGGTCGGAGATGTCTCCTAAGGTGCGTTGCAAACTTCTGGCTAAAATTAATATACCCTCTGCAAGGGTATAAAAAGTTGCCTGCTGCTGGAGTTGAACTCGGGTCTCCTCGATTGAGCAATTAGAAAAAACCGATATAAACACATGGTCACAAGGCACTACTATTTCCTGAATTTCCTTATTTATCGGCCGATCTTATTGAAACTTTCGCAAAACGCCCGCAGGGTTGTTTTTATCACAAGTATAAGAAATGCTGTAGTGCTATATTTGCAGCTACAATCGATTTTTTTTTTTCGATTTATGGGGGCGGGCAAAAAATCAAAATAAACTTGATCTGCGTGCAGAATTAACACATATTGTCCTCAAATTTCGTAGCTCTAGCTCTTATAATGGCTGAGATCTAGGACGGACATGGCTATATCGACTCGGCTGTCATGCTGATTCAGAATATATATACTTTATGGGGTCGGAGATGTCTCCTTCTGCCTGTAGCGGGTATAAAAATATTATCTCTCTATTCTATAAAATAATTTTCTGCCGCCGCCTCTCCCAGTGGACAAAGTAATGTAAGGCTAAAAATAAAAATATTAACCCTAAACGGGGGTAGGCAAACGAACACAGCGAGAGAACAGGGTAGTATTATATATTTAAAATTTAAAAAATAAATATAACAAGAAAGCAAGGCTACCTTCGGCTTGCCGAAGGTTTCATACCCTTGCAGTTATACAAAATATAAATTATATTTGGTTTGCTGCTGGTTTCTGTGGTATTTATTGAACAATTATAACAATACAGGAAGTCAAGATTTTTACCTGATTAAGGCTATGAATCAAACACCTGCTTTCGAAAAAAAATAATTCTACTTTGTAATGCTTTTGTACATACCTGGATTTCTTATATACTTAGCACAAAATGTTATGAGGAAATGTCTTTGTGTTGTAAAGGATCTGTTGGTCATAAAATATAAATAAATTTGGAAAGTTCTCATTCAAAAATGCGTTTGTATAACAGCTACAGGATTTTTTGTTTAACAGCTACATGTAATAGTACTCAGGTTTCCATAAAATTGCAACATGAACCTTAATTAGGCCGATCGTTGATCGTTATAAGTTATAAAAGTTCGATTTCGAACTTTATTATTAGGGACACACTTAGATTTGGATGTGGTAAGCCTGATAGCTATATATTGAAATATAACGAAAATCGGCCGATAGGCTCCATGACAGCTATATGATATATCAGTCCGATATGGCCCGTTCCGACTTTTTTAAAGAGGGCAGAAATAAGAAGCTTGTGAGCAAAGTTTCATGAAGATAGCTCAATAACTGGGGGACTAATTTGAGTTGCAACAGACAGACGGACTGACTGATTGCTCCAATAACAGCTATAGAATATAAACGTCTGAGATATTTAAATGGAAAAACTAAGGGCGGGTTACTGTATAACATTAAAAAGTATTGATAATGTGCGATATTTCCAAAAACAAAACAGGTTTGCATACAAAAACCCTGATCTCAGCCGATTGTTCCTAT
The DNA here is from genome assembly GCA_018151445.1 of Zaprionus inermis. Lineage (NCBI taxonomy): Eukaryota > Metazoa > Arthropoda > Insecta > Diptera > Drosophilidae > Zaprionus > Zaprionus inermis. The sequence continues at coordinate 157,298 of JAECXD010001591.1, read as the reverse complement.
GGCAGCTATATGTTATAGTGGTTCGATTTTGATACAATTTTGACAGCACATTAAGAACGTAATAAGAATAGGATTTGCCAAATCTTGTTGCAATATCTTGAAAAACAACAAAAATCGGCCGATAGCTTATATGACAGCTATACGATATATCGGTCCGATCTGGCTCGTTCCGACTTATTTACAGCCTACAGCAATAAGAAGCTTGTGTGCCAAGTTTCATGAAGATAGCTCAATAACTGGGGGACTAATTTGAGTTGCAACAGATAGACGGACTGACTGATTGTTCCTATAACAGCTATAGAATATAAACGTCTGAGATATTTAAATGGAAAAACTAAGTGCGGGTTACTGTATAACATTAAAAAGTATTGATAACGTGCGGTATTTCCAAAAACAAAACAGGTTTGCATACAAAAACCCTGATTTCAGCCGATTGTTCCTATGGCAGCTATATGTTATAGTGGTCCGATTTTGATACAATTTTGACAGCACATTAAGAACGTAATAAGAATAGGATTTGCCAAATCTTGTTGCAATATCTTGAAAAACAACAAAAATCGGCCGATAGCTTATATGACAGCTATACGATATATCGGTCCGATCTGGCTTGTTCCGACTTATTTACAGACTACAGCAATAAGAAGCTTGTGTGCCAAGTTTCATGAAGATAGCTCAAAAACTGAGAGACTAGTTTGCGTTGCAACAGACGGACGGACGGACGGACGGACGGACGGACGGACTGACGGACGGACAGACGGACGGACGGACAGACGGACGGACGGACGGACAGACGGACATCCATTTTTCGACTCCTCTGGTGATGCTGATTCAGAATATATATACTTTATAGAGTCGGAGATGTCTCCTAAGGTGCGTTGCAAACTTCTGGCTAAAATTAATATACCCTCTGCAAGGGTATAAAAATTGTATATAATATTTGTATTGATTTCCAAGGCTTCTTTGAGAACATACACTAAAAACCCAATCCCTTATTTTTTTTTATAAAATTGAGCATTTATTTGTTTTTTTTTATAATAATTCGTAATTAACATTTAAATAACTTTGCACACATTAGGACGAAAAGATGTTTAATATTGGAAAACTTGAAACGTAATCTGCAGTCCAGAGCTTCTAACATTAAGATACCCTACAATTGTCCGATGGGATTCTAAATTTAAAGATGTGTACATATATGAACTAAATATAAATCGAAAAAATGTTTTTGTAATAAATCATTTATTGAACAAATGTAATTATTGATTTACGATTTATTGAAATAAGCCTTCATATTTTTCACCGTTCAAATATGATTAATTTGATTCGGCCATTGAAGTTCGAAGATCTATACTGGGGGTCTGCCATGCTATCTTGTGCCTGTTATACATTTTCACAAAATGTATGTACCCTTTGTAACAATTTTGAAGGTCGACATTTATAAAAAAGAAATTTATGTTGATACAATTTCAGTTCCATAATATCGTTATCAGTGGGTATACAGTTGGTGCTAAATTAATTTTCTTTAATTTCATCAAAAACTACAGTCCAGCGCGCCCGACTTTAATATACCGATTGAAATACTTTTACAAACACATTAACAATTCTGCTTTAGTTATTCTGAACAGTGTTCACCCAAAATTTTAAATTAATTGAATCTGAAGTTTGCTGTATTTAGCTTCTATAATAGCTGAGGTCCTTGCGAGTAAAGAGACAGACTGCACACCAGACATATATGTATGTTAGAACAAACAAATTAATAGACTTACTCGAACACGAGGAAATATACTCTCTATTTTCGGGATGACCTTGACACAATCGTGTTCAAAAGGGGATTTTAAGTTAAGACGATGTCAATCAGATGGTGTTAAACACCGTTGGCGGCTTTTTTAAGCAAAAGCCAAGTGTTACGGCTTATATAGTAAAAATAATATTTTACTATCGACTGCGCATAACTGTAACTTCAAGTTTGCTAAGTTTCATTGTATTGTAATCATTTCCACTGTTCAATATAATAAATAATAAATTAATTTAAAATGATATATTGTTTAATTAATCACACCATCTCGTTGTAGGCGAGTGATGGAATCCATGGGCGGATATATGTATATATACATATGCATATAATATTTTTTTACAACCTCACTGATTACTTTTATAGAGATATGTAAATTCGATTTGGGTATTTCTGGCCGAGTTTCGATATGGCAAAAGATTTTATTTGGTAAGCGAAGAAGGTCTTTATTTTCTTCTCCGATTAAACCCAAGGTGAGTAAAAACAAGAAGCAAAAAACTGCTGTTTTCCGGGGTTGATTCCATGGGAGTTTATGGAGCTAACGGAGTTACCATTACTAGACGACGTCACACTGTTAGCTGCCGCGTAGTTATAGCTCATGTGGGCATAGGAAGGCATGGAAGATGGCAAACTGTCGCTACCAAAGCCGCCTCCTGCGTTATGCGCCATTTGACTAGAACTGCAGTGGCCGGATGAAGGTGTTATCGCTGTTGAAGATCCCGCTGATAGCGGCGGGGGCGGCAAACGGTAAGCTGATAAAACTTCATATCCAGTGGAATTGTTACTACATCCACCTGAGTCATGTAAATTTCCAATGTTTACGGCAGGGCTGGCGCTTACTGTCGATGACGACGCGTCAGCCGAACCCACATTAACGATGTGTTGTGGAGCAATTGGCGGTGGACGCAGTGGCATATGGCAAGGGTACATTGTCGGTGGTGTCAGATCCCTCTGCTGTAGAATCGGCGAAGCAGGTGCTAACGAGCCCACGGTTGGATGGCTGAAGCTGGCCATAGATGAAGCTGACCTGAGAATAGTAAGATATAATTTTAATTGTTTTTCTTTTAAATACAAAATAAAATTTCATTAGTGATAAATAAATTAGGACTCAACAGAATGAAAACAACCAAACCAAGGACTGACAGTCCACTAATTACCCATATCCTTCACTCATGGTTATCGCATTGTGATGCATATTCGAGTACATAGCGCTCATTGAGCTGCTAAAGCCGCTATTGAAGTTCAGACAGGGTGATATCGCCGGAACGAGGGTATGTGGGACGTGATGTTGATGCTGATGTTGATGTTGCTGTTGCTGTTGCTGCTGATGTGATTGTTGATGGTGATGAATATGTCCTTGATCAGCAATACCCAAACTTCGAGAGCAGACATTGGATATGTCTTCGCTTATTTGTCCATCTTCTTCAACCTGGCCAACCTCTGCGGATTCCGAAACCCCTGTAGGATTTGGCGAAGTGAGGGTAATAAGGCCGCCTATTTTATCAATAAAAATATACATATACACACAATTATTGCATTTAATTGATTTCAATTGCACTTTAATATGTTATCTTCGGGATACGGATACCCTTTTCGATTGTTTTGTGGTTTTGATGTAAATCCGACAATACTATTGTATTAGAAAGTATGAGAATTGTGAAGTCATGAAAATTCGGAAGGCAACTTGTGCGTGCTCTGCAGTGTTTATTGTACAATCGGATTTGGATAATGCTGCTTTAATTTCTTGCTTACAAATCGAATTGTATTGGTTTAAGAGACTGAGAAAGCGCGACTTACTTTAAAAACATTTTTATCCTGTAATTTTCTGTAATTGTCGCTGCACTCTTTCAAAAAGTATTCGTTTCAATTTACATCTGTGCATATACAGCTTTTGGGGTCGCAGACATCTTTTTCGGCCTCTTATGCACACTCCGACACTGTTCACAAAAAACAGATCTTTCTGTCGCGGACTGTTAAATAACAACTAAAATCGACTGTCAAAAGCCCGCTAGCTTAACAATTTCATTTTGTTTAGGCGGCAAACATATTATTTACGTAACTATTTGATGCACCAAATATGAACATCTTACTTAGCATTTAAGTAACGCTGGCCGTTGTCCTCTTAAATAAACTTGATATGTATACAATAAGGTCTAGCTTTTTAAAAAGTCTCTGGATAATTATAATTATATATTCTCTAATATATATATCTCCTCTAATATGTATATCCTCTGCATGGAAATATAAATATTGATATTAAATTTTAGCTTACCACTACTAGAGGCCGTCAAAAGCGAAGTACAACCGCCAAGACTATTGGGACTCTCACTCATGGATGCCGCTGCTGAGGTAGAAGACGAAGTTCCGTTTGTGCCTGTTGAGTTTGGTGTTCGACGTTGGTTGCGCATTTTTTCCTCCCTTCGCCACTTTGCACGTCGATTGGAAAACCAAACTTGTATTCTTGCTTCAGGTAGTCCAATTTTTCCCGCTAACCGCTCACGTGCAAAGACATCTGGATAATGTGTTCTTTCAAACTCTAAAAACAACAAAGCTTTTATAATAAAGTTTACATTTCTGGTAATTTATAGTTATATTTAACTTAACTTATTTCAAATAAGTAAAAACGAGTGTGACTGTGCAAGCCCATGTATTAAACTACCCAACACTTTTGTTCGGCTAATTCAATAATATAAGCATATTCAAATGATTAAAACAATAACATTTAGGCTTATATACTATATAAACGAGTACACAGTATTATTTCGCTACAATCGAAGAGCACACACTCACATACACAGACTTGCATCGTTATATCCACATTTGCCACACAATTTCTGGCTTCTATTTCCATATTAGTTATAATCTTTGTTCTACCAATTCAATTATGCTTTCATTGAATTGGCAAGAATTGTAACTTTGTGAAAATGTATGTAACAGTATATATATATTCTTGCTCAGGATTACTAGCCGAGTCGATTGAGATGAATAGATCAATACTATCCGATCGTATCAATAACATAGAAATTATTCAAGTTAACGTTATGAGTACAAATGTATGGTACGAACAGCAGCCTGCGCGCTGCTATGAATAGTTGACGTCGACGTCGCAACACGTTTCTATTTCTGTTTGTGTAAGTGAGATCGAGAAGGCAATAGGTAGCAGAATTCGCTGATTGAAATTATAAGTGGGGTTACAAGTTTGTAACCGAATTTCAAAATTGGGCGAAGGGTTTCTTACTATCGGGCGATTATTCATATGAATCAATTCTCCATTCTTGTTTAAAGTTGCTCTGCTCTGCTGAATGTGATTCTCTTATACTTTTTACTCTCTCCCGTTCTCTTACGGTCTCGTCGCAAAGTGCGCTTTAGTTTGTGTTTTTGTGTGACCTAGTACACACACATAAATTCTCGCTCTCGCACTCTGAGAAAATAGCATTGTTATACCCGCTACTCGAAGAGTATAAGGGTATTATAACTTTGTGCCAACCGAAAATGTTTGTAACAGGCAGAAGGAGAAAACTCCGACCCCATAAAGTATATATATTCTGAATCAGCATGAACAGCCGAGTGGATATAGCCACACAAATATAGCTCTACAGCAATTTATACATGTGATAAAAACCACCATGCGGGCGTGTTGGCAATAAGATCGGCCGATAAATAAGGAAGATATTCAAGAAATAGTATTGCACTGTGGCCATGTGCTTATGTCGGTTTTTCCTAATGTCAGAACCCGAGTTCAACTCCAGCAGCAGACAACTTTTTTTAATTATGTGGCAACCTTTTTTTTTTAATTATGTGGCAACTTTTTTTTTTAATGATGTGCACCGAAAATATTCATAGTGTAATTTTATTGGTCATTGCGTTAGAAATGCAGTGGTCGAGTGGTGATGGTAGTTGACTGTTAAGCGAGAGGTCCGGAGTTCAACTCCTGGGTGCCGCGGTGAATTATATTTATTTTTTTGTATCTTATATTTTTTTTTATTTTATAGTGTGTTGCAAGATTCAAAATAAATTTTTAGTATATTTAAAGCCACTTAGAATCGAAAGAGACATTGAGCAGCAACACAAAAAACAAACGACAAATCTAATTAGAAATGTTGAGATGTATTGTGAGGCAGCATATATGTATGTATAGGCGTCTCTTTCCCACATGCATAATTTATAACTGCAAAGTAAAAAAAGCAAAGGGCAACATCCAATAAAAATTGAGTGGAACCCGCATAGGCAAAACAAATTAGAGACGGAAAGAAATAAAAAGCAAGAACGCATTGTTCACATTTGGCACGTGTTTTTCCGAAGAATTGTAGCGGGTATATCACAGTCGAGTCAGCTCGACTGTAGCCTTTCCGACTTGTTTTTGTTATTTTTGTTTCTTTGCTTGTTTTTTGCTTGTCTATCTATAACTTTTTACTGCTATCTCAAAAAATTTATTTTTTGCTTTCTTGTTATTTCAAGTCTTCTAAATTTTTTGGGGTACATAATTAATGATCTCCTGTTCAGCTAAGTTTGCAAATGCTCTTCTAATGCTAAGGCTGATTTTATTGGTTGCTGGCTTTCTGATAATTTTTGTCACCTTAAAAGCATTTGACTAACTGTTCGAGTTTAAAATGCTATTAATAATACTGGCTTAAAATGGTCGTGTACATCATGTCGAAGTTAAGCTGATTTGCGGAAAATGGTGGAGCTAACCAAACTACCGGTTGAGTACTTCCTTCACTTAACTTTATTCGGAGTTTAATAAATAAAACTCAATTTAACTAACTTAAAGCTCTGAATGATTCTCATATAGGTATCATCTTCTAAAAAACGTCTCCTAATAATAATGGCGTAGAACTTTTTATTCCCCAATCTTTTATAGCTGCCCTTATTTGTAACCCCAACTTACTCTAAATATCTCTCTGCTCACTTTCCATTCGCTGTGCTCAAATCAACGTGAAGACTTTTCTCCTTTCTATTACGGCACTTTGTTTCCCGCTTGGCATCTGACACTTCGAATTCAAATTTCAACAGAAAATTTTGTTGCTGAAAAATTAAATTCTTTCGCATTTTTTATGTCTCCAAACGGAACAGCAAAAACTTCAAAAATAATACAAAACTAATTGCGTCTTAATTCTAAGCTTTCCAATCTGTTTTCTGATTATTAATCTTTTGATTCAGATAAATAAGTTTTTACTGAGACTTGGTTAAAACCTGAAATATCAAATTGTGAAATTTGTCCTAAAGAGTATACTTCTTTCAGGTGTGACCGTTGGTCACGATCAACACAAATCTTCTGGAATTCTTATCTCTTGTTATTAAAGGTATTTAGAAGAAAATGCAAACTGATGTCATTTACACTGATTTTATTAATGCGTTTAATTCTGTGAACCATTCGCTTCTGAAATATAAATTGAATCTTATTGGGTTTCCATATAAGCCATTTCTTTGGATTTCTAGTTATTTAAATAATAGGTTCCAAAGAGTATTCTATAAATTTTCCGTATCTAAGTCAATCTTTGTAATAACTGATGTTTCGCAGGTTAGTCATCTTGGTCCTAAACTCTTTAACCACTTTATTGTCGATCTCCCATCTACTTTACTATTCTCAAATATTTACATGTACGCTGATGATGAGGAACTTTACTTATCATACAATGAGCCCGCCTTATAATTTACTATAGGGCGATATTGACTGTTGTAATACCCTTCGACCATAGAAAATGGTCATAAAAGGGTGTACTCACTTTGTGCAAATGTATGTAACAGGCATAAGGAAGCAGTGCAGACCCAAACTATATATATTCATGCTCAGGATCACTAGCCGAGTCGATTAAGTCCGTCTGGTGTCTGTGTGAACGCAAAGATTTCAGCTATTTACAAGCAAAAGACGCCAAATTTGGCATGGTGTTTCCTGTATATCATAAGCAGATAAATTGTATTTTAAAGTTCTGATGCAACGCTCACCGCCCCCGCAAATCGGTTATTTGCGATTATTAAGTAAAGTATTAACATTTTGCTTCGATATATGAATACTATATGAACAAATCCTCTAAATTACAATCCGATCAGACCAATAACACAGAAGTTATTTAAGCTGACATCTTCAGTACAAATCAGCAGCTATGAGTCGTCGATGTCGAGAGGTTGCGCTTTTTTTTTACACGTGTGTCTGTTTGTGTGACACGTGTGTCTGTTTGTGTGAGTGAGAAATAATAGTAATAGTAAGCAATAGGTGGTAGAATATTTTTTGCAGAACTATCTGTTTGAAATTATAAGTATGGTTACAAGTTTGTAACGGAATTTTAAAATTTGGCGAAGGGTATCTTACTGTAGGGCGCGCTCGCCTTATCGATTTGTTGTGCTTCGTGTAGCTTTAATCTTTTAAATTTAAAATGCAAAAATGGTTAATAATGGCTTCACGGGTTCTGGGGTTCATCAAATGGTGGGCCAAAGTAATTAATGATCCTCACATATACAAGAAAGTTTCTATATACTTCCCTTGTTCGCCCGATTCTTGTATCTGGTCACTGCAATATCATATACTGCAGGACAGAATAGAGTCTGTGCAATTTTTATTTTTTGCTCTTTGTGGTTTTAACTGGACATCTGGAGTTGACTTACCCTTTTATACAAGTAGACTACTTTTAATAAATTAACGCTCTCTAGACAACCGTCGCATAATGTTAGATGTCATGTTGATCAAGTACGATATCGATTCCCCGACCTTGCTTAATCAAATTAACTTCTGTATTTCTTCAAGACTAACCAGAAATTTCACACCACTTTTGCTAGATTTCTGTAATAATAACTATAGTCTGCATGAGCTGTTCCGACAATAAACTTTTTAGAGTAATAAACTCAGAGTGTTCCATAACCTCTTTTAGAAAAGCTATCTTAAGTTTATTAACTTTAACATCTTGTAACTAACCTAACACTTCAAGTAAGGAAAGCTATAGTGGAGCATAAACGTTTTCAAAAATCGTAGAAACCCTAACAGCAAATTCTGCGCCAATTTCTCTCAGTATTGCTTTTTGCTTTCACGCACACTAGCATCCATGAGCACAGCAACCAACTTCTATGTTTATGAAGCGATTAGTTTGTAATTTTGAAGGTAGGTATAAGTTGTAAATATTTTAATTTAAAATAACTTCAATTTTCCGATTAGTAAAAATTGTTTAAATTCTTCAAAATAGTTCCCTCCTGCGTCAATACACCTACGGAAAGTTGTAAGCCACGCATTGAGCACCTGAGGAACCCAGAAACTTCTCGATAGGAATGCATTCGCGTTTGTAGTTTTTCTTGTACCACAACTTTAGCCCACACTCTCGACTCACTTAACGCCGACAAACTTCACTTAACGCCGAAAATTGTCATCAATTCTTTCTCATGTTTCACGTAACTCAATGAAAGAGCTGCCTTCTCACCGAGACAATCTTAATATCCTCTCTGGCGATATTTTACCATCAGGGACGTCGATCTTGCAATTTTGCAACGGAAATTATTCTCTTATAGAATTATCTTGATTGGCACATGTACTTCTTAGTGCTGCAGGCAGTAAGTCATCACGACCCGGATCCGACCGACATATTGCATTGTTTCCGATAAAATTACATTAATTTGGAATACGCTATATATAAATTGTTGCAATATGAACAATCGGAGAAAATAAGAAATAAGCCAAATATAGGTTAAGTGAGAATCAGTCTCCATCCATCCATTTGACGGCCCGTTGTTTCGATAAATTAATGAAAAAATTGTTTATCCGATTTTGACATGCTGTTGTGAACAGCATTAATTAAATATGTAAAGTACATAAAAGGAGATAGCTGGTTCCACTTACTTAATCATGAAGAGTAATAAGTTAAGTCTATTCTGAAGTGAAGTCAGAGTGTATCAACAAGTACTTAAATACATATTAATAGGGGTAAAATAAACACTATTTACCTTTTTCTAAGCTATCAATCTGTTCATTTGTAAATGATGTTCGATTTCTTTGCAACTTTCTTTTCAGTATTAATCTGGCCTGGTCATCTTCATTGGTTCCCATATTGGATGCTCCCCCATTCGAGTTGTCTCCTTCTCCGGAACCAGTTTCATCGGATTGATGTCCATCGAGCTCTGTGAGTATAAAAAAACAAATAAAGTTTATGGGCAGACGATCGAAATCATATGCAACAAAACACATGCATACATATCAAACGCAAGAACTTATAGATATTAATATTGAATTAATGTTTCCGTTTTTATGTTATTCAAAAGGTAGAAATCTATCCAATGACTTTCATCGGAGCATTCGGTTAAGAGCCGTGGTTGATGACAATGACCTAGAGTTAACTAAAGCTTCAATATTTAAATTGTTTAGAATGGTTCAATGTTGTAACCACCATTATTTATGTGGTGGCTACAAACTTTGTAATATCTACTGTAAAAATACTATTATTTACAAAAACCTTCATTTTGAACTGATTGTATTGAGTTTGATGGCGATATCTTTAAAAATAACAGAATTTCGCCGATAAGTTATATTGCAACTATGCGATATATTGTTGCGATTTGGCATATTCCGACTTATATACAGCCTGCAGTAAAAAGGAGCATGTGTGGAAAGTTTTATCAAGATTGCTCTAAAACTGAGTGACGACAGACAGATGGACGGACTGAGCCTGAAAACTGATACTGAGTTAGAAAATATATATTTTATTGTGTCGGAGATGTCTCTTTGGTGCGTTGCAAACATCAAGCCAATATGAATAAAACCTCAAAAGGGTATAAGAGGAACATTTGACAATCCTTCCATTTAGTTGCAAAATATTGACAGAAAATCGAAGTTGAAATCAATTTCATGGAGACATTTGGCGATAAGCGATAAAAAGCTAACTTCATTTTAAAACAAATCGATAAAATAGATCGAGTGAGAAAATAGCTAAGTTGGCAGCTATGATTAAGATACACAACAGCGTAGTTACACAATTTAGAACTTACTTCTCTGTGCATTTTATGAAATCAGCATTCAATAAACAATTTCAATAGATTCGGGTAAAAAAATTGAACTCGCTATCAGAATCTACATCAAAGGTACCACAACATGCGGAAACATTTGGATCCCGGGTTGTCACTCTTGTGTGTAACTGGCATTAAATATTAGTGAATGTGACAAAGCAAATAGATGTTGATAGCTCTGAGACATGCCGCAGGTCCCGGCCTACGTCCAGGTTGCGTCCAGAACACACGTCACTTGCCTTGAAAACAGCAATGTGCTGACAGGCAACAGCAACGGGAATGGGAACAGCAACAAACTCAAAAGAAGATGACAGGAAACGAAACGAGAACGACGAAGCGACAGAGCGACAGTTAAATAGGTTAGAGAAAAAACCCCGATAAGACTACAGACTATAGAATTGTAGAATGAGGTTTTCCAGATACGGATTTATAAATATGTATTTTATATTCCGTATTCTGCGTTTTGTTATTTATGCACCCCATCAACACAAAATCTGCAGCACCCTTGCGACCGTAAGCAAACCCCCTCTGGTAGTGTAGCCACCCCCACTGTTCCGTGTTTAATGAAGTGTCATCGCCTGTAAAATGAGTCTGTAAATCGCATTAAAGCAAAACTACATGGTTAAGGGTAAACCTTGTCTAGCACGATAGCGAATCCCGTAGCTGTCGCCGTCGCAATTTCATATCTGTTCTGAGCTGTTGTTTTTACGGGCACACCCACAGTAATATTGGGAAATATACTTTGTTTTAAAATAAGTTTAATACTTTTTAATTTGAAATATATTCCATCTGTGTACTTTTTAAAGTAAATATTTGTATCTATATAAGTATAATCTACTTATTCACAATAGAACGCGTTGCAAACCACACAGTTTATAGCAGCTCATCTGTATATCTGTCTGGTTAAGAAATAACCAATCGAGTTATAAGCGCAGAAGTTTTTCATATCATCGCTCTCTATGTCATTGAGCTGCGAAACGATTTAGAGCAGGGCACAATCGAAAATTATATAAGTATGACTATATGAATAGTCGGTTCGAACTAATGATTGCAGAACAAATACAATTCCCAATTTTCAGCATTTTATTTTGATTTAATTATGTGGAATTGGTTTACAATTAATCCAATAATGTGGGCTTAGCTAAAAATACACATATGATTTACAGCAATCGTGTATAGATTAAGAAGTTTGGTATCCGATCTGCATGTGAAGTAATGCACAGTTACGGCCGAAATAATAATAGTGCGGACAAAACCTAAAGATTTTCCTCAATATTTACCAAACTCCCTAATAATACATTTGTTGTACTTTTGGAATGTTAATGGTGGTAAATAAATTTTAAAAACCACATTTATAAGAACACTCTAAAGCCTTTCATTTCCATTTGGCAAAGTCCCATTTGCACGGGTAGAACGGTTGAAACTGTTAATTTATAGATTTTACATTTGAATAACAAAGAATAGTTTAAAGCTATCTTTTAAATTTGAACAGGATTTTTTGATAAGGAAAACGGTTTTTTAGGATAAATTGCGTTGAATTTCCAAATTAATAAGTCGTGCACAATATAGACTCCGTAACTTTAAGTCGCTTAGCGTCAAATAGAGTTAATAAGGTTTGTGCAAATTTGACTGTTTGAGGTCTGACAATATAAAGAATTCGATCAGTAAGTTCACTCCTTGTGTTGTAGAGAATAGCGTATTGTTCGTAGCGTAGAGTCTCATAATGAATTCGTGCCTGTATTTTTAGAAATTTGCACGGTATCTAACAGTTAAGGTATGTTAACTGTAATTTTGTTTGCTTGCACAATCACTATGAGTTCATTTCACGAATCGAAAATACTAAATATATCGTGCGTGCGGAAATATTTTCGGCACGTGACCTGGAGCTCATTAAATGATTGTCTTTGCTCGAGAAAAAAAGGTATGTTGGAGTATTTTGGATTTCATTTCTAAAAGTTTATGTAGAATTGGGACAATTGATTTTAGGGATTTGTATTTGATTTGTTGATGGATTTTGAATACACATTTGGCTACATCCACAGGATAACTGCATTATACTTCAATTTGGAATTCACTTTGTCGTAATGTTTGTGACAGGCAGATATTTTCTTTTGTTACCTAATAAAACATTCTTGATCAGCAATTGTCGTTTAAGCCATCTCACAGTTGCGAAATTAATTTTCCAGGGATCTCAAATATATTTACATTACATTTTTCAAGAATGATTTCAACAGTTAAAATGATGTACCCCTTGAAAATTGATCGAAGTTCATTTGTAACAAACCAATCATAAAACCCTTGCAGTGTGTATATTAATTTTTGGCGAGATCTTTGCAACGCACATTAGGAGGAATCTTTGGCCCCATAAAGTATATATTTTCTGACTCAGCATGAACAGGGGAATAGAGCTAGCCAATTCCGTCTATCCGTCCGTATTTTTTAATGCAATCTAGTCTCGCAGTTTTAGAGCTATCTTGGCACACAAGCCGGATTAGACCGACATATCGTATAGCTTCAATATAACCTATTGGCCGATTTAGAAATAATCTGTGAAAACCTTTCTTTCTAGAATAGAAATATTTATTTTTGTAACAAAAGGAATCAAATCCCTTTCATATAAATAATAGCTTGAGGCTAAAGTTGCTTTGATTGATCAAAATGTGAGGAAAACCCAACTGGAGTAACTCGGTATAAAGAAGGCTTTGCTAAGATCATTTCATGAGCTCGTTTGTTTCGCATACATACAGACTATTTTCATTTCAAGACGTACGTAGCATAAGCATAGATATTCACACAGTAGGAAACTAGACTGTCTCAGAACTCACCCTTTTTCAGCATGACATCTTCTGTTGTACCTAGACAGTTCGACAAATGCACAGATCCTCCAATATTAATGAGGTCCGCTGGTGGACTGAGACGTTGGTCAGAGCTCCTAGCAGCAACTTGGACAACGTTAGAGCTACCGTAGCTGGAGCCATTTATTACACAAGGAGAGACAGGAATGTCAGTGCCGTTAAGAGGTGTTGAATACCATGAACCTGTAGAATAGTGTCGCGGTGGCCAACTTTGCTGATGATTTTGATGAGCCGATCGAGTATGAATAACATGGTTTGAATGGGAATGGAGATGGGGTTGCGGATGTGGACTGAAATGGTTCGGCACACTTGTTATCAGCTGGTCATGGCTACCGCTGCTTGGCGTTGTGGTAGAGTCCAGTGCAGAGGCATGTTGTGTGTTAAGTAGACGCAGCTTGTCGTATATAGATTCCTGTTCGCTACCCTCGCCAGAATTGCTGGCACCGCCACTTTCCGAAGAGTTCAAAGGTGTCTGTATTTGATCATTGACTGTCTCAGTGCTCGCGCCGCCGACGGCATTACTAGAACTACCCCTACCACCGTTTAAATTTTCGTTTACACTTGGGATTGCATTAGTACTTGGATTGGAGTTGGAGTTGCTTGACACAGCTATTTGCTGCTCCTTTTGGGCAGCAAGGTTCCTCAAAACTCGGTTTATTGAAGATACCTGAAAGCAAAATCAGAAAAGGTAACTGTATTCGACTTTGCAGCTTGTGCCAGAAAAGGTTATCAAATCTCGGCAAATCTACAATAAAAATACTTAAATTATTGAAAAACAAGTAATGAAGACTACAGTCGAGCAAGCCCGACAGTACCTTCCAATTGTAACAATCCGTTACATTAATATAAGCACGCTTATAATTCTATACAGAGAATACTGCACAAGTAATTCTGCCACCTATTGCCTACTCGCTCTCACTCACACAAAAAGATTCGCGAGCAAATGTAAAACGGCTTATCTTGACGTCCCTGTTAACGTCAACTGCTCGTACCAATGCATAGGTTGCTGCTCGTACCGAACATTTATACTGAAAACTTTCATTTGAAAATTTTCTGTGTTTTTGGTATTATGATATACTTAATTTGCTTTCATCTATGTGTATACCTACATGCTAAATTTGATGCCTCTAGCTTTTATAATAGCAAAGATTTGTTGTTTCAAACAGACAGACGGGATCGACCACTCCACTTTATACCTGTTGCATACATTTGCACAAAGTTAGCATACCCTTGTTTGACCATTTTCAGTGGTCGAAGGGTATAAAAATTGTTCATGATTTTTAGTTTAGTTGCTTTATGGCAAAGTAGTTGTTGATAAATAATAGGTTATTTTAAATGTTTATCGGTTTGAAAATCCGACATTAGATATATTAAGTACTAACTGCTAATAACAGATGTTTCAATTTAAAATAAACAATTTAATCGGCTTTCGAACACATCAACCTCCATGCCAAATGTTCCATTTAATCTTAATCATTACACTTATTTTGAAACTGACTCATGGAGAACAGTATTACAGAACTATACAATTCAAATGAATGCTAATTGCAAAAGAGTGTGTTGGAAAGCAATATGTCAAAAGTCTGCCTTTTTGCCGGTTTGTTTGATTGTTGATTTGCAAAGCAGCAACGGATACATCGCTAAGCCTATTATTACTCGGAATAAGGCAAATGAGTTATCTTTCTTGTTTTTGTTTTTTAAGCAGAAACCAAAATAGACCTCACGTCTAAATTACTTATTTGTTCGATCGGTTTGCACTAGAAAAATAGGTACTAAAAGTATAACTATTTCATACATTTGCACAAAGTAAGTATACCAATTTCGATAATTTTCAATGATGGATAGGTAAAAAAAAAAATAAAATAAAAAAAAAAAACCGAAAGTGGCAGGATCTTATCGTTTCTTTTGTCAGCAAGAGTCTGGAAAAAATTGATTTAGCTTAAAAAAATATTCCTGCAAATTCTCCTAGTGACAACGGGTTTTAAATGTTTTCGAAACGAATTAGCAAAATCAAAGCTAACAGCGAAAGAACAATCCAACATTTAAGTTTAGCGAGTAGGTATAGATGAAAGTGCTGTTAAATGGAAAAATTAGACAGAATTGTCGGTTCAAAGTGACAAATATTATCAAAATATATATATTATATATTATATCCTTGCCAAGGGTTTTTTGGATTTAGGTCGGAAGATTGAAACTTACAGAAGAATTTTATTTTGCATGTATCTTAAGAAGTTATATTTTGTAAAAATGTGGTTCTAAGACTATTAATAACTTAAATAGCTAATTTTTTTAGAACTCATAAGTTGTTTTTTATTGTCTGTCTATAACGATTGACAGCAACAACTTCTATAAGCTTACGATAATACATTCACCCCTCGGCAAATTTCAAGCCCACCCTTGTAGGTCTGTGCAATTGATTGTTTCTACCTCTACTACTACAACAGTTTCTGTTTCAGTTTAGCACCGACCCGAAAAGGTTGATTTCCCTTCACGCGTGAATTTCAACGCTCTGTGGCTCTGACCGGGTGAGTTTGAGCGGTATTTATTTAATATTGCACGTTTTCATACATTTCAAGAACTGATTTCCCTTTTTGTCGTTTAATGTGCATAAAAGATTTTCCCTTCCATTCGAATGAGCACATTTTCCACACAACTGTTAATGGGGAAAAGTTCAACGAGGGCTCCGGCGTTGCTTTCACAATTCATTTTGCTTTTCTTCTTTTTTTCTTTTCGCGTGCTTAATAAACAATACAAAAAAAAAATGCTAACTAGAATTGTGAACAGAAAAATCAGAAAGAAGCGAAAAAGCAAGATCAAAAATGACTAATCTAAACGAAAATTTAGATGACGAAGATGGACAAGAATATGATTTCTATAATTCTCTGAAGCTATTACATGAATTTATAATGATACTAAAATTATTATATACCATTATAATATTATTGTACAAATTTAAAAGGTATTTGACAAACAAACGAAGAAATCTTCGAGCAAGTGAAACATATACACGTATAATATAAGTGTTGAGCATAGTAAGCGTGGAAACTTGTAGAAGCGGACTCACTCGATAGTGCTCTAAGCGTTACCTTGAATACATTAAGTGTTTATTGTTCAATCGGTTTGCAGTTTGAAGAATAGATATAGTGTTATTTGAAAATGGAAAAACTAAAGACTGGCCCGCAAAATTTTAAATAAACTTAGAAATTTTTTGGTATGTTTAGGATCTTGGTTGCCATCTCGAGGCTCATACAGATGGACAGGACGGAGACAGGGAAGAACCTCGGTTGTTGCCGATTAGTCAAATCGAAATCGGAGAAGTATGTTTCTATCTGCAACGCATATTCCTATAAACTTAACGTAACATGCATTTTTGTAAAAACAAAGTTGTACGAAAACTACTTTAAGCCTATATGACGCACTATTGTACTGCCTTAAAAACAAAATAATAATCAAAGGCAACATCTCAAGCCCGCGTTCAATTTTGGTGGAATATAGAAAAAACATATGTCAATTGGAATAACATATCTAAAACATTATACATACGCTTGGAATATTGTCATTTGTGCATACACTCTCCTGCAATAATCTGTCTCGAATTTCCCATGCAAAAATACTGGGACATTCACGTTTGTATTGTGCAATTTTATTAACGACCTCTGTCGTGGCTACTCGCGGCTTTGAACCTCCAATCGCACGTGGACGAATACTCCCAGTTTCATAATATCTGAAAAAATAAGGGAGTAAGTAAGTATCCATTAATGTGTATACCAAAGTAGAAGATTAAGACTTCAATAATTTGCTAAATAATCGCACATTACAGATTTGCGGGTGTGGTGGGCTTGGCTCCTGGAATTTGAAATAAATTTCATCTGCCTATGATATACGGCTCAATCGAGTGATCCCGACCAAGAATATATATGTTTTGTGGCCAAGCCTTCATATGCCTTGTTTATACATTTGCACAATGTCCATTTTCAATCGTCAAAAGGAAAAATAATAAAAATGAGTTTTTATCTTTATACCCACATATTTTCTAATTTTATATCAAAAGCACGTTACATGTGAACTCAGCAATGGTATATTTGTAACAAGGTCGGCTAATCGGTCAACACAATCGAGAATCAAATAAAAAGTTGTATTTAAAAAAAATGCTTTAATAAACCTTTCAGTACTATTTGTTTTTGTCCCCTTTTTGAACTTTGAATAAATTCTAAATTTAACGAGAAAAGGCTGACCTGGCAGTCCTGATTGCGTGGCTGAAGCTTAGCACTTTTCTCTGACAGAGAACACAAGGCTACAGTCCATTTCGACTGTATGAGTCCATAGATTTGTAATCTATATGTAATGCCTAGAATATTTGTTCGACAATTCTTTTATTTCTTCTCCTCAGCCATGAGTTGCACTGAGTTAAGTAATTTGTACAATTTAAATTCATTTGGGGTGTATTTAGAATGATTTCAATACACCAGGTACTCACCTGCCTAAAATTTTGCTAACACATCCATTGGAAACTTGGAGGATCCGTGAAATATCACATGGTCGAGCTCCCGAATGAGCAAGCTCGACAATTTTTTGCCGTGTAGAATCCGGTAACGGTCTCCCTCCGACAAAAACGCCGCCTAATTGATTAACCCCGCTGTGACCTAAAAAATCAGTTCGGAAAATTAATATTGTTAGCTGGGCCTATAAGAAATCCGTTGTCAAGCACCAATTAACTCTACATTACAACGATACTTAGGGAACTAACAAATATGTTTGTTTGAATACATGTATGGACCAGAAGTGAGCCACTTAGTTTTCAAGTAATTGCCTTAAGCTCATATTTATACCCGTTTGTAACAGGCAGAAGGAGACATCTCCGACCCCATAAAGTATATATATTCTGAATCAGCATGGACAGCCGAGTCGATATAGCCATGTCCGTCTGTTCGTCTGTCTGTCAGTCCGTGTGAAAACATAGATCTCAGCTATTATAAGAGTTAGAGCTACCAAATTTGGAGACAATATGTGTTAATTAAGCACGCAGATCAAGTTTATTTTGGATTTTTGCCACGCCTCCATCAGCCCCCATAAATCGAAAAAAATCGATTGTAGCTACAAATATAGCTCCACAGCAATCATTTTTTATACATGTGATAAAAACCCTGCGGGCGTATTGCGAAAGTTTCAGGCTTATAAATAATGAAGATATTCAATAAATAGTATTGCCCTGTGACCATGTGCTTATGTCGGTTTTTACTAATGTTAGTTCCCGAGTTCAACTCCAGCAGCAGGCAATTTTTTTTTTATACCCTTGCAGAGGGTATATTAATTTTAGCCTGAAGTTTGCAACGCACTTTAGGAGACATCTCCGACCCTATAAAGTATATATATTCTGAATCAGCATCACCAGGGGAGTCGAAAAATGGATGCCCGTCTGTCCGTCCGTCCGTCCGTTCATGAAACTTGGCACACAAGCTTCTTATTGCTGTAGGCTGTAAATAAGTCAGACCGATATATCGTATAGCTGTCATAGAAGCTATCGGCCGATATTTGTTGTTTTTCAAGATATTGCAACAAGATTTGGCAAATCTTATTACGTTCTTAATATGCTGTCAAAATTGTATCAAAATCGGACCACTATAACATATAGCTGCCATAGGAACAATCGGCTGAAATCAGGGTTTTTGTATGCAAACCTGTTTTGTTTTTAGAAATACCGCACATTATCAATACTTTTTAATGTTATACAGTAACCCGCCCTTAGTTTTTCCATTTAAATATCTCAGACGTTTATATTCTATAGCTGTTATAGGAACAATCAGTCAGTCCGTCTGTCTGTTGCAACGCAAATTAGTCCCCCAGTTATTGAGCTTCATAAAACTTTGCTCACAAGCTTCTTATTTCTGCCCTCTTTAAATAAGTCGGAACGGGCCAGATCGGACTGATATATCGTATAGCTGTCATGGAGCCTATCGGCCGATTTTCGTTATATTCGAAATGTTCGAAATGTTCATTTTTGAATGAGAACTTTCCAAATTTAGATTTTATGACCAACAGATCCATTACAACACAAAGACACTTCCTCATAACATTTTGTGTTAAGTATATAAGAAATCCAGGTATATACAAAAGCATTAAAAAATACAATTATTTTTTTTCGAAGCAG
This sequence comes from Zaprionus inermis, assembly GCA_018151445.1. NCBI lineage: Eukaryota > Metazoa > Arthropoda > Insecta > Diptera > Drosophilidae > Zaprionus > Zaprionus inermis. The sequence continues at coordinate 137,524 of JAECXD010001591.1, read as the reverse complement.
GTGTTTGATTCATAGCCTTAATCAGGTAAAAATCTCGACTTCCTACATTTTAACGGAAAAATTATGTAAGCATTGGTACCTGCAATGTACCTTAATGACAAATAGGAACATAATAAAAAGGTTAAGCAAAAAGGTTACGCAAATTAGTTGCCTTTTTTTTTATGGCACAGGTAAAAATATAAATAAATAAAACAGGCACATAGGTATATATTTTCATTCATAAAGATCTCACTTTAACCGACAAGAAGTAAAAACCAGCAGCAATCCAAATATATTTTATATTTTGTATAACTGCAAGGGTATGAAACCTTCGGCAAGCCGAAGGTAGCATTGCTTTCTTGTTTTAATTATGTGCACCGAAAATATTCATAATGCAATTTTATCGGTAATTGCGTATGAAATGCAGTGGCCGAATGGTGATGGTAGCTGACTGTTAAGCGGGAGGTTCGGAATTCAACTCCTGGGTGCGGCGGCGACCGACTTATGTTTATTTTTTTTCGTATCTTATTTTTTTTACAGTGTGTTGCAAAATTCAAAATAAGTTTTTAGTATATTTAAAGCCACTTAGAATCGAAAGAGACATTGAGCAGCAATGCAAAAAACAAACGACAAATTTAATTAGATATGTTGAGATGTATTGTGAGGCACCATATATGTATGTATGTATTGGCGTCTCTTTCACACATGCATTATTCAAAGCCCTCTGCTGAGTTATAACTGCAAAGTAATAAAAGCAAAGGGCAACAGCCAATAAGAATCAAGCGGAACTTGCATAGGCAAACAAATTAGAGACGGAAAGAAATAAAAAGCAAGAACGCATTGTTCACATTTGGCACGTGTTTTTCCGAAGAGTTGTAGCGGGTATATCACAGTCGAGTACACTCGACTGTAGCCTTTCCGACTTGTTTTGCAGATCTTTGCAAAACGACAAACGAATCGCGATGATAATATCAATGCGAAACGTGAAACGGATTGCGATCAATATGTTGAAACCAATCAATCAAAAATCCCAAAAATAAATGTTTGTATAAAATCTATAAAATAGCTAGCCAAAGAATTTATTGAAAAATAACGCAAAAATGAGAAAGAGTATGAATTTTGTCACTTGAAGATGTGATATTTTTTAGCAATCCCAATTAAAGCACGCTAATTCTAGCTGGCAAATAGCTAAATTGGCAGCATTGCCAAAAACCCAACCGTTTTTTTTTTACTTCCTACTTTACATAATTTTCCATACTTTTCAGACGTAAAGGGATAGAGCGAGAGGGATATTTGAATTGCATACATACGTACGTTTTATGTATGCATGTTTGTGATCTGTATGTATGCCTGGCTCAGAATACCCCGATCCTTTTTATACCCTTGCAGAGGGTATATTAATTTTAGCCAGAAGTTTGCAACGCACCTTAGGAGACATCTCCGACCCTATAAAGTATATATATTCTGAATCAGCATCACCAGAGGAGTCGAAAAATGGATGTCCGTCTGTCCGTCCGTCCGTCCGTATGTTGCAACGCAAACTAGTTCTCAGCTATCTTCATGAAACTTGGCACACACGCTTATTATAGCTGTAGGCTGTAAATAAGTCGGAACGAGCCAGATCGGACCGATATATCGTATAGCTGTCATAGAAGCTATCGGCCGATTTTTGTTGTTTTTCAAGATATTGCAACAAGATTTGGCAAATCCTATTCTTATTACGTTCTTAATGTGCTGTCAAAATTGTATCAAAATCGGACCACTATAACATATAGCTGCCATAGGAACAATCGGCTGAAATCAGGGTTTTTGTATGCAAACCTGTTTTGTTTTTGGAAATATCGCACATTACCAATACTTTTTAATGTTATACAGTAACCCGCCCTTAGTTTTTCCATTTAAATATCTCAGACGTTTATATTCTATAGCTGTTATTGGAGCAATCAGTCAGTCCGTCTGTCTGTTGCAACTCAAATTAGTCCCCCAGTTATTGAGCTATCTTCATGAAACTTTGCTCACAAGCTTCTTATTTCTGCCCTCTTTAAAAAAGTCGGAACGGGCCATATCGGACTGATATATCGTATAGCTGTCATGGAGCCTATCGGCCGATTTTCGTTATATTTCAATATATAGCTATCAGGCTTACCACATCCAAATCTAAGTGTGTCCCTAATAATAAAGTTCGAAATCGAACTTTTATAACTTATAACGATCAACGATCGGCCTAATGAAGGTTCATGTTGCAATTTTATGGAAACCTGAGTACTATTACATGTAGCTGTTAAACAAAAAATCCTGTAGCTGTTATACAAACGCATTTTTGAATGAGAACTTTCCAAATTTATTTATATTTTATGACCAACAGATCCTTTACAACACAAAGACATTTCCTCATAACATTTTGTGTTAAGTATATAAGAAATCCAGGTATGTACAAAAGCATTACAAAGTAGAATTATTTTTTTTCGAAAGCAGGTGTTTGATTCATAGCCTTAATCAGGTAAAAATCTTGACTTCCTGTATTGTTATAATTGTTCAATAAATACCACAGAAACCAGCAGCAAACCAAATATATTTTATATTTTGTATAACTGCAAGGGTATGAAACCTTCGGCAAGCCGAAGGTAGCCTTGCTTTCTTGTTTTGTTTAAAATTATTATCTTTCGGTATTCTAATATATAAAATAGTTGTATATAATAATATATACTCTTTTCTAATCCACAAAAAGCTGCAAGGGTGCGAAGGTTTCGGCAAGCCGAAGCTAGCCTTTTTTTATTTTTTACCGAATTAATTTTCTATTCGGGCAGAACATTTCCTTAGTATGTATGCATGAACGTCAGAATCAATTATTCATAAAAAGGGTTATTCTTATAAGGGTTATATTCTTTGTTAAGCTCCTTTTCTAATCCATAAGATGACAGAAACACTTTTCGGGCAATCAATAACACAAAAACCAAATTGTCTCAAATCTAACCGGTCAGATTTCAGATTTCGATACGAAGGCCAAAAAGTCGAATTTCATGGTATTGATTTCGTGAAAAACTCGGAAATCTGCGTATCAAATTAGTTCTCCAGCTTGAATTGGTTTTTATCTATAGAGTGTGTAATCTTGGGCCAGCTTACTTCGCCCAGTAATCAGCTCATTCAGTGAATAATGTCTCGAATTTTACATTTATATCAGACAACTATATTCTGTTGCTTTTATATAAATACGACTCAGTCAAAAGAGACGAAAGATTGTAAATCTGCTCTAATAAAAGTTCATGTAGCGCCAACAAGCACTTGTACAGTTCTCAAAGGTTTGTTTGTTTGTTCTATTACAGTATTTACTATTTCACTATAGTTGTGAACTATTATATCTCTACTCATAAATATATGTGGTCCTTGTTTTCAGGTTTTCTTTTATGTATGTTGGGGTATTCGTATAATGCGATGATTTTCCAAAAGTAACACCGCATACAATAGCCAGAAAACATCTTGCCAATAGGATTATCAATGTAATTGCAACACCAATCGGATGGGAAACAATGTAGACTTGGGACTCGGACTTGGGTCTCCGCCTGGATCGGATATGGGTTTTGTTCAGAAATCTCAACGATCCATGTGACAAGAATGACGAGGGCTACAAAATCAATCGGACAATAGACGATGGTTCTGTTTTATTCAAAAGCAGCGAAAGCGGCTCATTTGTGTGTTAATGAGAAAGAAAGAGAGAGACAGAGAGAGAGAGAGAGAGAGAGAGAGAGAGAGAGAGAGAGAGAGAGAGAGAGTGTGTGAGAGAGAGAGAGAGTGGTACATATATACATTCAAGGGAGATAGTGGTGCGAAAGGAAACAATGAAAACTACAAAGTGCTATCGCTTTTGTTTGTTTTTGTAATTCAACTTCGGCTTTCAGCATCACCGATAATTATTGTTATTTGTAACGACATGAATCGCACTCCAGATCATCTTTATTATAGGTGGAAAATGATTGTATTGATTCACAAAACAAACAATGGCACACGGTAGAACTAAATGTACTTAATATCACAGCGGGAGATTGTCCAGAAAAAGGTAGCGGACAGTAGCAACCTTCTGTGTTATTTTTGAAGGCCGTAATGTTACCCAAATGCCTTGTAAACGTCTTTACATGGCTCCATGTAGTTCTCTATTGTTTCTCATTATTTTCGTAAAAATAAATTATTGACGGCTTATAAATAGTGTTACTGCTTTGAATGATACCCTTCACGAAAAGTACGTATTTTAAGAAAATGTTTAGTTTCCCCATTTCAATTTATCGTAAATGTAAGAGAAAGTAATGTGTATTTCAAAGACCAAAATTACACCGAAAATATACGTATGTCAAATTGGGTTCTACTTTTGCTTTCGGCGCTTTCAAACAAACGGATATGGCTCAATCGACTCTGCTAGTGATCCCGAATAGTAATACAATATATAGGAATAATTGGAATATTTGTTTACGGTGACAAAAGAGTAATATAATAGACTTAAAAAGACAATGTTGAGAGTTGGTTGATAGGAAAGACGTACATTCATCATCTGTTAAGTGGTAATAAGTTGTGGCAAAGTATGAAGATGTCGAATGGGGTGGCTGGGGTGCTGTTGTTACATCCGATGGCTCCATCGCAGCATTAGCTTCAGCTGTCTTGCTATCAATAGCTCCGCTAAGTCCCGCGCCACTTGCGACGCCTACACAGGGCAGATTTCTCATAGCAAGGATGGTGTCTATAAAAAAACAACAAAAATCCAAATGAAATTTTTCAATTCATAAATACTGAAATACAGAAGAAACATATTCTATATTATCTGAACAAGTCTACTGCTGTACCATTAGAACGTCTACTGAATAATGCTTAAACAAACAAAAACAACCATCTTCGCCTTGCCGTAGGTTTTACAATCCTCCAGCTCTTGGCTCTAGTCTTTACCAGTTATTCCTATTAAAATTGTTCATATTTAACTGATTGTTTTTTGTTGGAGAACTCGGGAATATATTTAGTTCTCCGACTTTAATGTAATTCTTTAATACGCATATGTGTAACTGTATAAATACAATTGATTCAATTGAGAACTCGTGTTTTGACAGCATATTATGCACCGAGAATAAAACGAACATAGGGAAGTCGAACCCCTTATTTTGTGGCTAACTCAGAATATATTTATATACTTTTTTGAAGTCGTAAATTATTGTCAACAACAATGGTATACACTCTATATTTAACTCTTTTGTGCATTAAGCAAACATAATTTACAAATGCTTACTAAAAGATACTTATACTTATTACAATGAATAATCTGAAATTTTATTTGAACTTATATGTTATTACAACTCGGCTCATCCATAGTGTAATAATAAAGGTGCTCTCGTCGTGTTTTCAAATCACATGAAGCTTGACCCTTTCTCAATCTCTATATATATATATATATATATATATATTTATCGCGACATCTTAACAATAAAAAACAAGTCGAAAAGGCTACAGTCGAGCAGACTCGATTGTGATATAACCACTACAACTCTTCGGAAAAACACGTGCCAAATGTGAACAATGCGTTCTTGCTTTTTATTTCTTTTCGTCTCTAATTTGTTTTGCCTATGCACGTTACACTCGATTTTTATTGGTTATTGCCCTTTGCTTTTATTACTTTGCAGTTATAAATTATGCATGTGTGATTGAGACGCCTATACATACATACATATATGCTGCCTCACAAGTTGCCACATAATTAAAAAAAAGTTGCTGGAGTTGAACTCGGGTAATAACATTAGGAAAAACTGACATAAGCACATGGCCATAGGGTAATACTATTTCTTGTATATCTTCTTTATTTATCAGCCGATCTTATTGAAACTTTGCCAACACGCCCGCATGGTGGTTTTTTATCACATGTAAATGTAAATGATTGCTGTAGAGCTATATTTGCAGCTACAATCGATTTTTCGATTTCGGGGGGCGGATGGAGGCGTGCAAAAATCCAAAATAAACTTGATCTGCGTGCAGAATTAACACATATTGTCTCCAAATTTGGTAGCTCTTATAATAGCTGAGATCTAGGTTTTCACACGGACGGACAGACAGACAGACAGACAGACGGACAGACGGACAGACGGACAGACGGACAGACGGACAGACGGTCAGACGGTCAGACGGACAGACGGACATGGCTATATCGACTCGGCTGTTCATGCTGATTCAGAGATTTCTCCTTCTGCCTGTTACAAACATTTTCGGTTGGCACAAAGTTATAATACCATTATACTCTTCGAGTAGCGGGTATAAAAATTGGCTGATTTCTACTATGGCGATTTACGATATATAGGTTTCGTGAAAATAGTTCTCAAAAAATGAAAGACTAGCTCTCGCTGCGTCGGTGAGACGAACATGGCTAGTGCGACCCCTCTGTTGATACCCTTAAATAAAAATAATATATACGCCCTAAGGAAAAAACGGCAGCAGTAACAACCGCTTTATACTATGTTACGAAAATATAAAAAAACGTTGAAATATAATAATAGGTTAAATACGGTATTTTTAACTTTTAAGTGGCTTATGGTAAAGTAAGTTTATAAGTTTGTGTTAGACGTTTAATAAAAAAAATGTTGTGTCTTCCCAATTAGAATTTAAAACAAAACCGTGTATTGAGTAGTGGACTTCAAGCCAACTCCTGAATTGGATACTAAGCATTAAAATAATGAGAGATATTAATTATATTTCAATGTTAAATCTTGCGATTTTTTTACACTGCTAAAAATTTTTGAAACCAAGACCAGGAGAACCGAAACCTATGACCTTTTCACTATTAAAAGCGGAAAAAATTTTGAGAATTAAAGAGTTATGTATCTAAGGGCTTTATCAAGAATTCTTATTACGGTGATATCCTGCATAGACTTGTAGATTAGTGGAGCGCATTCCATTGGTTCTTGCGCTTCCAAGTGGACCTTACCTTTGTGATTTATATTATCCAGTGTTGGCAATCGATCAATGAGGGCACCTGCAGACCACGGAACTGTGCTTATAGCCGGTGGAGTCGGTTGTAGCGTAAACATTGTTGAGGGACTCGCATATGCGCTCAACTAGGTGACACGATTAGAATTTTAAATATTCTAATTAAAAAAGTATGCATAAGTATACATATGTTAATGTAAGGTTAACTTTGTGCAGTTTTATTATTCACTAGAACAATGACGTTTTAATAAAAGCCGCTCCAGTACTCGCTGCGGGTGACAACGATTGCAGAGCGCAACGCAATCACCGTGGGACTCGTGCTGCGCGGAAGTAATTCATGCAGTTACTGAGAATGAATCCCTGACATGAACTTTTTTCATGTGAGCAGCGGCCTTTGTTTCAATTCACTTGTCCTTTTTCTCACTCACAGTAATTAAAGGACTTGCAGCACTTAGGCTTATTTTATTACACTTATTCACACAAGACACAATACGCAAACGCATTCACACTCATACTAGAATATTAATTAATTCGCACACTTTAGTTTAATAATTTTGTATTAAGTTATAACAAACTCATGCTCCGTGACCGTCGGAATATTGAGTTAAAGATAATTCGCGTGTCGCAGTGCGAATGCTAATGGCGATATAACTGTCGCATGCTTTACGCTTGGGCCCCGGCTTCGTGCACTGAGAATGTGCTGCCTTCCAGCGGGGTGAGTGAGCCACTCTCCGATTGGCCCGGCCAGGCCAACCACTATTCTAGGGCCGCAACACACCACGTTGATTGGCTGTTTCCACGTTGTCTGGCTTACTCGTCCTCGCCCGGTAACCAAATGCCAAGCAACTGTACAGTACAGCACTATAGCCAAGTTGTGCTCTGTTACCAGGGTTGTGTACTGGGTCTGTGTGTTTGGAAGAACGATGCCAGTGAGCGAGTTGTTTATGGTAAAATCAGCAAGCACAAAAGAGAAAGACATACCAGGAACTAATATTTAGACGTTTTATCAAATAAATGTTCTATAAATTGATTTCTACAAGTCGAAAAGGATAAACACAAATTTCTGATTTCTGCGATTTCCATAAATACTGATCATACCTATAGTGCATACATATGGTATGTAAAGACCTGAGACTAACTAAAACCTAAACGAATTTCTCGATTGAAAACACGAATAAGCTGCGGCTGTCCAATTAAATTGTTTTATCCCAATGAAATAACCGCTAGACTCTTCCGTTAACAGCCCGCACGACATCCGTTTCGACAAACGAAAGTACACCACAAGTCTGAATGGATACTCCTGGAGCCATATAAAAGCCTAGGCGTGGGCGTGGGCACTTGCGGGTATTTTGTTTTTTTCGGCAAAGACAACAATGAAAGCAGACACACCCATATATTTCCATAGAGTTATTGTCGACGATCGTTTGGTCTCGCTCTCGCTTGAGTGCATTCTAATTTCTCATTATTTTCAGTTAGAAAGAGAGGGAGACAGAGCTAGAGAGTGTGATCGGTGTCGATGCAAAGCATGCGAAGTAAGTGCACTCATTTAAATGCTCCGTGCAATTTTAACAATAGTTTATATAGAATATGATTTTAAAACTTTTCATCAGTTTAAACAACAGCACGTTGAGAGACAAAAAAAAGGGTCAGATTTGGCTTTGACTGTTTCATTTATAAATGATTTTGAAGATCAATGTTTTCTCGGTATACCGATACGCATACAATTCCAATTGATTGTTTTTATCCCAACAGTATGTATGTATATGAAAACAGAAAGACAGCTGATACCGATTATAAATTTATAAAAACTTAAATCTAGTATATAATAGTGCAAGTAAATTAGCTTTGCACATGTGCTAGTTAAGATCTTATTGAAGTCTATGTATTTTGATTAGATTATTTTGAATAGAAAACTTATTTTTTTGACAGAGGGTATATTACATAGTTGTGTAATAGTAATAATATCAGGGATATAGTATACATTACTGTATATTAATTAGGAATAAAATAATAAGTTATTTTCAAAAATAATTTATTTTCTGATTAAAACTGCAAAAATAAAGCGACAGACAAAACAAAAAGCGACCGTTTCTTGACAGCTGCCAAATAATGTAGCTACATATAGGACTTATTTACATTTTATTTACGTGTAGCATTGTAAATCGTGTGTATAAGTTTCTTTAAAATAGCTCTGAAACAGAGAACCTATTGGGTCTTTCGACTTCACTTTTAAAGCTGATTCATTAAATTGTACATACTTTATGGGGTCGGAATGTCTGTAAGATACCATTCGACCAAATTTGCAAAGCCGTTACAGACACTAACGATTTTAAACAACAGTCTTCTTTCGCCTATTGCCTTCACATACTCGCAAACTCACTCGGGTACACAAAGGTACTATGGGAAATGGTATACGAGTAACTTGTGTGTTTATAGATCGATAGGTTTGCAATATGCAGTCCAAAACAGGAAGTTGCAACGTTAATATTTCCCATGGTCGGCTTCGCATATGAATTTTGTGAACATATGCTTTTTTTGGTATCTTAAGGTCCATGGCAAAACCGGTTGTAGTGCTTAGCAGGAATACGTATATATACCATATATGTCTGTCATTACTCATCATGCCTGTAACATATATTTGCACAGAGGTAGTATCCCTTATTTACTCATTTTCCATATTTGATGGCTTTATTTAAATGGAGATAAGGAAATTGGTGTGAAGTTCACTTTCAATAATAATTGTATTGCATATATACACTAAGTAGTGCTTTAGGAATATATCAAATCTTAATGACCTGAATAATTACACGCTTGTGGAAGGTATATACATTATTTAAGTGGATTGCAACGGAAGAAGACATCTCCGATTCGAATAAGTCAGTCTGTTGCAATGTAAATTATTCCTTCAGTAAAAAATATATCTATGGAATGAACTTCTCAATCGGAATGATATAATATATTTACATACATAGCATTTTTATTAAACTCATATCATATTCCTGCCATAGGACCAAACGGTCAGTAATGAGACTTCGTTGAAAACCTGTATTGCTTTAAATACCACACCCAAGCCTAATATGCTGATTTGAGTTATGCAGAAACCGTTGTACTAACTAAATTAAATCCCATAACTTTCATAGGAACAATAAGTCAAACCTGAACATTTTTATTGAGTTTTACTGTTTGTAATCAACGTAAAGGTATTTTCAACTATTCTCAGCGTTTCTATTTCTTTCTGACACTCACCCTTTCTTGCCAAAACTGGAATTTTAATTTATAAAGATTAAATCAGATGTGTGTGAATAATAACAAAAAGTATATGCCAAAAAGAGGAAGAGGGAGAAATTTAAGACACATAAAAGTAAATCTCTCGAGCTCAGGCTGCTCTGGTCTTCTTCCGCCACGTGCCGGGTGGAAAAGATTTTTCCGCTTCTATTGAACGCTGAGTCCAAGGCCAGATTCACCTCCTACCCTGCATGGGGTGCTGGGGGGTGACGGTTTCGCACCAAAAAGTATTAATATGTCAAATAGAGATAATCTTAAAACTTATCGGAAATCTAAACTAAAAGAGGAACAGATTAAACAAGCTTCGATGCTCCATTTGACGGGCAGCAAAGTCCGTTAAGTATTTTTTACTCTTTAAATAAAAATATTTTTTAGGTCTCATCAAAAACTAATCAATATTTACGTTTTACAATCATAAAAATACTCTATTTTTTCGTGTGTCCGTTTCAATAGGAGCTAAATTTCATGGAAATTTAATATTTTTCTGGGTAAGTCAAATCAATTAAATTTATTTGCCTCTTAAATTTTGATTTTTTCATGATACTTACATTGTTCTTAAAAGATGCAATGATTTTACTGCTAAATGTATATTTCATCAAATTATTTTTAAAATTTAGAAATGCATGATGATAAGTATATTTGGGGAGCAACTACACAACTATACAGGATAAAAAAAATGAATACTTATACCCTTGCAGAGAGTATATATTTATTTTGCCCAGATGTTTGCAGCGTACCTTATAATGCCTGTAAGTTATAAAAATACATATGTACATACATTCTGAAACCAGTGTCCAGTTGAGAGCGATCTTCAGAAACTCTCATTTTGGCCGATTGTTTCTATTGTCCCATTTCCATGAAAATTTTGACTGCAGAATATTATTGGCTACGTAAATCGATCTGATAATTAATGCAGCTAGAAACATGAACGGGTATTTGTCTACAGAAAGGGATCATGGTTAACCGCGACGTTAAAAAATCGCGATTTGGCTTATAAAATGTAAAAAATTCTCCTGAGTTAGCGGGTAAAAAGTTTTTAACAAAAAACAAATGAAAAAACTTAATTAAACAACACTGTTTAGCAATACCACGAACTCACTTAAACGTTTTTCTGGGTTTGATCCGCGAAATTTGCAAATTTTCCACGTTTTTTTTTTTTTGCATTTTTGTGACATATCAGTGTCCTATAACTGCAAACAGTTTTGCAGTTTTTTCCACTTATTCGATTCACAAGTAGTACCACCGCGGACTTAAGTAATCAGTCAACTGGGCGTGTCGTCAACGTGCTCGCACGTGTCGCGGTTATATTTACAATTTGATTAAGTTTACGTAAACGTTTGTGCCAATTTGAGAGTTATGAATGTACATGCATGCATACAAATTTATACAAGTATTAAAGTCCCCTAGGACTTAAGGCACTTTCCAACTTGAGTTTTTGTTGCCACTAATATTACAACAGCATGCGAGTGCCCGATATGGTTATGGCTATGCTCAGTTTCGTGTGAAGTCTTGCGCATAAGCGATAAGGATATTGACGGAAAAACTGCAAATGCTCTATTATTCAGGGTAACTTTGCCAGCTGTTCCAACTGTGATGTTCAGAGAAATAGAAATGGTACTCGTGAAAATTGTGTGTAAGACGGTGCGAGACATAAAGTGTATGTTACTGTAGTACATATTGTTGCATTGCATTTATATTACTCCTACGAAATATTAATAAATTTAGCGCATTGAATAAGTATTATCGCCTTGTTTTTATACTATCGTATGAGTTCCGATAGCTGTTCATATATTGAATTATTAAAATGAGTGACCATCGATATCGGAGAGTTATCGGCCATTAATGAGCGTAGAGAGTTATCAAAATGATAACCAATTAACGGTCGATACCTGCATGCTATGTACGTACACATATATACGTACGTTTGGATTTTGTACGTACATATAAATGTACATGCTCATTGTGATAAAAAGCAAGCTTTTTCTATAACACTGTGGTATAACCTACAGAAAATTTACTTAATCCATAATTAAATGCTGCAATTATCACACTTGAAAATTCCACCCAGTCCTTTAACTGTTAAGCTGTTGCTCCCCACTGGGAGTACAACTAACGAGCCATTAAACAATTAAAGCGTCAGAACCCATAAAGGCTGCCGAATAGCATGGTACATGGGGAGACAAATTAATGGACGTTGGGTAACGAAGCATTTGACCATCCAACCAAATACAAACAACCAAAAACTCATATGAGAGTAGAAATTTGATTGGAGGAGGGGGAGATACCCACTGTTCACCTAAACTAAGCACAATGCACAACCACTCCTCCAACCCATGCGAATATGCTTCAATTATTACGAGCAGTACCTCTCATACCTTCTTGCACACACCTCGTTTAAGGACTATCACTTAACAAAAGCTCAACCTCCTGCGTCTAACTGGACTTGTTATTTTTCACAGCAGCGATAACGGGGTGTGGAAGCAGAATACGAAGTGCAGACACGCATACGCGCAGACCGCACGCACCGCGTCCCAGTTCAGTGCAAGGCATACATATATATGTATACATATATATGTACACACGAATGCATACATACGTAATTAAAAAGACCCATGCTGCTGGATTATAGAGTTTTTATTTATTTCATTTTTCCCTCAGCCAAGTAATTATTTTCCTAAAACCCTAAAAGTAAGATACTTTATTTGCTGGTGATATTTTTTTAAAATAATTTTTACAATTATTTAACCACAATAATTTAATTTTTATTAGTCGAACTCTATAAAAATGGAATGTTTTTTTTTGCCGTGTACCTATAGTATATAAGTAGGACATTAGATATGGGGTGGGTATAAAGCTATCGGCTCGCTAGGGATAAACTTGTTTTCTTATTTATAATCGGTATCCGTCGTGGTAAAAAAATTGTACTATGCTAAATTAAGGTATTGTAACAGGTAGCTTGGGGCGTGCCAGATCCCAAAAATGAGAGTATCAATGGTCCGGATCACTAGGCGAGTCCGGCTGGCCGGCTGTATATATTTTTAAATACACTGATCTCTGCTATTATAAAAGCTAGAGACGCAAAATTTTCCGTAATGAGTTCTGCACACCACAATTAGAAGAGAGGTTGTTTAAAATGTTGGGTGTCACACCTCCACGCAAATCAGTTTTTTACAATTATAAAGCGAGCGATTTAAGTAAAAATGTTCTTCATTTATTTTTGATGAACCTATCCGGAATATACGATCGGATAAATAAAACAGCAGTTGTACAAGTCGCCGTTTTCCAGTGATGCATGAGTGAGGAGCGCAGCTTACATGTTGCCGTGGACGTCGACGCGTCGACACTGAGATACAATCTTACCATAGCTGCCGCATGGTCCACACATTACTCTTTTCGATGCGATACTTATTTACAACAGAGGTTTTCCATTAAAGCTCCAGTATGTTGGATTCTGATACAGCTATGGGCGCCAGATGATATTCAAAATTTACCATATAATATAAAATAAAATATTTATCATTTAAGAGAAGGATTTAATCAATATTTGAAGTAAGCTTGAAGACCATTCAATAGTTTTCCTTATGAAACCTCGATCTTTGTTTTACTCCATTGTTATTCAGTAGTTTTTCTTCGACATAACAACCTAGAGCATTGTGAGTATAACTTTCGGGTAGTGAGTGAATCTGTAATAGGGGCAATGGCACAGCGTGAGATGAAATCAGCATGATCTTGACAAAAGTGATTTCTACTGGTAAAAATATTCAAGATCATCGCCTGTGAAACCTCTGTGCAACCCCCAGTATGGTAGAGAATAGAGCTACAACAGCTATCGATTCTCGTGTGAAAGCGTGCAATTATGGTTTTATTTGTATTATTTTTTGGGACTTCGTGATTTTATTCTTTATTCTCTTTGTTCTTGCTTTGCTGTGTTTAGTCCATGAGTTTTATTCAATAAAACATATAATGGGATCTGTTTGGCGGCCTTAATAATTTTTTCTTAAACACTTTGTTGAACACAATACATACATCAAAGAAGGAAGTGTTTAGTGTTTCTTATTTTATATTTTTCCTATCTCTTTATACCTGGTACCATAGTAAAGGCGACCAAAAAGGAAACATCTTAGAATATAGTTTATGTAATCATATGCTTAAAGGGGGTATTCAAACTATGCGCAAATGTAATGTAATAAGTTTGAACTCGCGGATCTCTGCTAATTTTAGAGTTAGAGACCCAAAATATGACATCGGGGTTACTCTATACCAAACTTATACGAGTAATACCACCACTCGTATAAGAATAAGGCATGAGATTGAGATACCGTTGGAGCACTTGATGTTGTATCTCGATAAATATCATTCGATCTTTCGTTTCTATTACATTTATAGCTAAAACTCTAAAATTTCAATTAAAAGAAACATGACGAAATCTTCGGTCCTCTACACCACTCAATTATTTCCCAAGTAACTTTGCTGCTTGCCTATTTTGTGCTGCATACCTTTAGGTGTAGATAGTAAAACCAGTGTGTTCACTAATTAAACGCCTTCTTATATTTATCCGATCGTAACCAAATATTTTATTTTATATATTGACCCTTATTCTGAATGCTGGATTGCTGAATTCGACTATCAATTTCACCAATTGATTTTGTCTATTAGCTACGTCATTGCGAAAATTATAACTTCTGGGTTTTTTTTTTGGGACGACGCAGAATAATCCATAATAATGAAACTGCGCCATTGCTGATGAAAATTAAAACGCAAATGTTTCGTTCGAATTTAAATCTATCTATCAGTCAAAGTCTATAAGCTTTGTAGCAGTTAATATAAAATTTTTAAATAGCAAAACTGTTTGGGAAATAATTATAGCCTTCGACCATTGAAAATGGTCAAAGAAGAGTATACTAACAAAAATGGGCAAACTAACTTTGTCTAAATGTAGCCAAGTCGATTGAGCCATGTCCGTCTGTCCGCAAAGATCTCAGCTGTTATAAAAGCTGGAGACACCATGGAGGTTTCTGAATATCATAAGCATATAAAGTTTATTTCTAACGCCCGCCACCTACGCGAATTGTTAATTTGCGTTATTTAAGGAAAGTATTAAAGTCTTAACACTAATTCTACACTAATTGAAGTCTTAACAATAATCTACTTCGGTATAAATATACTTTTACTTCGATATATATTGACCTATCCTCCAAATTGCAATCCGATCCAATAACACAAATTTGAGATCGAGTAACCAGGGGGTAGGATAATTTATGCAGAATTATGTTTGAAATTATAAATGTGGTTACTGTGGTCTGTATATCATAAGCATATAAAGTTTATTTCTAAGTTCTCGCTCGCCACCTACGCGAATTGTTAATTTGCGTTTTTTAAGGAAAGTATTAAAGTCTTAACACTACTTCTACACTAATTGAAGTCTTAACAATAATCTACTTCGGTATAAATATACTTTTACTTCGATATATACTATATTGACCTATCCTCCAAATTACAATCCGACCCAATAACACGAATTTGAGATCGAGTAACCAGGGGGTAGAATAATTTATGCAGAATTATGTTTGAAATTATAAATGTGGTTACAAGTTTGAAACGGAATTTCATAATTGGGCGAAGGGTATCTTACTGTCTGGCGAACTCGACTGAAGCCTTAGCAACTTGTTATAACTTATGAGAAAATCGGCAATAGCTCGAAAAGTGTTCTACGTTTTTATAAGTGTAACATACTCGAATTCAGCAGAAAATGTTACATTTGGATTGAGTTATTGCAGGCTTGGCAATTGAAATTTGATTTACGGTTGCGTAAGAGCTCGTAGGGGAATATAAAAACAGATTATCCGGCATCCATATCGGAACGGCATACATACATTTGCATATGGTTTATTATATCCTTTTTTGAGCATTTTCAATGATTTAAATGGAGGCTTTTTCTAAGTTTATTTCGATTACTTTCATTATTTGTTTTAAAATATATATTCCGAATAGTTATTTGATAAGGCAAATTTCATTTATTTTAAAACTAGATTGGTATATTATCATAGATATCAGTGTTTGCATTTTTGGTCTCGTTTTGGCCGTCTTTTATCTGCAGCAGTCATTTCGTGTACCTAGCACTAATAATACTCTATAAAACCGTTATCCTATTTGCAATAAATCATTAAGAACAATTTCCTAATTCTCACACACTCGTGTTTTCACAGCCGCAAGTCAAACACGCACATACATACATAGTCGAAATAGGTAAAACTTAAAAGAGGACAAATTCACACATATGTGGATGTATGTATGTGTGCACGGAGAAAAAGAGGAGTGAGCTATATGAGAGTGTGAATACGTGCCGAGCTTAACCGAGTTTGTGGTAAGGACTTGGTATGCCACATTTACACAAGTACATGTGTTGTGTATGTATAGGTACATATAGTACACATGCTTGCCGCGAATGCAACTTGTGGGTAAGAATCAATGCTGCACGTTTAGCCTTTTTGGGAGGCGAAAAGCCAAAGGAACAGTGGCGAGCGAACGATCGTTAGATACCCTTCGTACAATTTCGAGGATCCTTTATAAACATGCAGCCAGAGTTGTAATTGCAAACAGAAAATGTTGCGAAAATTTACCCACAGTGCGCTGTAGTGTTTATACCGCTACGCATGGAGTAGGGTCATATTTTGTTGTACAAAACACCACACTGAAAATGTTGATGTATAAGACGGATTTTTATCGAATCCCACTTTTGTCTGATCCTGGAATGCGTTTTTCTATCTTTCATTGTTTCATGCTCTTTGTAAGCAATTTAAAATTTGAAGAGAACAAGATAATTTTATCCTTTGGTCTTAATGGAAATAATCGGTCAAGATCTAAATCAGTAAAAGTATGAATAACATAACTCAACTTAACGAAATTCAGCGGAGACAACAACCACTTTACCATTTTTTATATCACGCCAGCCTGGCGGAAAAATTGGAAAACAAATAAGCAAACCTTCAATCACTTGTCTGGCAACACCTTAAATGAAATTAAGCGACAGCTAATATACAATATATACTTTTTCTAAAACCCTTATAAACTGCACGTTATAATTAAAAAAATAAGTAAGACCGATATATCGTTTAAATAGTGTTGGTCGATTTTGTAAGTACCCCTTATAAATAAGAGAGTCAAACTTGGCGTATATGTATGTAGTAGCCACTAGCAGAGTAGATTAATTCATTTCCTCCCATCCCACCGTTCGTTCAAATGTATTGAGTTGACATAATAAAAGTGTGAAGGGTATCTTACTGTAGGTAAGCTATCGGAACTTGTTTTTTTTAATATATTCTTTGAGGACCAAATTTACATTAAGTTAAGTCAACGTATAAGACATAAACAAAATAAGTCAATGTGTGTTTTTTAGTTATCGTCTCATAGTGTTTCTGGAAGGCTTATAAACTTTCTACGCTAGGGCCTTAACAGATCTAATATAAACGACATCAGTTGTTGCTTTATCACAATTTAAATATTCTTTCTAATGCATATGGCTTTTAAAAGTGTACCGAAATTTTTTTTGGGCCATGAAGTAAAAAAAAATTAATTGAGTGGTTGTGGATTACGGTGGTGGCGGTTAATATACCTATCAAATTTGCGGTAGTCATTGATGGATTTCCGAAAAATTCGATGAATGCGGTAACTCGCGGATACCCAGCGAAGTATGCTCTCGTCAGCTACCATCAATACTCGACCACTGCATTTCTTACGCAATGACTAATAAAATTGCATTATGAATATTTTCGGTGCACATAATAAAAAAAAAGTTGCCTGCTGCTGGAGTTGACTCGGCTGTTCCTGTTGATTCAGAATATATATACTTTATGGTGTCGGAGATGTCTCCTTCTGCCTGATACAAACGTTTTCGGTTGGCACAAAGCTATAATACCCTTCTGCTCTACGAGTAGCGGGTATAAAATAGTTAGGCTTGTTTCTCGACATTGATCGTGAGTTGGAGTCATGCAATTTTACAATGTATGTGTGTTCCGTTTAATAAATCCATTGCAAGCCTCAAAATTAGTATACCCTCCGCCAGGGTATATTTAAGAGTTAAGAGCAGTTCAGAGCAGCGATTTATATCGACTATGGCCTCGCATCGACAATTATACACTCAATAAGATGTTTTTACCTAAATGAATATACGAATATGTATTTATGTGTGTTTGTATGTATGTATGTATGTATGAGTCATGCAATTTTACAATGTATGTGTGTTCCCTTTAATAAATCCATTGCACGCCTCAAAATTAGCATACCCTCCGCCAGGGTATATTTAAGAGTTAAGAGCAGTTCAGAGCAGCGATTTATATCGACTATGGCCTCGCATCGACAATTATACACTCAATAATATAATATATTGCGGTAGTCATTGATGGATTTCCGAAAAATTCGATGAATGCGGTAACTCGCGGATACCCAGCGAAGTATGCTCTCGTCAGCTACCATCAATACTTGGCCACTGCATTTCTTAAGCAATGACCAATAAAATATCATTATGAATATTTTCGGTGCACATAATAAAAAAAAAGTTGCCTGCTGCTGGAGTTGACTCGGCTGTTCCTGTTGATTCAGAATATATATACTTTATGGTGTCGAAAATGTCTCCTTCTGCCTGATACAAACGTTTTCGGTTGGCACAAAGCTATAATACCCTTCTACTCTACGAGTAGCGGGTATAAAATAGTTAGGCTTGTTTCTCGACGTTGATCGTGAGTTGGAGTCATGCAATTTTACAATGTATGTGTGTTCCGTTTAATAAATCCATTGCAAGCCTCAAAATTACGATTTATATCGACTATGGCCTCGCATCGACAATTATACACTCAATAAGATGTTTTTACCTAAATGAATATACGAATATGTATTTATGTGTGTTTGTATGTATGTATGTATGTATGTATGTATGTATGTACATATGTATGTATGTATGTATGTATGTATTTATGTATGTATGTATGTATGTATGTATGTATGTATGTATGTATGTATGTATGTATGCATGCATGATGGATGTATGTATGTATGCATGCATGATGTATGTATGTATGTATGTACGATCACGTGTACGGTGTATTCAATTTTCCATACCACGCCCGCCCAACATACCCATTTGGACAGCGCTAATTTGTATGTAAGCAATATACCCTTTTGTCAATTGCAAATATGAGTATGAAGTATAAAATCAACACAGAGCAGACACAAGCAGACAGCACACTCATCCTCAGCGCAGCAGCTTCTTGTTTATATCTCTAGATGTGAATGTGGATGCGAATCCGTCGCCGTCGCCGTCTCCGTCAGTTAGTTCTATGGCACGCTCAGACTCTGTTGTACGTGTATGTCGCTTTTTTTTCTGCTGCTGCCGCTGCTGCTGCTGTTGCTGCTGCTGCTCCCGCCGATGCCACCATCAAAGACGCGCGATTCGCTGCAATACAAATGTAAACCAAGTGAAAAAATTGACACATGTGCGAATAAATTAATTATGTGCATACATACAGATACATATACGTACATACATATTTGTGTTTATTACTAACATGCAGGCTGATTCATATGTATTTGTATGTTTTGCCATGTCAATATGTACATATGTATGTTTGCATATAATGGGCAGCAAACACATATCGCCATATATATTTGTATTTATTTATGTATATACAATGTGCTGGGAAACATAGCGACGAATACAAAATTGCTAAATATTGAAAATAGAACCAATACATGTATTTTTTTCGTAAAATAAATATGTATGTATGTACATACATACGTTCAGAAACACATTTGTGCAC
>JAECXD010001591.1:25000-115000 GCA_018151445.1 Zaprionus inermis | reverse complement strand
TTTGCGACAGTGTCCCTCGGTTGATTGGGCGGGAGGTGGACATTCGCTGTGTCTGGGATGCGCGCGTAACAAGCATTGGCTTTGCTTGGACCACTTGATTATACGTGTATTGTATCGACGTCAAATAATAAGAAAACAAATGTATGTACAATGTATCTACCCATTTCTATGTTTGTTAGACATATGTATGGAGTACTTACATATGATGTACTTTTATGTGTAGTCTTAGCTCAAGTACACGAATTACAACCCAAAAAAAGATAATGCTAAGATTCAAACAGTTAAATGATTGTGCCCGCTGATTATCAAACTTGGATACAAAATCGGGTGAGTGGACTTACTTATAACACATATATGTATACATATAAATATTCAATCAAGATACACAGATCTAAAATTAAAAGAAGAGAAGATTGCGTGGCAACTGAGCAAACAGAAAATAATATAAACATAACTATTTACTTAATAGGATTGCAGATCTCTTTTGTGGTGCATACATCTGGACCATAGTGTAATAATGAAGGGGCTTTCGTCGGGTGATTTCAAAATCCGAAGCTAGATTCTTTCTCTATCACAGTTCGGCTGACGAAGACAACAAACTAAACCCTTGTTATACAATACCGTTCTGTTATTATCAATACAACAATTGAGTACAATATGCTTGTGTACGTCAGGATTAACAATCAAACTATCTAGTAGTCCTTGATTTTGGTCATTTTTTATACGAAGTTGGTTACTGACAAACAGAGTCACGCAATTTTGATATATGTTCCAAGGAGAGAACCTTTATTATTACACTATGATCTGGACAATATATATATACGAACATACCGCTGTGTGTACAGATTTCCCCTCATGAATTTATTATATGCAACATACAGAAAGAAGGAAGATCACAGATAACACGAACACAAACTATTGCAATCAACAACATTTCTTAGTTTTTAGAGTTTGTTGTTGGCAGTGTTAAAGACGTTTCTGCACTGGTCTTTCAATTTATCTCTATACATATATGGTCTTTCAATTTATCTCTATACATATATTTGTGCTTACCTATTACCTATATAAGATATCCGATCTTGTGTTAGAAACCATAGATTGCTTAAAAAAATATATTAAAGTCTTTTCTATATTCCTTTTAGGCACGAGTAGTACGAATATAATATACAATAATGGCTTCGCATAACAAAGCTAGAAAGTTGATCAAAGAGCAAAGACAAAGGACGCAACAACGAATACTGGATAATAATATTTTATTATATTTGGTCAGTTCCACCAACTCAGAGTTAAATTTTTCAGCAAGTCAGCAAATTCCTTTAAGATTGTGTCGGGAATGCAGTGAGCCACTTTGCCACAAGACGATGTGTATAAATAGAAAGTGGGAAAATTGTTTTTTGGCTGCTCGATATAAGACTTACTTTACATTGTCGATGCTTATTATCTTAGCAATCGTCCCAGATGTAATGAGTCAGCAATTATTGAGAGAAACTGAAAGCGATGCTCTAACGACACTAAATGAAACCTATAGAAATCTTTCTCATTCTGGAATCTTAAATCGTACTGAATTTGTATCGGAGCCCACGTTTAAAACTATGCCCAGTACTAATAAAATACTAAATTCAAC
This sequence comes from Zaprionus inermis, assembly GCA_018151445.1. NCBI lineage: Eukaryota > Metazoa > Arthropoda > Insecta > Diptera > Drosophilidae > Zaprionus > Zaprionus inermis. The sequence goes on along the minus strand of JAECXD010001591.1, from coordinate 113,376 downwards.
CCATTATAACAAATTTGTAGGGGAGATGCCTGGAGCTGGTGTTAGCCTTAACAGAAATAGCCTATTGAGAGCAGACAATGTATTGCAACGCCAATTGCGAGAGAAAGCAAAAAAAGATAGCTTGGAATCAATCAAGATGCACATCCTAATGCGTTTAAATCTCAAAAAACTTCCAAATATAACAAAGCCTATAGCAGTGCCACAAAACATATTGGAAAACTTTTATAAAAATTATAATGCCTCGCCTTTGTATTCAGCTCCAAAGCGAACAGATCTTTATTCTTCTGATGAAATTCAAAATGAGCCGGAAAAAAACAGCTCGGAACCCACTTTATCTTCATCCGATGAGAAATTGTTTACAGAAATGCAAGGTGATGATCCTAGTGCATTTGGTAAAGAACAAATAATTCATAATGTTCCTTTTAATGAAAAACAAAATTTTGCCAATCAAAAATATTACGGATTTTCAAATATTAATAATGATGGGGAATATGAAAGCGTTCTCTCACATATAACCAGCATTTACATTTTTCCAGAACGTAAGTAAAAATGCTTTTCTTTTTCATTAACTAATTATTTTTGGGATAAGTTGCTATACCCCTCGACTATTGTTGATTTTGACGGTGTGAAATAGGAATCTTGCAATAGGCTAATATGATTACGCTTTAAAAACTAAAAGAAGCAATGCAAAATCTCCCTTCAATTAGTTTGTTTAATTGATCAGTATGTTATATTAATGTATATCCTGAGATTTTCCTAATATTCGACTTAACCTCAAAAAAAAAGAAAGCTGAATAAAAACCTTGCCATAATAATTATTACGTTCACTCACTAAATTCAAGTCCGAACACAATAAGCTCGAGTTAAATTTTTCCAATTTTGATAAACCTTTCTAATGTTAATGTTCCCGTACTAAAGTTCCCCAGAGATTATTTCTCTACTTATGGTTTAATCACCATCGACACATATGTGTCTGTTACAGTGAATTTAAATCAACGTCAACGTCAACAGCAGTAAACAGCAAATTCAAGAAAAGTGGCAATTCTGGAACGTGATCATTAGAATGTTTTCGCACGTGTTTGCATATTGAAAAGAGTTGGTAGAAAAAACCAAATAACAGTCGGTTTACTAGCAGTACTACTAATTTAACTCTTAGACAGGAAAACGTAACAGGCATAAGGAGGCGTGGCAGACTTCACAAAGTGTATTTTGCTCAGTCTGTCTGCTGGTCTGGAGTCTGTGTGAACGCAAAGATCTCAGCTATTATAAAAGCTGGAGATACCAAATTTCCTGTATATCATAAGGAGAAAATGTATTACAAAGTTCAGATGCCACGCCAATCTCCGCCTCAAATTGGTAATTTAAGATTATTAAGCAAAGTATTGAAGACTTAATATTTTGCTTAATATAGATGAATACTATATGGACAAATCCTCCATGTTACAATCCGATCGAACCAATAACACATATGTGGTACGAAACAGCAGCCTGCGCGCTGCTAAGAGCTGTTTCCGTCGACGCCGCAACGCGTTTAGCACACATGTTTGTTTGTGTGAGTGAGATCGAGTAAGCAATAGTGCAGAATTATCTATTTGAAATTATAAGTGGCATGTTTCGTGAACTGAGTCCCCAGTCGTTACGGCGGAAAAGCTCCAATGCCTGCACCAGCTAGCCGATCACGTGGCGACGTGATATGCGGGAGAAAACTTACCAAGCGTGATTGTAAGGCCGAGGTATCGGTACATTATTACGTATGACAGGCTTGTTCCTGCAAATCGTACCGTAGGTGGTTAGCTTTGGGACAATCGCCCTTTTAGTATAATGATCGCCGTCTTGCTGGTGGAAACGGCAACGACGACCTTTGCTCCCCTTGCTCCTACGACGGTCATGCGGTGATCGCCGTTCGACTCCAGTTCGCTTCGTGAACGTCCCTCAACAAAAAGCAGCAAGTCATCTGAAAGCTCGCTGAAACCACAAACGAAGCACACAAGCCCAGTCGAGCCAGGTTACGTATTACTGTAACCTGAACGAAGACAACAGATGTCGATTGTCCGCTTGTTGTCCTTGTTCTCTCCCACGAATTGTCAGTTATATACTTTGATCTTCAGAATGATCTTCATGTACTGCGTCTGACAGTCAGTTCAGTAGCAAGTTGCTTGGCATTGTCGCTTGCGCGCGAACGAGCGAGAAATCAATATAAATTAGGGCAAATCAAACGAATTGGCTTTGTAGAAGTATTGCAGTTGATCATTTGTTAAACAGTTGAAAAAATTGATTTTTTTCATTACAATAACAGAAAAAATTGACATTGTCAAAAATAAAAAAATAAATTGTTTACAGAAACCTAAAACGCGGGCTGGCGAACGAGTGAGAGTAGTGGGTGAGCAGATGGCGGAGCCCTCTAGTACGATACGACACATATTACATTTTTATGTTTGCAACGCACCTTAGGAGACAAGTCCGATCTCATAAAGTATGTATAAATATTCTGATTTAGCACCGATGTAGCCAAGTCCGTCTGTCCGTCGTCATATAGGTTAATATCGTTAATATCGGCGAACTATATTCTATAGCTATATAGGAACAATCAGATTTTTGTTAATATTGGTATTTATACAGAAATACAAAACTCCTCCTCCATAAAGCTTCTAACCACCTAATGAACAATACTTCCCTGTTCTTTGTGTGACGTCTTGTTTTGCAATGTAAACCGCAATATTTTTTGTTTCGTAGAGTTCAATGATGATTTGACGTAAGACTTATTATATAAATGTTGCTATGTGTACTCGAGTTACTTCTTTTATTAAGTATAGACAATTTTTGCACAGAGTTTCGCAATTTGAAAATATTTATGAATATTTGAAAAAAATTTGAATAACGAATCTGCGCTTTATATCTTAGACAAATAAGGTTTATTTTAAAGTCTAAATGCCACGCGCACAGCAGATGCAAATCGGTTATTTGCGATTATATAGTGTTGAAGTCTTAACTGTTTGCTATCGGTATATACATTGATATACATTATATAAATCTATATTCCAAATTACGATAGGAAAAACAAGTTATTTAAGTCCTAGCTATCCAAGGTGCAAGCAGCACGAAATTAGGACTTCAAAAATCGAATATGTTAGTCAGTAAACCCTTTATAGCAAACGGAAACCAAAACAAATGTTTATACTTATTTGTATTTATATTACAAATATATTTATTTGTTTTGTTTTCATTTGTTACAAATTTTCAGAATAAACTAGTCGGAAAGACTACAGTCGAGCGTGAACGACAGTAAGATACCGGTCGCCTATTTGTAAAAATTTAAACTAAAATTACCCACTTTTTGCCTCAAGCATGAAATTCTCCACATGTTCTTTTATCACCTAACTCACACCTACACCTAACTCACATAAACAGACATGAGCGCAAAAGTAAAGCGAAACATCTCGTCTAATACTCGTGACTCCTCTATCACGGCAAACAGGAACATACCCTTCGTGCAATTTAAAAATACGTAAAAAAATAACACTTTTAAGTCGATATAATTTATATTGTTTTTAAACTCTATTTAAACACATTTTTATCAAATGTTATTTTCCTAAGAGCCACATTTGCGACATAACCACAAGATGGATGTTCTACGCTTTAAGTTTGATACCAGCTACTCTGAGATATCATATGTAACACTTCATTTGTATCTGCGTGGATTAGACTGGATACGAGTAAACCAACCCAGGATCATTCAACAACTAGCCAATAAACAGAACAAAGATATTATTGTATCTTTACATCGAGCGAACCGTCGAACAAATAGCACAACTTACGCACACAGGCCAAAAATCTTTGAGTTTCGTCATAAAATTCCTTCTGGTCAGGGACAGTGGGTGAATGTAGATTTGAAGCCGATGTTTCTGACTGAAACTGCGCAATTATCGGATAAAACACAGACTCATGACATCTCTATAAAAGGTGTCGAACCATGGATGCAGCCACTAGTTGTGACCTCAAATACCCATTCGAAGAAATCATTCGTAAATACTTGTTTCATTCATTATTTATTGTCACTTTCAGTAAAATACAATCATATTTTTTCTTTATTTTAGATGGTTCACATTGAAATAGGGTCACGAAAAAAAAATCGGCGAAAACGCAGCGTATTTATGGACTGCACAGAGAGTGACCACGACATGCGATGCTGTCGATATCCTCTGAAGGTGAATTTTACCTCCTTTGGCTGGCACTTTGTAGTTGCGCCCACTTCATTTGACGCAAACTTTTGCAGTGGTGACTGTAGAGTTGGCTATTTAGAGCAATATCCTCACACTCATCTGGCAGCCTTGACAACGTCAGCAACTCCATGTTGTTCCCCAACGAAAATGAGTTCCTTAAGCTTGCTGTATTTTGACGATAATCAAAACTTGGTGTTCAGTGTTATACCAAATATGTCCGTAGAGGGATGCAGTTGTTCCTAACAAATAAATAAATATATAATATATACAAAATAAATATGTATGTATGTACCGTATAACAATTAAATATGTAAGCCGCGTATATTTTCAATAGCAATTAAAAAATATACATATATGACCTAACATTGTATACTGCATTAAATAATTGATCCGCATTTGTACAACGCACAATATCAGTGTGCTTCTAATTTTGATAAATCCTAACAAAATCAAATAAAACTGTTGGTTTTATACTCTTGCAGCGTTTTCTGAAGTGTTTACCAATGTCTTAAAAGCTTTATGGACCTAACTACTGTATAAAAACCATTATTAACAAAAATCTTCATTTTGACCTGATTGTTCCTATAAAATTATAGAATAAAGTTGGTCGACATTTACTGAATGGTGTTTCTGAATACTTTCGATTGAGCCTGATGTGACGAGATTTATCTCAAAATAAAACATGTTTTCATACCAAAAACAAACAATTTTAAGAAAGCGTGACAAACATAGATAAAAGTTTGATAACGATATCTTTAACAAGTCCGTAAGGCTACAGTCGAGCTCGCCCGATAGTAAGATACCCTTCGCCCAATTTCGAAATTCCGTTAAAAACTTGTAACCACACTTCTAATTTCAAACAGATAATTCTGCACAAATAATTCTACAACACATTGCTTACTCGTTCCTTCGATTGTAAGGAGAATACGTCAATATAGTATTCATCTTTTTGTATTCCAAAGCAGAATGTTAAGACTACTTAATAATCGCAAATTACAGATTTGTGGGGCGGTGGGCGGGGCATCTGAACTTTCAAATAAACTTTAGCTGCTTATGATATACAGGTACTTTCATGACAAATTTTGTATCTCCAGCTTTTATAATAGGTGAGACCAGACGAGCAGACAGACAGACGGACAGGGCTTAATCGATTCGGCTAGTGAATCTAAACAAGAATATATATAGTTTAGGGTGTCTGTCACGCCTCCTTATGCCTATTACATACAGTTGAACAAAGTAAGTATTCCCTTTTTTTTACCATTTTAACAACTTTGGAACAATAGGAAGCATGAGTGCCAAGTTTCATCAAGATAGCTCTAGAACTGAGAGACTTGTATGTATTCACACAGACAGTCGGGCGGACTTACAGACCGAGATGCTGAGTTAAAATATATATACTTTACGGCAAATGAGAAATAAATTTTCTCTCTGTAAGGGTATAAGAAATCCACTTAATTTTCAAACATCAAACTCTCTACGTTGTACATTTATACTAAGAACGGTAACTTGAACAACTACTGTCCGTCCGATCGGTTTATAATTTGGAGGATAGGTCCATATAGTATTCATATATAAGTATTCCGAAGCCTAATAAAGATAATACTTTAATACTTTTCTTAATAATTGCAAATTACTGATATGCGAAGGTGCAGGGCATGGTATACATCCATATAGCAAGCGCCAGCAAAGTGTGTATCATGCAAATTGTGCTGAAACCCTTTTTCGCTGGCACTCAGCTTGGTGAGATTAATGTGTTGTGTATGCATGCGTATGAATGTATTGTCACTTGTATGTGTATTAGCTTGCAGACAACTGACTGGTGTCTTAGCTTTTGTTCTTCGGTGTAAATTCGTCGCACACACTGTTAATTCGGGTAATTCGATTTAAAGGTCACCATTAACATATGAATATTATAAAAGTTTATAATAGCAATAATGACAATATTAAGCACATATATTTCGCATAAAATAAATTTGTAGTAGTTGTATTATTAATTATTGTATTAATGAATGAATGAGCTCATAAATATTAATACCATTTTCCTCATTTCGCACAGACACATGCTGAAGCAGAGAGATCACAGAGATGAAAGGGCGAAAATCTGGGCAAAGAGATTGCAAATGAGCGTGTGGGTACGTAGTCTGCACCATAGTTCTACAGTGCGGTAACATAGACTTGACATTGTAATGTCTTCAACAGTTTTTCTTGTCTATGAACCAATGGGTTCATTAAATCAGTCGATAATTCCCAGTTATCGATGGTAGGTTATGCACTATCAATTGTTCCTCCACTAATGTCTGCTTTTCTGTTGTGTTTGTGTGCATAACATTTACTGAATACAATTTTAAAAAATATGTAACTTGCCTTAAAAATGTGTTCTAATAGCGGTGTTAGTGTTGTTGAGTTGGATTATGTCGTATTAAAGGTGTGTTCAAATCAGCGATTACTGAGTAATAATGCATATAAAAGCACACACATAATTATAAATTGTGTACCATTTGTGTGGATAATGTGCTGGAATTTGAGGCTACAGGAAAATATCGATATGAATTAAATATACATATATATTTTCGGCGCAGTATCGGAAATGTTGTCGTTTACTTTTGCCGTTTCCCGTTAAATTTTGCCTACCAGAGAAGTGTTGTTTTACTAATGATTTGGTTTTTTTTTTATTACAGCTTAATGGTAGCGACATCACGTCGTTATCAAACTGTGAAGCGGTTCAAATGTTCCTTCAAGCTAAAGAAAATCTGATAGTTGAAATATTTCGAAAGACAAGTCCGACAGAAAATGCAAACAATTTCCTTGATATCAAACCATCCTGCAAAAAATCTGGAGAGGCCACAATCTGTGAGAAATTTAAAGAAAACATTGAAAAATTAAATTCTAAGGCAACTTGTGCCTCAGCAAATGTTAATGAGTATCCATCTCAAAAAAAAAGTAAAGTTGTTTTAACTTTACGAGCAATTATAAATTCCGATCATAATATCCCAACTCTGGATGATATTGGCCCATTCGCCCAGTCCAAGGAAACTCAAACCGTAGAAGACTATTTCCATGTACAAGATAGTCGTAATGAAAATATTGTTAATAAAATAGCCGACCACTTCATCGAAGAGGAACATCATTTATTTGAACATTGTTTGGAGCCGGAGATTGACATTGAGGTAAGGCGATTATATTATTATTCTTGAAAGTACTTATTTTATAGTTAAGATTAATATGAACAATTTAGCAATGGAAACAAAAGTACGAAAGTTAAGGCACTTGACTCAAGTTAACCAAGTTAACGTATTCAGTACAAATGATCGATACGAGTAGCAGCCTGCGCGCTGCTTTGAGTAGTTGACGTCCACGTCCACGTCTTGACGTGTCAACGAATTTGCCGACCGCAGAAAGTATGCACCAGCCACAGAGTGTCGTTGCAGACTACATTTGCACGTGTGTCCAAATTTATATTTTATATTCTTGTTTTTTTCTGAAATTTTGTAAAATTTGTCAAAAACCCTTCGATTTGTACAAAACTCGACGTTTTAAATTCTTTAAAAATGTAACGGAAGAATGATTTGGACTCTTCATGGAATGTGGAAAATATTGATGGAAAATCAGAAGACATATCCTGCACTACTACTATTTTGACCATAACTGCATGTATAGGCGTTTTTTTTTACACATGCATCATTAAAAGAGACGCAAATAAATAATAAGCATCATTAAAAAAGACGCAAAGAAATGATAAGCTAGAAGGCATTTCTCACATTTGGCAAGAGTTCTTTTCTGTGTGTCAAAGCGAATATATCACAGTCGAGTCCGGAAAGGTTGCAGTCGGGCACACCCGAAAGTAAGATACCCTTTGCCCCATTTGGAAATTCCGTTATAAAATTGTAAGCACACTTATTTCTTCACATATTATTGCTCACCATTGCTTACTCACTCACACTCACACAGACACGCGCAACAAAGTAAAGCGACGCGTCGAGATGTCGGCATCGACGTCAACTAATTAAAGCAGCGCGCAGGTTGCTGCTCGTACCATACATTTGTACTGAAAACGTTAACTTGAGTAACTTCTGTGTTTGTGGTCCGAACGGATTATAATTTGACTGATGTCCGTCATGTCCGTATGTCTGTATGTTTAAGACAATAGATCTCCGCTATGATAAAAACTATACAGAAAATTTAGCATGAAGGTTCCTGCATGTCATGGGCAGATGAATTTTATTTCAAAATCCAGAAGCCACGCACACCACCCCGACAAATCGGTTATTTATCGATTATTTAGCAAAGTATTAAAGTCTTAACTTTCAGCTTCGTTATACATATAGATAAATACCACATTAGTTGAAGTTTAGAATTTTTTGCGCGTGTGCCTGTTTGTGTGAGTGAGAACGAGTAACCAATAGTTGGTAGAATAATTTTTGCAGAATTACCTGTTTGAAATTAAAGGCGTGGTTACAAGTGTGTAACGGATTTCAAAATTGGGAGAAGAGTATCTTAGTGTCGGGTGAGCTCGACTGTAGCCTTACCACCTACTTGTTTTTAAGTGAACTAGACTTTATATATTTTAGGTGTGAAAACTCTTTTGTAAGTCATGGAGGCTAACACGAGCACGTCGGATCGAAGCAAGGAACACAAATATGGAAAAAAAATTGAGAATATTTAAAAATACATTTATTGCTGTTGACATATCAGTAGACGAATAAAGTTCTTACCAGTCGCAGTTTGAAATTAAAAAGTTTAACAATACAAAATATACTTTGCAGAAAACTCGTAGCTGGGTCTTATTTAGATTAAGCCTATAAGGGTCGAAAACAAAGCATAAATCCATCGATCTGTTTCTACAATTTTATATATGATTGACCTGCGACATTAACATATCAAACAGTCCGTCAAGATGGTCATGATGTCGGGGAAAGCCGTAATAAGTTTGCATAAACATTTGTGGTCTAGTTGCATTGAGGACTATTAAAGTCACCAGGCGGTATGATCCCTGTCTGAGAACGGGTCAAAAATAGACTTTATTGAAGACAAGTGTTGCAAATATGAAAATAATTCCGATGACGACAGAATATTTGTATTTTATATTTTATTATTAATTTTTTAAATCTAATTAACTATGGGTGCTTTTGTTAGACGCAGCTTTTTTTTAAGTTTACATACAATCCTTTAGTTTGTAAGACTTTTTTCGAAGACATGTGACTGGTCTTACAGGAAATTCTCAGAAAAATTAAATAAGAAAGTAATAACAACCATTACTAACTCTAATCCAGGCAATTTGAGTTATAAATGCTTCCATGCACTCGGAAAATGAGAAAGCATAAGAGCACAATCATAACATAACATAACTAAAAGCGAAGCTTAGTTAAGTTGGTAAAAAGAGACAATTTTGAAGTGATTTACCAATTCCAAATAGAATAATAGCCGAAAAACCAGTAAGAATCCAATTATCACATTTCGTCTTAAAGACAATATATAAATTGTATGTATATATATATATATATATATATATATCATGTATCATGAATCAGCATGAACAGCCGAGTCGATATAGCCATGTCCGTCTGTCCATCGGTCTGTCCGTTCGTCCGTATGAAAATCTAGATCTCAGTTATTATAAGAGCTAGAGCTACCTCCATCCGCCCCACAAATCGAAAAAAATCAATTGTAGCTGTAAATATAGCTATACAGCAATCATTTCCTATACATTTGATAAAAACCAGCCTGCGGGCGTTTTGCGAAAGTTTCAATAAGATCGGCGGATAAATAAGGAAGATATTCAAGAAATAGTATTGCCCTGTGACCATGTGCTTATGTCGGGTTTTTCTAATGTTAGTTCTCGAGTTCAACTTCAGCAGCAGGCAACTATTTTTTAATTATGTGCCCCGAAAATATTCATAATGCAATTATATCGGTCATTGCGTAAGAAATGCAGTGGTCGAGTGGTGATAGTAGCTGACTGTTAAGCGAAAGGTTCGGAATTCAACTCCTTGGTGCGGCGGCGACCGACTTATGTTTATTTTTGTTGTGTATCTTATATTCTTTTTTATTTTACAGTGTGTTGCAAAATTCAAAATAAGTTTTTAGTATATTTAAAGGCGTATAGAATCAGAAGAGACATTGAGCAGAAATACAAAAAACAAACGACAAATCGGATTAGATATGTTGAGATGTATTGTGAGGCATCATATATGTATGTATGTATGTATAAGCGTCTCTTTCACACATGCATATTTTTAAGCCCTCTGCTGAGTTATAACTGCAAAGTAATAAAAGCAAAGGGCAACATCCAATAAGAATCGAGTGGAACTTGCATAGGCAAAATAAATTAGAGACGTAAAGGAATAAAAAGCAAGAACGCATTGTTCACATTTGGCACGTGTTATTCCGACGAGTTGTAGCGGGTATATCATGGTATATCGTGGCGTACATGGAGATCGGCTTTACGTCAAGGCCCAAATTGGTGTTGTAGCCATAGTACAATAGCGTTACCTTTTTAATGGCAGCGTGCTAAAGATCTGTTCAAATGTTGATGTGTCTAGGAACTCCCAGCAGAATAAATGCAGCTCTTGCAGTTGAGACCAGCGCCACAAATGCCGCCCATGTGCCGCGTTAGTTTTCTGAAGTGTGGAAATAATTCGGTCAGCATCAGAGTATTGTTATCTGCATCTTCATGACCATTGTTCCAGATAGAGCTATGTGATTTCCATGACTTCATCAGCTTTAAATTTCCTCGCTTGACCTCCACTTCCTCAAGTGATCCACTAGCCAGGCACAGAAAATTGTGCATTTCATCGGGATGTTGGTCAAAATATTCTATTAGCTCATTGTCCAAGCTGTCCTCCTTGATGTGCCGCTAATGGTAACCCACAATTACGCGCAGACTTCTGGAGGTCCGTGCAAGTGTGAGCTGGTCTCCTATTTTGTCTACATACTCTAGAATTTTTAGCGTTAAGTATCTGGGGCATTGCAAGAAACTTGTTAGTTTAATAAAAAATAGAAACATTTAAGCGATTGTTGCTTTGTATGTTATTAAATGACTAAAGGTAAAAAAAACTTAATTGAAAATTTGGTAACGGGATTTTATTATATTAGTAAATATATCTAGAAGAAATATACTGACCTTCTTGCGTGAGCGTAATTGTATAATTCTCTTACAAAAGCCAATGTTTGTAAAACCTTCAGGAAACCATAATTAATACCTTTCTACAATGCCAGAAAATAGCAACGATTTTCAGCTATTATAAATTAGTAAAAGCTATTACTAATACACAATCCACAATAAATAATTTTATTTTGTAGGAAGTAACGCTTGTTAAGGAAGATTGTTCTAGTGCACCAATTGGATTAACTGTATGCGGCAATGACTTCTTTAAAGAATACGACGAAGCTAGTAAGCCAATGATATCTACAGAAGATGCAGATAATGAAGCGAATGTGGAAGAAAACGTATTTATTAGTGATATTCAGGCAGAAAGCATTGCGGATAGAGATGGACGGCTTAGACGTGGCGATCAGATTCTGCGAATAAATGGTATCGATATAAAAAGTAAAAAACACGCTGAAACTGAAATTACAGAAAACGGCGTGTCTTTAACGTTGTTGGTTAGTCGTATTCTGTATCCGGTAGGTATATAAGTAAATTTCAGTATTCGTGTGTTATATGTTTAATTTAAACACATTTTTATTACGCATTAGGATGACGAAGATGAAAATGAAGATGATGAAGAGGATGATGATGATGATATTGAGAGTAATTTTGAATATGCCAATAGATTTCTTACGGATGATTACACCAATGTGGTTGACAAACTGGGGAAAGTCTTTTTAGCCCAACAGCATTCGATGATTCCAGCTAAATCCCACTTAAAATCAAGACCTCCAGAAGATTTAGCTAGTTCTGAAGTCAGTAAAAGTAGATCCATGATATCTTCTAATATAAAGGCTCAGTTAGAAGAGGCTTCGGAGCAGTTGGCTATAAAAACAGTACTCCATAATCATTCTAATAGTGAACAGTATGATTATGATGATAGCGAGCATATTTATGAAACAATTCCCGAAGACTCAGAATCGGAGCCACTTTACTGCTCGCCATATCAAAGCTCAAACTATATGACAGCTTGTTCCTCTGCTGATGTGTTGAAAATGCAGCAACAAACCCAAAGAGTTGCTCAATGGCTTGGAATTAAAGAACAGATCACAACCAGATCTGCGCACACATTAGCTAGCCGTCCGAGTGCATACAACAAACATTTACGACATCGATTATCAAACCGGGTTTATACCTTACGTAGTGCCATAACAAACACGAGTAGCAGTAGTGGAGTTGCTTACAGTGCTTGTGGTCATAACAATATAGATAGCGATATTAATAATCAAAATCATAATGTGGATCATTATCAACTTCATGAAGAAGTTGAAAACTCGTCAAGTGCCTATAATACAGGTGGCTCAAATAACAGTGCTTCTCCACGTCAAAATTTTAATTTAGACAACGACAATTCGACAACAACCATAGTCACAATACCCAAAACACCATCTTCCAAAAATCCCCTTCCAACCAGTCCACTAAACAGTGTATTGATGATGCCTCTTGGCAAAACCTGCCGCATACTAAGCCCAACTTCTTGTTCTGTATTGAACCACATTTATTCACAAGGTAAGATATATTCAGAGCCGCGTTCAGTTTTATTTTTTGTACCATACAATAAAAACAAGACGAAAGCTACAGTCAAGTTTTACCGACAGTAAAGTAACTTGCGCCCAATTTCAAAAATTCGTTACAAACTTAAATTTAACACTAATTCTTCTGTCACCTATTGCTTTTTCCCTCTCATTTACACAAACAACAACGAGCGCCAAACCATTAGTGACGCGTCGTCATTTAGACATCAACGATTCACACCGCACATTTGTATTGAAAACGTTGACTAAAATACTTCTTCGTTATTAGTTCGATTTAACTTGGAGACTTGACTCATACAGTATTATTATTGCGTCGTAAAGATAGTTTTATAGTCAAAAAACTAGCCGTTTTTTGTGAAAATTGAAACCAGTATTTTGATTGTCTGTTATTTTGACAAAAAAATTCTTTTTTAAGAAATTATTCAGTTAAAGGTGTGAATTTTGTGAATGCCGAGTATTTGGGCATTAAAATAACAAGCAAAAAATCAATAGACCATAAACATTTTGTCGCAAGAAAATATTGTTCAAGTTTTATTTCGCATAAATTTACATCGCTCAAAAGAAGGCCAATGCGATTGATGCAAGTAAAGAAATTCTTTCGAATTGCGTCCGATGACTATTACTTAGTCGTGGCAAGTAACAACATGCATGTGGTCCCGAAACAAAGCAGCAATTGACCAGAGAGCGGTTTTTAATCCACGAATAAGTTGTTTGATCCTCTCTACATTCGAAATAAAGTCACTCAATTGCTTCTAAATATTTTTCCCAATATCATATAATTCATACGTCATATTATACGGTCCACATTTTACTAAACAAATATGTTATATGTTATTTAAAAAAAAAAACAGCAATATATAAAATCACATAATTTAAATTTTTCTTTAATAAATAAGCAAGATTTCTTTTTCTCTTGTTTGTACTCTTCCATTATTCTAAGGATTTCCTCATATTAATAGAAAAAAATTGGCCTGCTGTCGGGCTTGCTCGACTGTAATCTTGTTGTTTCAAAACATTAGAACAGACGCAAAAAAATATTCATAAACATTTTAATATAGCTTTACAGAGTTTATTTATATTAGTTTTGGCCAGATGTTTGCAAAGTACCTTAGGAAACATCTGCGACATCTATCTGTTTCAATGCAAACTAGTACCAGTTTTAGTTCTATCTTAATGAAACTTGTCACACATGCATCTTATTTTTGTGCATGCTGTATATAAGTTAGCTGCCTTATACCTATGCTGTATATAAGTTAGCTGCCTTATAACCTATCAGCCGTTTTATTTTTATTTTTTAGGATCTCGCAATCAAACTTAAAACATCGATACTTCCTCCAAATTTTGTCGGGCAGTTATACGATATGTCAGTCCGATCTGGCTCGTTCCGACTTCAATACATCCTGCAACAATTATAAACATATGTGCCAAGTTTCATCAAAAAATTCTAAAACTGAGAGACTAGTTTTCATTGAAACAGACAGACGTACGTTGCTAGATCGACTACCCTTTTAAAGCTGAGAGAATACATTTACTTTATGGGGTCGCAGATGTTTCCTAATTTAAATTTTTTTTTTTCAAATATGTACGTTAATCTATTACCTTTAAAAACATTACATATCAGAGTAATATACGTACACTAGTAAACACTGTGTCTTAGAGTTACTGGTTTTCATTATATTGATTACAATTTTTAAAAGACAAATTTTGAGACACAAAGAAGTTCTTGCAAACTCAAAATAATACTGGTGAATATTTAGAAAAAAGTGATTTAATTTATTCTAAAACTGATCTTATTTAAATCAAAAAGAATGTCACCACTAACTTAATAAGACCATATAAATATATTTATAGATAAAACTACTATTCAAAAGAAAGTCTCTGATGCATCACAGCCTAACACTAGTGCTTCACTAACACCGGAATCAAAACAGATGCGAGCTAAAACAGTGGAGGATCAACAGGTTCAATGCCCACAATTTAATGCACCCAATTTGAGCCGCTATCATTTTGTTAGCAGTAAAGAGGTTAGTAATATCATATATAAAACCAAAAAAAAATGTTTGCCTTCGGCATGCCGTTAGTTATTAAAATAATAGGACACAGTTCTTAAATTCAGTTTTATACAAAAACAACTATTTATTTTTGGTGTGTACAGTATGTTATCATGGTTTTAAATATACTAAAAACTTATTTTGAATTTTGCAACACACTGCAAAATAAAAAAAAAACCTAAGTTACGAAAAAAGTCGAGTCAGCTCGACTGTGAAATACCCGCTACAATTCTTCGGAAAAACACGTGCCAAATGTGAACAATGCGTTCTTGCTTTTTATTTTTTTCCGTCTCTAATTTGTTTTGCCTATGCAAGTTCCACTCGATTCTTATTGGATGTTGCGATTCTAAGTGGCTTTAAATATACTAAAAATTTATTTTGAATTTTGCAACACACTATAAAATAAAAAAAAATATAAGATACAAAAAAAATAAATATAAGTCGCCGCGGCACACCCAGGAGTTGAACTCCGGGACCTCTCGCTTAACATCACCATCACCACTCGACCACTGCATTTCTTACGCAATGACCGATAAAATTGCACTATGAATATTTTCGGTGCACATAATTAAAGAAAAAAGTTGCCACATAATTAAAAAAAAAAAAAAAACAAGAAAGCAAGGCTACCTTCGGCTTGCCGAAGGTTTCATACCCTTGCAGTTATACAAAATATAAAATATATTTGGATTGCTGCTGGTTTCTGTGGTATTTATTGAACAATTTTAACAGTACAGGAAGTCAAGAGTTTTTCCTGATTAAGGCTATGAATCAAACACCTGCTTCGAAAAAAAATAATTCTACCTTTTTAATGCTTTTGTATATACCTGGATTTCTTATATACTTAACACAAAATGTTATGAGGAAATGTCTTTGTGTTGTAAAGGATCTGTTGGTCATAAAATATAAATAAATTTGGAAAGTTCTCATTGAAAAATGCGTTTGAATAACAGCTACATGATTTTTTGTTTAACAGCTATATGTAATAGTACTCAGATTTCCATAAAATTGCAACATGAACCTTCATTAGGCCGATCGTTGATCGTTATAAGTTATAAAAGTTCGATTTCGAACTTTATTATTAGGGACACACTTAGATTTGGATTTGGTAAGCCTGATAGCTATATCTTGAAATATAACGAAAATCGGCCGATAGGCTCCATGACAGCTATACGATATATCAGTCCGATCTGGCCCGTTCCGACTTATTTAAAGAGGGCAGAAATAAGAAGCTTGTGAGCAAAGTTTCATGAAGATAGCTCAATAACTGGGGGACTAATTTGCGTTTAACAGACAGATCTTGTTGCAATATCTTGAAAAACAACAAAAATCGGCCGATAGTTGCTATGACAGCTATACGATATATCGGTCCGATCTGGCTCGTTCCGACTTATTTACAGCCTACAGCAATAATAAGCTTGTGTGCCAAGTTTCATGAAGATAGCTCAATAACTGGGGGACTAATTTGAGTTGCAACAGACAGACGGACTGACTGATTGTTCCTATAACAGCTATAGAATATAAACGTCTGAGATATTTAAATGGAAAAACTAAGGGCGGGTTACTGTATAACATTAAAAAGTATTGATAATGTGCGGTATTTCCAAAAACAAAACAGGTTTGCATACAAAAACCCTGATTTCAGCCGATTGTTCCTATGGCAACTATATGTTATAGTGGTCCGATTTTGATACAATTTTGACAGCACATTAAGAACGTAATAAGAATAGGATTTGCCAAATCTTGTTGCAATATCTTGAAAAACAACAAAAATCGGCCGATAGCTTCTATGACAGCTATACGATATATCGGTCCGATCTGGCTCGTTAATATACCCTCTGCAAGGGTATAAAAAGTTGCCACATAATTAAAAAAATTTCGGGTACTCGGGTACTAACATTAGGAAAAACCGACATAAGCACATGGCAACAGGGTAATATTATTTCTTGTATATCTTCTTTATTTATCAGCCGATCTTATTGAAACTTTGCCAACACGCCCGCATGGTGGTTTTTATCACATGTATAAATGTAAAATGATTGCTGTAGAGCTATATTTGCAGCTACAATCGACTTTTTTCGATTTATGGGGGCGGATGGAGGCGTGGCAAGAATCCAAAATAAACTTGATCTGCGTGCAGAATTAACATATATTGTCTCCAAATTTGGTAGCTCTAGCTCTTATAATAGCTGAGATCTAGGTTTTCACACGGACGGACAGACAGACAGACGGACAGACGGACATGGCTATATCGATTCGGCTGTTCATGCTGATACAGAATATATATACTTTATGGGGTCGGAGATGTCTCCTTCTGCCTGTTACAAACTTTTTCGGTGGGCACAAAGCTATAATACCCTTCTACTCTACGAGTAGCGGGTATAAAAAGCTACTTTCAGCATGTCGAAGAATTTTTTTTTATGCAGTTACGGCATTTAGTCTTTACCAATTATTATATTATATAACAGCTCAATGTTCTTACACATTTTTCATGTAATGGTTAGAAGCTTTATGAACTTTAACTGCTGTAGACATACTATTATTAATTTAATAAAAATCTTATTATATTAATAAAAATCTTGATTTTGATCTGATTGTTCCTTTGGAGCTATAGAGTATTATTTTCCAACATTAACGGAATAGTTTTGCAGTATACTTTTAATTGATACCGATAGTAGTAGTTTTCATAATAAAAAAAAAACTTATTTCGGGCGATTATTCAAATTACATTTATATGTAGTGGTCTGTTATTGATGAAATTTTGATGGTGTCATGACATTGACATGGATAATTTGACTTAGAAAATTTGATGGCGATATTTTAAAAAAATAACAAAATTTGGTTGATAGGTTCTTCAAGGAAGTGGATATATCGTTCCGATCGCCTCGTTTCGAATTTTGTATAGCGGACCTCAATAAGAAGTATGTTTGTGGCTTGTTTCATCTAAAAAACTACTGCAGCTATTATTGTGATCGTCTGATATCACTCCCAAACCCATTTCATAACATATGAATCCATAAAATAATATAAAAACTTCATTAAGTCGGAAAAATTTGGTTGGTAAAGCAACAATCATGAGAAATTTGAAGTTTTTATAAAATCAACCATTGATTTTTTTTTGTGCAAGTATATGTTACTGGATAAAAGGAACGTAGCAGACCCCACCTACAATGTAGATATAATGTTGATCAAAAGCACTTTTTCTTACAAATTGTGCATTCATTTTTTTGAATACCATTAGCAAGTAGTGTATTTGTAAATGTTGAATTTATAAATAAGAAGACACTCGATTTTGTAATATAAACAAATGAAATATTGTTTCATTTTTATTAGGTTGCCAATGAAAGAATGTCAGAAGCATCATCAAGTTCAGTATTTGTGAATTGCGACACTGCTGATGAAGTTCCGATGGTATGGAAAGTAAAACGACGCCCGGATGGTTCTCGGTATATTGTAAAGCGACCTGCGAGAAGTCATGTTGATCAGGTTGAAATTCGAAGGAACACCGAAAAAATTAAACCGGAGGATTATATAGTGTCGAATTTGAAACTTGGACGTTACTGCACAAAAGAGCGTAGACGACACATTGAACGGGTGAGGGAAAAGCGTCAGCAACATCAAGTGCAACCTCAGCAACAATAATAAATTAGTTATTATAGATGGCATTCACCCGTAGAATATATTTACTGTATGTTCGTATAAAAATTCAAAGTTTGGGGTTTCAAAAGCAATTATGTAATAATAATAGTTTTAATTATGGTAATCATTTAAAAAAAAATATGCAATCACTGTATTCATTATTGCATAACCATTTATATGCTAAAACAATACCCAAAGTTGATTTTTATTTGCAAAATATGAGATTCCTAACTATTCTTTAAAAGCAATATCCAAAATGACTTTATAAAAGTCTCTTAAATCAATTACATAAATAAAATAATATGAAAACAATATTACATAGCTGCAACTAGAAGTAATTCATACCTTCAATGTATGTCAATTTGATTTTACAAGTCTTCAGTATGTACAATCTAAATCTAAATTCAAAGGGGTTAGGATCCAAAAAGTTCGTTTTACTTAAATCATAAGAATATTGAATTTTTTGATATTGGCATTCTGAATAAGTTTAGTGGAGCCGTAATAAGTTTTAAGTGAGT
The DNA here is from genome assembly GCA_018151445.1 of Zaprionus inermis. Taxonomy (NCBI): domain Eukaryota; kingdom Metazoa; phylum Arthropoda; class Insecta; order Diptera; family Drosophilidae; genus Zaprionus; species Zaprionus inermis. Next base: position 94,269 of record JAECXD010001591.1, on the reverse strand, counting down.
TTTATAATTTGTCAAAATATTTATATATTCACTCCTTTAATGGCATAAATTATTTTTTTTATCTAAACTTAATCACTATGTAATGTAAAAATGCCTAATAAAAACACAAGCACACAATAAAAAGATAATGTCATAATCTCGGCAATCACGTCTAGATCTCGACTAAACCTCACACAGCTGAACATTTTTTAAAGCTTCGCCTAGACATATACCCGATCTGATCATGCAATATATCACTCTTTTAATGGCTTCAATTTTTATTTAATTTAAACTTAATCACTGTAGTAAAAACTACCTAATAAAATTACAGCCCCACAAAATAAAGAAAATGTAATGATCTCGGTATGCGGTTACATGTATTTTGGATTACTGAATCCGAATCAGGATATTTTTGAATTTCGCAATCACGTCTGGATCTCGACTAAACCTCACAAAACTAAACATTTCTTAAATTCTCCCCAAGACATATAGAATCCTAATCTAGTCACGCGATATATGTTTTCTTATGTATGTACACTTAACAAAATTCTTTTATATAATCTAACTATTTAATCTTTTAATATTAATTTAAAAGTTTTGCTAATGTGGCTTTATTATGCGATATAAGTTTCGTGTTATAATTTACGACAACGTAGAGTTAACTTTCAAATTGAATTTTTTTACGAGTGAAAAAACGATTATACTATTTCAATGATGTCATTGACGATCAATACAATTTTACAAAATGATATTTAAAATTAAATTGGACATTAGTTTCCCATTCTGATGACACCAGATCAGAGAAGGAAAACTAGTATCCGAAACTTCAAGCTATCGCAATTTTACAAAAAACGGTTGGGTTTTGACAATGCCAATTTAGTTATTTGCCAGATAGAACTAGCGGGAATAAAAATATCGGCTAGAGGGAGTTATTAGTATTTTCAATATCTTCCTAAAATCACATTTTTAATTGACGAACTACTCTTTTCCGTTTTTACGATTTGTAATTTTGGCGTTTACGTTTTTATACCCTTTGACCATTGAAAATGGTCTAAAAAGGGTAAACTAACTTTGTGCTGGCATATATTCTTATTCAGGATCACTAGCGCCGAGTCCATTGAGCCATGTTCGTCTGTCTGTCTGTATGAGACAACAGATCTCCGCTATTATAAAAGCTAGAGACACCAGTAGCATGAAGGTGATTCCTGCATATTATAGGCAGATGAAGTTTATTTCAATGTCTAGATGCCATGCCCATCGCCCCACAAATTGGATTATAAGGCATAGTATTCAAAATACACAGGTTTACGTTTTCAGTACTAATATTTGATACGGGCAGCAGCTTTAAGTAGTTTACGCCGACGTCGCAACGCTCCGCTTTACTTTGACACTCGTGTCTGTTTATGTGAGTGAGAGCGAGTAAGCAATAGGTGACAGAGTAATGTGTGCAGAATTATCTGTTTGAAATTATAGGTACAAGTTTGTAATGCAATTTCAAAATTGTGCGAAGGGTATCTTACTGCTGCTCGACTGTAGTCTTTGTTACTTGTTTTTAAATAAATTATTTTATACTTTATTAAACAAATTTATTATTTTTTTTTTTGTCAAAACAGCCGCAAACATAGTGCAGCACTTTCTGGCATACGTACATTATATTTCTACATATTTGTGTGTGTGTTTATCTACATGTAAGCCGCAATTCGCCCGATTTTCAATGCGAGCATTAAACTGATAATCGCAATAGGTTTTGTTTTAATGGACACCAAATGTGATAAGTCAGTCTCAACTTTAAACCAATCTCAGGTCCACCAAATATTCGCCAATCGTTATTGAACTGCATATTCTTGTTATTTAGGTAAAAACAAGAAAGCAAGGCTACCTTCGGCTTGCCGAAGGTTTCATACCCTTGCAGTTATACAAAATATAAAATATATTTGGATTGCTGCTGGTTTCTGTGGTATTTATTGAACAATTATAACAGTACAGGAATTCAAGATTTTGACCTGATTAAGGCTATGAATCAAACACCTGCTTCGAAAAAAAATAATTTTACCTTTTAAATGCTTTTGTATATACCTGGATTTCTTATATACTTAACACAAAATGTTATGAGGAAATGTCTTTGTGTTGTAAAGGATCTGTTGGTCATAAAATATAAATAAATTTGGAAAGTTCTCATTCAAAAATGCGTTTGAATAACAGCTACGTGATTTTTTGTTTAACAGCTATATGTAATAGTACTCAGATTTCCATAAAATTGCAACATGAACCTTCATTAGGCCGATCGTTGATCGTTATAAGTTATAAAAGTTCGATTTCGAACTTTATTATTAGGGACACACTTAGATTTGGATGTAGTAAGCCTGATAGCTATATCTTGAAATATAACGAAAATCGGCCGATAGGCTCCATGACAGCTATACGATATATCAGTCCGATTTGGCCCGTTCCGACTTATTTAAAGAGGGCAGAAATAAGAAGCTTGTGAGCAAAGTTTCGTGAAGATAGCTCAATAACTGGGGGACTAATTTGCGTTGCAACAGACAAACGGACTGACTGATTGTTCCTATAACAGCTATAGAATATAAACGTCTGAGATATTTAAATGGAAAAACTAAGGGCGGGTTACTGTATAACATTAAAAAGTATTGATAATGTGCGGTATTTCCAAAAACAAAACAGGTTTGCATACAAAAACCCTGATTTCAGCCGATTGTTCCTATGGCAGCTATATGTTATAATGGTCCGATTTTGATACAATTTTGACAGCACATTAAGAACGTAATAAGAATAGGATTTGCCAAATCTTGTTGCAATATCTTGAAAAACAACAAAAATCGGCCGAGAGCTTCTTTGACAGCTATACGATATATCAGTCCGATCTGGCTCGTTCCGACTTATTTACAGCCTACAGCAATAATAAGCTTGTGTGCCAAGTTTCATGAAGATAGCTCAATAACTGGGGGACTAATTTGAGTTGCAACAGACAGACGGACTGACTGATTGTTCCTATAACAGCTATAGAATATAAACGTCTGAGATATTTAAATGGAAAAACTAAGGGCGGGCTACTGTATAACATTAAAAAGTATTGATAATGTTTGGTATTTCCAAAAACAAAACGGGTTTGCATACAAAAACCCTGATTTCAGCCGATTGTTCCTATGGCAGCTATATGTTATAATGGTTCGATTTTGATACAATTTTGACAGCACATTAAGAACGTAATAAGAATAGGATTTGCCAAATCTTGTTGCAATATCTTGGAAAACAACAAAAATCGGCCGATAGCTTCTATGACAGCTATACGATATATCGGTCCGATCTGGCTCGTTCCGACTTATTTACAGCCTACAGCAATAATAAGCTTGTGTGCCAAGTTTCATGAAGATAGCTCAATAACTGGGGGACTAATTTGATTTGCAACAGACAGACGGACTGACTGATTGTTCCTATAACAGCTATAGAATATAAACGTCTGAGATATTGAAATGGAAAAACTAAGGGCGGGTTACTGTATAACATTAAAAAGTATTGATAATGTGCGGTATTTCCAAAAACAAAACAGGTTTGCATACAAAAATCCTGATTTCAGCCGATTGTTCCTATGGCAGCTGTATGTTATAGTGGTCCGATTTTGATACAATTTTGACAGCACATTAAGAACGTACTAAGAATAGGATTTGCCATATCTTGTTGCAATATCTTGAAAAACAACAAAAATCGGCCGATAGCTTCTATGACAGCTATACGATATATCGGTCCGATCTGGCTCGTTCCGACTTATTTACAGCCTACAGCAATAAGAAGCTTGTGTGCCAAGTTTCATGAAGATAGCTCAAAAACTGAGAGACTAGTTTGCGTTGCAACAGACGGACGGACGGACAGACGGACATCCATTTTTCGACTCCTCTGGTGATGCTGATTCAGAATATATATACTTTATAGGGTCGGAGATGTCTCCTAAGGTGCGTTGCAAACTTCTGGCTAAAATTAATATACCCTCTGCAAGGGTATAAAAAAACGAAAAAGTCCCTTACAAAGCACCCTATGTACACATAAACTTATGAAGAACAAACACTTCCTTTAAAAGAATTTAAAAAAAACTTTTTCATAATAAATAACTCTATTACAACCAACATATAACTGAATACTATATTAAATTGTTAAAATATTCATTAAAGTTCTGCAAATATACAAAAACAAGATAAATAGACATGTTACGTTCGGAATATTGATGTTTTTACACCCTTTTCTCTTCACCGATGTTTGTATGCTAGTTATACTATTGTTATTTATAGTTTTTTTTTATACCCTTGCAGAGGGTATATTAATTTTAGCCAGAAGTTTGCAACGCACCTTAGGAGACATCTCCGACCCTATAAAGTATATATATTCTGAATCAGCATCACCAGAGGAGTCGAAAAATGTATGTCCGTCTGTCCGTCCGTCCGTCCGTCTGTTGCAACGCAAACTAGTCTCTCAGTTTTTGAGCTATCTTCATGAAACTTGGCACACAAGCTGCTTATTGTTGTAGGCTGTAAATAAGTCGGAACGAGCCAGATCGGACCGATATATCGTATAGCTGTCATAGAAGCTATCGGCCGATTTTTGTTGTTTTTCAAGATATTGCAACAAGATTTGGCAAATCCTATTCTTATTACGTTCTTAATGTGCTGTCAAAATTGTATCAAAATCGGACCACTATAACATATAGCTGCCATAGGAACAATCGGCTGAAATCAGGGTTTTTGTATGCAAACCTGTTTTGTTTTTGGAAATACCGCACATTATCAATACTTTTTAATGTTATACAGTAACCCGCCCTTAGTTTTTCCATTTAAATATCTCAGACGTTTATATTCTATAGCTGTTATAGGAACAATCAGTCAGTCCGTCTGTCTGTTAAACGCAAATTAGTCCCCCAGTTATTGAGCTATCTTCATGAAACTTTGCTCACAAGCTTCTTATTTCTGCCCTCTTTAAATAAGTCGGAACGGGCCAGATCGGACTGATATATCGTATAGCTGTCATGGAGCCTATCGGCCGATTTTCGTTATATTTCAGATATAGCTATCAGGCTTACCACATCCAAATCTAAGTGTGTCCCTAATAATAAAGTTCGAAATCGAACTTTTATAACGATCGGCCTAATGTTGCAATTTTATGGAAATCTGAGTACTATTACATATAGCTGTTAAACAAAAAATCATGTAGATGTTATTCAAACGCATTTTTGAATGAGAACTTTCCAAATTTATTTATATTTTATGACCAACAGATCCTTTACAACACAAAGACATTTCCTCATAACATTTTGTGTTAAGTATATAAGAAATCCAGGTATATACAAAAGCATTAAAAAGGTAGAATTATTTTTTTTCGAAGCAGGTGTTTGATTCATAGCCTTAATCAGGTAAAAATCTTGACTTCCTGTACTGTTATAATTCTTCAATAAATACCACAGAAACCAGCAGCAATCCAAATATATTTTATATTTTGTATAACTGCAAGGGTATGAAACCTTCGGCAAGCCGAAGGTAGCCCTGCTTTCTTGTTTTTTTTTTTTTATTAAGTGAAGAATCCGTATATCATAATATTGTATCTTAACATCACAGGGTGGAGAAATATTCTTAAGAATTACCAAACACTATATCGAAATAAATGAGGTAGGAACATAAGTGAAAAGTTTTTACTGTTGTCCAATTTTCTTGTCGAAGCCTTGCCGTTTAAGTCATCTCAGAGGTCGAGCGGGGATAAGAAGTCTTGCAAGAAGACTGCTATGACTCAGTAATCTGTCACTGTATCGACTTGTGTGTCTCCCAATTTGTGCCTCAACTCAAGATTTAGGTCTTTATGGAGTGTGGAGTTACGTACATACTAGGGACAGTTGGCTATTTGTCTTAGTGCGCGATTTTGCATCACCTGGATTCGTTTATAATTTGATTTGGCTGCGATTCCCCAAATCTGGATCCCGTATAACAACATCGGTACGATACAGTGCGCATACACAGCTCTTTTGCACCTCAGCGAAAGAGTGCTCCTTCTATTCATGAGCCATCTCAGCTGTTTTGATCTGTGACCACATTTCTTTACTGTGTTTTTGAGATGCGGCCCAAAGGTGAGACGTTTATCCAGGGTGATACCTAGATATGTTGCTTGCCGCGGCTGATTCAGGGTAACTCCTTCTAGCCGGATTGGAGAGTGTTCGGGATGAGCGTTTTCAGTGTGAAGCATGGATTTGTTGTTTTCAGGGGGTTTATTTTTAGGTTCCACCTTTTACACCAGGCTGCCAGAGCATTAATATATTCTTGTAGTTCGTTAGCTGCCTCTCTGCTGTCCCTAGAGTTATATTCAACTGCGATGTCATCTGCATAGGTTGCCATAAGAGCAAGGGTTCGGTGCTTCCATGTGTTCGAAACTCGGCCAAGGGATATCAGCAGTGTATAAGGAGTATAAAAGCGGTCCGAGAACACTGCCCTGTGGGATTCCAGTTCTCATTGGATATATAGAGGATTAGTTATTTCTCACCGTGATTTTAAATTCTCGTCCTTCCAGATATGACTTTAAAATGCAGAAGTAGAGCGCAGGTAGTAGTCTTTATCTTGCATAACAATCCAACATGCCATACTTTGTCGAAGGCTTATTGCATATCAATAAAGACAGCGTTGGAGTACTCGCAGTCGTCAAAAGCGTATAATATGTGTTTCCCCAGTCTGTGGACCTGTTCTATAGTGTCGTGTCCCTTTCCAAATCCAAATTGATGATCCGGCAAGATATTAGATTGTCTTATAATGTCGTTGATCCGATTAGCAATAAGTCTCTCCCATAATTTAGAAAGGGAGGGTAAGAGGCTTATAGGCCGATACGACTCAGGATCAACTTCTGGTTTCCAGGCTTGGATCATCAAAATAACAGTCAGTTTCCACTGTCTTGGGAACACTTGGACGCTTAAAACAGCATTGAAGATTAGTGCTATATAGATTATCGCTTTTATAGGTAGAACCATTAGCGTGGCATGGCAAATCCTGTCAATTCCTGGAGCTTTATGTTTCGGCAGGAATTTGATTATTTCAGATACTTCGTCTATCCTTATTGGCTTAATAGGCCAAGACATCTGCAATGGCATTTGTAGGTACTGGTGAGTCTCTCTTATTTGCTCTATCGTGGCATAAGGTCATAAGGAGTGAAGCGATCCTCTAGATGGTAGCCGAATGCATTAGCCTGTTCCACTTCAGTTTTTGTAGTTTCGCCACCTGGACAACGTACGGGTACCCATCGAAGTGGTTGTCGTTTAAGCGCTTTTGTGCACTTCCACAGCGAATAGTTTACATCAACGGTGTAGTCCATGGAAGATAATTTTTGCTCAAAGAAATCATTTCTGAGTTCCCTTAAGATGATTTTGAGTTGCTGTTCTGCTCGGTTCCACAAGATTCTGTCCCATGGATCCTGAGTTGGAAGTGCTCTTCTTCAAAGATGTCTTTTAGTTCGGATTAGTTCTCTGGCCTCTCTTGTTAGTACAATACCATAACTTCTGGGGCATGTCTCAGGCTCAGACGGCGTAGAAACAGAAGCAGCTCTATGTATATTTTGCGATAGAATATCTACTGCGTTCTCGATGTCTTCCTTAGAGCTCAGAACCGTATTTAATTGAAAAGAGTTTTCCAGATGTTGTCTGAAAACCAAAAGATTAGTTCGGCTGTTTATTAACTGAGAGCATGGCCTAACATAGGCACCTTCTGTTTGTAGAGTAGCAACAAGGGCTACATGATCGGAGTCTAGATCCCAGTTTTCGCAAATACTTGTTCTGTCTAAGTTTATCTCATGGTACACAGCAAAATCAATGCAGGTTGGTCTGTGACTGGGCACATGGGCACATGGGGTATCTAGTTGATGAACCTGTTGCAAGGATATAAGCACTTATGGCGGAAATGGCTTCTGCTAGTTCTCGACTCCTGGGTGAATTGAACGTATCACCCCACAGCCAATGTCGGGCGTTCCAGTCCACACCAACTAAATACCTTTGGCCACAAGAGACAAGTATGGTTATTTATAGTAAAACGGGCATCGGTTCTTTGAGGTCATCTAATAGAAAATTCCGGCTTCATAGATATGCACTAAAAGTATGCAACAAAAAATACACAGTTTATAAGTTATAAAGTCATAAGAGAAGGGCGTAATTGATCTATGCGAATGCTTTATAACATTGGCAATACATTTTAAACTAACGATTAACTGTACTTGTTTGAAGGGTAGACTTAGGAGGTTTGATTACAGCATTTTTGGACAATAAGTTCGAAGAAACCATTTTAGCTCGATTTATAAGTGGATTAAATATTCTCAAATAGTTATCATAAGAATATCGGTTATTGAAGCTCGACAACACTCTTGATTTACCTTGATTTACCACGCTCATCTCCAAAGACGAACACGACTTTTCGGTAATGAAAAGGTGCCTCTTCAATAATTTAAGAATTAGGAGTGACTTAATTGGATTCTTTGAGAGCACTCTTTTCACTTAATTTTATTCTCCATGTTAATTTGAGCTTTAAAAATGTAGAAATTATATCAGAGCTTCGAACACATATTATATGTAATATAACCAACCCTGTATATAAATAATTATTTATAGCCTTGCAGCTTTTGGTAAATGCTCTAACGGGTAACGGGTATCACAGTCGAGAACGCTCGACTGTAGCCTTTCCGACTTGTTCTTCTAATCATAAGGGGACGAATACCCTGTTTTGTCTGCTCGGGTTGCATTTTATGAAATTAACCTTTTGGGCGTTTTCTATTTTTTTTTTGTAGCCTGAGTAATTGCGTGTATGACTTCTTCGTTTATGGGCTTTTCAGTTGTTTCGACCGTGTATGCTAGTGACAATTGGCTGTGACAGTACGTGACGTGACAGAGACAATATGGAGGAGTCAGGCTCGTCGTGAAGAGCGTTTATATTTTGTGCCAGCCTCGGATAATACAGTTCCGATGCCACTAGTGGGTGCTTCGATGGTAAGGTCGAAGGGCTGTATAGTCTGTGTATATTAAAATGACAGCTTCGGATGCCAAGATGTTTCTTAGTCGTTCGAATGCATTGCGTTGTGTTAGTACTTTTGTCGGTACTTTAGAGTACCTTTAGAATTCCCGAGTATGGCTTCGCTATCGCGGCGTAGTTCCTTATGAACCTCCTTTAATAACTTGCTAAGTCGAGGAACGATCTGAGCACTTCTTTCCGTCTCTAATTTGTTCTGCCTATGCAAGTTCCACTTGGTTCCTATTGGATGTTGGCCTTTGCTTTTATTACTTTGTAGTTATAACTCAACAAAGGGTTTTAAATTATGCATGTGTGAAAGGGACGCCTATACATACATACATATATGGTGCCTCAGTGTACACGACGGGCCTGCAACTGGACGAATTTGTCTTTCCGACCGGCGACTTGAACGGAACGCTGCTGGCGGGGTTTTGGGCGCCGAATGGCAGCGGTGCCCACAACATTCAACCGTAGCAGATTGTATGCCGCCAGGAGTCGAACTTCTTGGGTAAAACTGATTATGTGGATAGTGGATAGTGTGTGTTGAGCAGATTCTGTTTGATTTTCTCGTAGGTTTTCTGCTTGGCCGAACGCAGCAGTTGGCCCACTGTGCCTAGCTGCTGGTGCTGCTGCTGTTGCTCGTATAGGTAACAAGTTATTGATGTTGTGGTCGTTGTTATGGTTGCTGCTGCTGTTGCTGCTGCTGACACATCATCAGACATATGCGCTTCACAATGCTCATACAATACATTATCTAGTTGTTGTTGTTGTTGCTGCAACATCTGTTCTGGCTGTTTGTTGCAGGAGTTTTGTGGATTAACAGTTATTTGCTCTTGCTCAAAATGTTGCGCAACATGATGAAAATTTGGCGGCTGTTGCTCTTGCAATTGTTGCAGCTTCATCTGCAACTGCTGCTGCAGGTAGCGCATATGCTGATGATGTGGATTCGCATTGAGGGCAATCAGTGCGGCGACTGTGCGCAGCAATGCCACCGCATTGGGCACCTGGTGTCCCCAGTACACTACTCACAAAAACCGCATTGAATCTGTACAAAAAATTTTTTTAATTTTCGCCTGGGACGTAAATTTAAGACTTCCTTCCTATGGCAGTAGACTTCTACTACTTAACTTACCTTCTCTAGCTAATCGTAGAATCATGCTGGGTGTAGTATTTATTAATAACCTCATCCAAGGTGACATTGACAGTGTTGACCTGGTTAGCCAGCTACACTTTTTTGTCCCTTGTAGATTAACACGTAATTACTTACCACTAACTCTTCCTAATTGTAGGTCGAACTATGCCCTTCACGATCCGTTTAGGGTATTATGTTCTGACTATAATAATCTTTACTTTCTTTCTTCTAACGCTTCCTCTGTTGCATGCCTAAAATTTGAAATCTTGTCCTACCTATCTAGAAATTAAGTAATCTTTCCTCGAAAATCTTTTCTATCTCGGTATCTTTGCATGCCCGCGTTCTCTATTTCGCGTTTCGCGTTTCGAGTCGTACGTCAGACGACTGTGCCCCTCGGGAGGTGGACATTCGCTGTGTCTCGGATCCGCGCGTAACAAGCATCGGCTTGGTTTTGCAAGGACCACTTGATTATACATTCATTGTATCAACGTCCAAAAAAAAGAAAAAAAAAAAAAAAGACAGCCGCCAGCACGGCCAGCATTGTTATTAATGTTGTTGTTGTCGCCATCATTGACATAAACATCCGCATCATAGTCATCGTCAGCGCGTAATGGTTCGTTTATCTGCTGTGGCACAACATCTGCCCAGGAGCAAATCAACTACTGCAACCAACACCAATAGAGGATTTTATGCATCATTTTTCAAAGTGTATTCATTAGGGGACGGGTGCAGGTAGAGGGTAAGGTGTGAAAATGGGAAACAGTACAAAAAGCACAACTCAACTTATGTGTCTATGAACATTCTACATTCAATAAAGAAGCAGGAAAGGCAAAGCATATATAGGATCAAAAAGTATAGAGGTATGCTGATAAGCAAAATAACTTACCTCATCTACGCCAATGCGACGACAGGCCTCCAAAAAGTTTTCCATATTACGTCGGCAGCGCGCCATGGATAGTTTGTTCTACAAATGGGGAGTTTACATTAATATAATATACCTTTTGTATAGTTTAAGCAATAGTGTAACACTTAAATGTGGATCAGGTAGTAAGCTCATATATGAATACAGTTAACAGATTCTATAAATGAAAAGCATTTTTTAACACAAAAAGCATTTTACAACGCTTTTTTCAAAGTATTCAAACGCTGAAAACAGCTTTGTTTAATAATAAATGCATTTAATAACATTTTAAATGTTCATACTCCCAGAAACTGCACCACATCAGCGTTCCACTCATTCACTACAATCACCACACCCGGTGATGGCACATGAATGCTGGCTACGGAACGTGGTCGCACATAGTTGGCCAAAATGCAGAGTATGACGCCATCTGTGAGAGCTTCCGCAAAATCCTCGGGCAGCGTCATCTTCAGACGCGACTTAATAATCTACAAAATGAATTCGATTAGTTATTGATTCAACATTCAAAATGGTTTACTTAATTGCAACACTCACGCTACGGAGCTGCGACCTGAGTTCAGTCTCTTCACGCTGACGATCGAATTCGCGACGCATGGTGAAGTTCAGCTTCTCTGCAGGTATATCAAGATTCCAGGTGACTGAGTGCGGCGTCTTCAGATTGCTCAGTTTGCTGCCAGCTCTGCTGATGGGTGACTCGATGACGCTGCCGCCAGTTGCCGAGGCTGCTGCCGCGGTGATTGAGGATGATGCAGTTCCATTACTGCCATTGGACGTATTGAATTTGTTATTATTGCTCTGGGTAAGCACACCATGACCATTCTTCATGGGACTATGCGGCTTCACATAGCCCAGGCAATAGGCACCATTGGTTTCCGGCGATGTGGTTGCTCTTGCTGTTGTTGATTTTAGTGCCAGTTCCGAGTTGCGTGAGGGTATCACCTTTTGTATGGGGTTCTTTGGTATAACAACATCATCGATGCCGTTGCCATTGTGGCTGCCATTGCTGCTCGGCTGCTTCATTGTGGACTTTGGTAGTTTTGCTGTTGCTGTTGCCGTTCCCGAGCCGTTGGTGAGACGCGGCAGCTCCTCATCGTTGGGACTCTGATTGGCATTGGGGTGCTTTTGCTTGTACACGCTGATCTCCTGATTGCGCTGCTGCTTTAGCGCTTCATTGTACTGCAAAAGATAATCGATATTAGAATAGTTTCCATTTTGGGTATCTTTATGCCTCTACTCACTTGTATGTTTGTATGTTGTTGAGACTCTTGTTCAGCTTGCCATTGCTGCCGTGTACGCTGCGCTCCTGATCACATCAGTATCGCATCATCATCCTGATCCGGCGACGAATGCTCATAGGTGGCACGCTTGCAGGGAGACTCGTGGTCGTTTCCAGCATGTTGCATGTAAAAAAATGTTTATATAAAAAAAAGTCCCTTCTATTTTCAATTTTCCATTTTTGTTATGCTTGGGTGCATTTCTCTATATATAACTGGCAGTAGTAAATGCAGCTAATTGGAAATCAGCAAGGAGTGATATATGATCTTTCATAGATCATTTAATTTACTTTTACAGCAAGAACTCACTAAAAACTTCTTGGAATTTTCATATTTTTTACATTTCGTGTCGGAAATAAATAACAAAGATTTTTAATGTATGCTTGTATGTACTAATAAATCAGTTACATACTTCGAACTGTAACCATTGACATATTGATAGATTCAAGTCGAGTTTTAGAGCTATAATTACTATGGAGACAGGCACCAAAAGTACTTGGCGAATAAAATTTAAATAATAAAATAAACAAACAACTGCGACTGGTCAGAGCTTTACTCGACTACTGATATTTAAGTGGCGGTAAGCATATTTTATAAGACCATTGACTCTTTCTTTGATATTTGTGTACCGCGTTTCTATCAGACATGCTCGAGTAAGCCACCTTGGTTTACAAAAGAGGTGTCTCGCCTTAAAAATTTAAAATCTAGCTTATTTAAAAAATATAAAATTAATAATTGCAGTTTAGCTATTTCCCGTTTTTTAACTGCACGATTAAATTTCTCGGTCCTTAACGCGAAATGTTATAAAAACTATCTAGCTCGTTGTAGGTCTCAGTTCCTTGAGAACCCTAAACAGTTTTATAGTTTTGTTAATATGAAGCGTAAATCTTCTGTCTTTCCTTCAAAGTTGTCGTTTGAAAATACCACTGCAGATACCGACCAAGCCATGGCCGATATGTTTGCTAGGTTTTTTCAAACCACGTATTCGCCTACTATACAAGAGATTCATGTTTATCCATACAATATTCCTTGCTCAAATTACTCCCTAAGTAAGCCATTGCTCAAACTGTTTTCGCTGTCCTTAGATACTTCATCCTTTCCTTCCATTTGGAAGGAATTTTTTATCATTCCCTTGTTTAAGAAGGGCAATAAGTCTGAAGCAAGCAATTATAGAGGTATCTCTAAATTGTCGGCTATACCTTAATTCTTCGAGAATGCTTTAACTCCTCACTTGCAACATTTCTGTAGATCCGTCAAATCGCCTTCTCAGCACGGATTTATAAAACGTCGCTCAACTACGACAAACCTACTAGAGCTGACATCCTTTGTTATAAAAGGTTTTCAGGAAAATCTTCAAACTTAGGAGCTAGTATGAAACCGAAACATATTGTTGCGATCTCATATTCGTAGCGGCCACGCAAATAAGCAGTGTCTGCCGGCTACGTATCGACATCCGGCATAATGCTTACGTTGCAGTATGCCGATGTTGTCGTATTTCATGCGCCCGTGGGAGCGACGTTAGCTTTAGTTAACTTATACACTGATTTCAGTAAGGCTTTTGACTCAGTAAATCATTCCCTTCTTGCACATAAACTCAACCTCTTAGGCTTCACACCAAAACTTCTTAATTGGATTGTGAGTTATCTGAATGGCAGAACCCAAAGAGTTCTCTTTAAAAATGTATTTTCACACCTTCTTCATGCCACATCTGGCGTTCCCCAGGGTAGCCATCTAGGCCCGCTCCTTTTTACGCTTTTCATCAATGACCTCCCTTTGGTCATACATAACTCCCGTACTCTCATGTATACGGACGATGTAAAGCTTTGTTATCAATTTAAAGATGACTACTGCCACTCTTACTTACAAGCCGACCTAAATAGTTTTCATTCCTGGTGTTGTGCAAATTTCTTAAACCTGAACAGCTCGAAATGCAAGCTAATGACATTCTATCGAGCCAGTCCAAAGTACGTTTCCTACACTCTTTGTGGTTGTGTCTAAGAAAGAATTACTCTAGTTGATGATCTTGGGGTCCGTTTGGACCGAAAACTAAAGTTTTCCGAACATATTTCCCATATGGTCAATAAAGCCATGGGTGTGCTTGGCCTTATTAAGAGATGGTCTAAGGAGTTTGACGATCCTTATGTAACAAAGACCCTCTACACCTCACTTGTTCGTCCAATTCTGGAATATGGATCATGCGTATGGTGTCCCCAGTTCACTACTCACAAAAACCGCATTGAATCTGTACAAAAAAAATTTTTAATTTTCGCCTTACGAGGCCTTAACTGGGACGTAAATTTAAGACTTCCTTCCTATGGCAGTAGACTTCTACTACTTAACTTACCTTCTCTAGCTAATCGTAGAACCATGCTGGGTGTAGTATTTATTAATAACCTCATCCAAGGTGACATTGACAGTGTTGACCAGGTTAGCCAGCTACACTTTTCTGTCCCTTATAGATTAACACGTAATTACTTACCACTAACTCTTCCTAATTGTAGGTCGAACTATGCCCTTCACGATCCGTTTAGGGTATTATGTTCTGACTATAATAATCTTTACTTTCTTTCTTCTAACGCTTCCTCTGTTGCATGCCTAAAATTTGAAATTTTGTCCTACCTATCTAGAAACTAAGTAATCTTTCCTCGAAATTCTTTTCTTTCTCGGTATCTTTGCATGCCCGCGTTCTCTATTTCGCGTTTCGCGTTTGGAGTCGTACGTCAGACGACTGTGCCCCTCGGGAGGTGGACATTCGCTGTGTCTGGGATCCGCGCGTAACAAGCATCGGCTTGGTTTTGCAAGGACCACTTGATTATATATTCATTGTACCAACGTCCAAATAAAAATAAAATAAACATTTAGATAACCCTATCTTATCTGTAAACGTAGCTATTATCATGTGCCCCACCCTCTCTCTCTGGAACTATCTATTCTTATAGATGACATCCAACTGGGTTGCGAATAGTTACACTAGCTGGTGGCGCAGTCAGTGGATTGTTCTCCAGCTGCAGTTCGACCAGCGTGCTCATGTGACGAGTCTCCAGCAGAAGACTGGCAATGCGATTGTTGCTGACATCCAGCGAGACGAGGCTGAGGTAGGTGATCTCGCGCGGCAGATACGAGAGCTGATTGCTGCGCAACGAGTAGGAGCGCAGGGTGCGCAGCTCTCCCAGACGCACGGGCAGAGCAGTCAGTTGATTATACGATGCATCCAGATCGGTTAGGGTTTGATCCAAGCGACCCAGCTCATCGAGCAGTGAGGCAAGTCGATTATTCGAGACGAGCAGCACTTGAAGTGGCAGGAAGCATATCACGTGGCAACGAACCGAGCTGATTACTACGCAGATCCAGATAGGTCAGCGAGGAGAGCTGCTTCACCAATTCCAGTATGCTGCGTATGGTGTTGTGATACAGCAGCAATGTCTCCAGGAACGAGAATGTTGTGATCTCCTCGGGCAGCTCACAAAATCTATTTCGGGTGAGATCTGTAGGAGGCAAAACGAGAGGGAGAAGTGTGCTCGCTCCACTGCTAATTATTTTTGAGAGCAGCGTAGAGGAGCAGAGTGCGTACTGAGTTTCCCTCCTTATCACTTGCCACGCATTACGAGTCGCTGGCGGCCTCTGCCAAACCCATGCCATGGCACGCCACAGTGGAGCGCATGACCTCAATACTCAGGCAATTTACGGCGCACGTTGCCCACTCCACCATAGTGGGTTCGGCAATACGCTGGTCATCTATGTGGTGCTGCGCTTCTCCAAGAGGCGTGGACTGGAATTACGTTTTTTTATAATTCTTTGTCGCGCCGGTATCTATTACAATTTTTTGTACTTTCCCAGCCAACTGTTTGATGACGGGTAGCCGGAAATGTTCTCTAAAAAATTCAACTAGGCAAGTCTCAATCTACTACTTCAATCGTACTATTATATACGATTATATCCGATCGGACCAACAACACAGAATTTATTCAATTTAACGTTTTCAGTACATTTGTTCGATACCGGCAGCACCCTTCGCGCTGCTTTAAGTAGTTGACGTCGACGTCGACGTAACGACGCTTCGCTTCATTTTTGCGCATGTGAAATTTGTGCAGAATTATATATTTAAAATTATAAGTGTAGTTACAGGTTTGTAACGGAATTTAAAAATTGGGCGATGTTACTTTCGTGCGCACCGACTTTTATACCCTTTGACCATTAAAAATTGTCAAAAAGGGTATACTAACTTTGTGCAAATGTATGTAACAGGCATATGAGGCGTGGCAGACCCCACGAGTCGATTGTGTCATGTCCGTCTGTCTGTCCGCCTGACCGTCTGTCTGAAATTTTGAGTCAACATATCTGCGCTATTATAAAAGCTAGAGACACCAAATTTGGTATGAAGTTTTGTATTCTTGTTTAAGTGTGTGTTTGGCTTCACCTAACACACAGAATTTGGCATAAGCACAATATAAGAACACAAGACAAGTCAGTCGCAAGTGAACTCTCGTTCTGTTCACATGTATAACGTGTGCGTGTTTATTTATATTGCCTTCAGTCCATCGTATAGCGGCTTGATACGATTAACCGCCAAAAGACAATAACTCTCAACAGGTTATGAGCCCAGAAACGTTCTGGGGAATATAATTAAAGTTTGTCACCAAGTGTTTCCTCCGGAGATTCGACAAATAGCAAGATGAGCTCATTGTATCAGATTGAGAAGCTGGACGAGAAAGGTGCGCAAGGTGCGCTACACAACAAGCTTTTGGTTCTAAGGTTGGCAGATAGCCAGAGCATGCCAGAGCAGATACATAAATGATTTCGTCAAGATCTTGGATCAACTAGAAGCAGTTGGAGTAACGGTAAATTACTTTCCAGTTTGCCTAAAGATCTTGAAACTTTTGTTATTGCGCAAAGGAGCTGTTGCAGCTGGTACACACACATTTGTGTGGTCTATTTGAAACTAGTTCACTTGGAGGATCGAAATACTTCCTGACGTTTGTTGACGACAAATCAAGGCGCATGTTTGTTTACTTTTTAAAACGGAAAGATGAGGTGTTTGAAAAGTTCGTAGAATTCAAAAACATGGCAGAGCAACAGGCAAGAAGCTGATGTGTATCCGGAGTGACAATGGCACCGAATATGTAAACAAGGCATTCGATGGGTTCCTGAAGAAAAATTGAATAATAAGGCAGCTGACAGCAGTATATACCCCACAACAGAATGGATTGGCAGAGCGTGCTAATAGTACTCTGGTGGAGATGTCAAGATGTCTCCTGGTGCAGTCTGGGCTTGTGAGCCATTGTGGGCGGAGGCAATTTATACAGGCGTGTATTAGCGCAACAGGTCACCCACAAGTGCGCTCACAAACATGATACCAGTGGAACCTTGGTCGGGTAAGAAACCTGGTATAAATCATCTACAAATTTTTGGCTCCATTGCAGTGGAGCTAGACAAAGGCAAGCAGAAAGAAAATTCCAACCGAAAGGCACAGAATACTGTATGGTAGGGTATTCAACGAGAACGACAATGTGTTTCAGCGAATGCTGAGGCGGTATCCTTCGACTGTCAGTATGACGAAAGTCGAAATGGGTCATCAATGAGAGTTATGCAGAAGGTAATCTGGAGCGATTCAAGGCTCGTCCTATTGCGAAGGGCTGTTCGCAACGGTATGGTGTAAACCACTATGTGACGTTTTCAACGGTGTGAAGATTGGAAAGCATACGACTGATACTGGTAAATGTCTTTTTAGAAACAAATATTTCCCCTTAAGGTAAATTTCTGTGACATACTTGGGCGGGTCCCAAAGATATTTGATCAGGGGGAACAGCTTGTCCCAATAATACCGTACTGAGGCTGAGGCTGTTCGTGGCAGGTATTTTTAAGCAGACTATTCCTTCCATCATTATGAGTGACCACTGTACAAATTAAAACAACCGCAAAAGTTACACAACGAGAGAGAGAAAGAATATTAAACACTCACAGTTACTACACTAGAAACAGAACAGAGTAAAGGAGTAGGCGTTGCAGCGCACAACTTTGATGTTGATGTTGAATAGAAAAGAGAGTTTAAGAGAATCAATTTCACTCACGAAAGACGAAGTGGAAGAAAATTTTTTGAGGAAGCAAGAACATTCCTAAAGTACAAATGAAAAATAATTTGTAAACAAGATTAGTTTGTCAAATTCAAGAAGTGCACTCGCGAAGTAAACGAATTACTGACAATAAATGTATTGAATAAGTGTGTTACATTTGTTATAACAAAATAAAAGCACCAATTGATTTGTTTCTAGGTAAACTGCGGGAAGCACGAAAAAATCGCGTCCGTTCACTTTAAAAGATAAGTTTTTCGTATAAGTTTGTGAGTTATTGACCGTGGCTGATCGACGTTTGCATTGGTTTCGGGCAGACAAATGAGAAACGCGTTGTTTCGTATCAAAGATAGTCGACGTTCGTCTTGCTCGTGTTGACGTTGAGTACGAATATCGTTTTGACTCATTGTTAACATATGTGGCTTGGTTTTTTATTAATTAGCTTTGAAATAAAATAGTTGTACAAATTAAAATAATTTAATAAACGACTATATTTTTCGCTTAATTTTTTGGTATAAGATAAAAATTAATAAATAATAACAATACAAAATAATGGAAAATGTCTTTTTACTGCCATCATCTCCGATTTTTTTTACATTTTTTATATAGATAGATATATAGATTTATCATGAATTTAGGTGACCAAATTACTTGTCGGACACTTCTTGTCTTTTTTATATTTAATTTTGAAATTTGCAATGAAATTTGCAAAAATTACATGTATTTTGTTGTTGGGTTTTCTGAGAAAAACGGCACTTTGCTGCGCATAGTGTCACACAAGCAATGTATTTTAATAAAAAATTTCGATGGTCAGAAAAAAAAATTGTATGAGCAAAATTTCAAAAAAGAGTTTATTCCATGGTTGCCTGACGCACATGAAGAATTTCTGAACCCACCTGTAGAAAAAGTAGAGTTTACATTAAATGAATATATATTTACACAAAAGCAATCGAATGTCAAAGTACATACAGTAGAGTTAATTTTTCTAACAAACAGTTACTGCGTTTATCCGGAGAAAATGCGTGAAATCATGTTATGAATTCGGCAAGAGATTCCCAATAATTTTTATTGAATTATGAATTCGGCCTAAATACGTGAAATCGTGGTTAAATAAGTTATAGCACCATGCCTAAAATGTAAACAAACGCAATGCGTTGGTAAAATCAAAATCAAGCAATTGTGGTAAAAAATAATAGGCAGCTGACTATAAATAATGCTGTCAATCTGCAAATATAAGTATTAATAATTTATGTCGGAATAAAGTGTGGCAACACTGACGCTGTATATACAACAAACAAATTCCATCAAAACTTACCGTGACTATTTGCCTTTTCAGCACGTTAAATTAAAAGTACACTTTCTATTCGTAAACAGAATGTCTTGTTGCGCTTATGCAAAGCAAAATGCATGAAATCCTTTCATGAATTTATCAACGAATGTGTGCATAAAAACCAAAGGCCTGTATTCGCGTACCCACGCATTTTGACTATGAATCCTGCATAAATGGGGAAATGATAGTCAAATGAGGGGGTAGCACGTGTAATCAATTTTGACTGAAATGATGAGTTATTTATAAATAATATAAATGTTTTCATCCTAAGGTGCGTTGCACGCATATGGCCAAAGGTATTAAAATGCAAATGAAATGAAATGACAGTGCGCTGATGTGCATAAACAGCTAACGTTAAACCTTGATGTTATTCGATTACGGTATATACCACTTAACAGCTTCAGTATCTCATAGACTAATAAAACCTACCAAGACATTGCGTTAGCCCTCTGTACAGAAAAACTGTTGAATGTAGAAGCCCTTCTACCCCCATCCCCTTAATTCATAGACCAACTCACAAACGGCGCGCTTTTGCCTTTGCTTATTGTTGCTTATTTTCAATAGATTGCCAGTTCGCCGATTGCGCCCGCTGGCTCGCTTTTTCGATTTCGGTTGAGTTTCTTGCTTCCCTTTCCATGATTAGATACTTCGAATATGCAAGGCAGCATGCACCAGTAAAGCGCGTTTCATATTAATTTTGCGTAAGGGTACTATGTCCGGCGAAGCGTTAGAACCCTTTTTCGCTGGCACTCAGTTTATTGCGTGTCATATGTTGTGTATGCATGCGTATGAATGTATTGTCATTTGTATGGGGACACACGCATATATATTTATGTGTATTAGCTTGCAACCAACTCATTGGTGCTTATATTATTTTCTTCGTTATGAATACCTCGCATGATTGCAATAATTTCAATCTAAAGTTCTGTAAATTTATTTCGAATAAAATAGGAGCATTTCTAATATAAGCATATTTAAAAAATTAATAAAATAATTATGGTATTTATTAAACGCATTTGTAATGCACATGCTGAAGCAGAGCAAATCGAGGTATGTCATGCTTACATGCATATGTATGTATGTATTCAGCAAGCACCACAAAGTATACTGAAAATAGCGAGGCAATTCAAGACCAACGAAAGTTGCGCAAAGCAAACCCAAAACAGAACCGCCAAGCGCAAAGCTAAAGAAGCAAGGGTCCTGGCAAAGAGAAATAAAAGATGCGAATGAGCGTGTGGGTTCGTAGTCTGCACCATAGTTATACAGTGCGTTAACATAGTCCTTAACATCGCAATGTCAGTAACAGTTTTAGTTGGTTATGCAGTATCTGTATGCTTAACAGTTGACAGTTTACTGTGTCTAAGTATTTAACACCGGTGCCGGCAAAAGTATAAAAATTGTTATTGTTGTAACAAATTTCAAACATTTTGTGGTATTTTCCTAACATTACAAAATATAATGGCTTATGTTCATCATATATTTGAAATAAGTAAGTAAAGTTTATACATATCCATCCATTTTTAGAGGCGTGTCCGCAGGCCTTTCGCTGGAATTTATGTAGATATTTATATGCATACATATGTGGTTGTAAGACTTTTGTGTAAATACATATGTGAATGCTTAACAGTATTTTATTTATTCGATGCAATGTTTTTTTCTAGAATTGGAAAAGTACGAAATATAGAATTAAAAAACAAATGTATTTTTTCCTGAACACTTAAACACATACATCCAGAGCAAAAATTGTTCGGTGGGGTTCAAAACCAAATCTGTGAGGGCTTATAAAGGGTGAGTGACACAAGATTTAGTTTAGGTTAGGGGTTGTTACAAGTTGGAAGAGAAACCGGAATACTAAAAAATTGCCGCAATACCACCAACAGACAAAAATAAACTAAATTATTTAGGATAAATTAAGATAATCAATCAATTTAAAATCTTTGTTTATTTAAAACACATAGTTTATTGTTGAATGTTGATCTTGGATTGGTTCTAGTATTGTCTTTTAAATTCAGCTTGTGTGTATATCCATAATTCTTTTAAACATATTATATAATATGTTATATTATATTATATATATGACGTAACCAACATATATATATATATATTGTAAATGTCTAGAATGCGGGCTTTTCCGAAATCCGTGTTTTTTGACCTCCTAAACAATAATCCAATGCCGTAGGAAGAAAATGTTACCTATTTTATGAGTTATTAACAAAAATAAATCGTGCAATTCTGGTGTCTGTATACTGTGTTGTAAAACGACGTTATTCACCTGAAATTATGTGTGCTTAAGGATTTTGCTCTCAATTTACAGTGGGATGAATCCTTAATTTGTAGGTACAAGAAATGTACGCAATTAGAAACAAAATTGAAAAGAATTAAGTGGACACTTATGAGTTTTCTCACATGAGCGCTATTTTTTTTCAAAAATTTTTCGTCATCGGCCAATTTTTTTTATATACGCAATCTGGCATTTTCATTGCTACCGCAAGTATATTGTATTGTGTATACATATGTAAGAGTGTTTACAATCAAAATTGTCACAGAGTTTCACATAAGTGTTTTTTTCTGAGAATAACTCATTAAATAAGCAATTTTTTCATGCGCCGCCACCGGATTATAATCCTAATGCATACCCACCAATTTGCATAACAAATTTATTCAAAAAAGTGCATTTTCGGAAAAGATTGCGGTAATTGTCTAGAGAAAGGGCTTATAGTTAATCGCGTTTTGTCCTATAAAATCTAAAAAATTCTCCTGAATCCGAATCCGGTGGCGGATAAATCATAAGTTAAGTGGTTTAAAAGTTATAAACAAAAAACAAGTGAAAAAACTTCATTTAACAACACTGTTTAGCATACTACGAACATTTATAACATGAATTGCACATGCATGCGGGTTAATTTTTGTAAACAAAGATAAATTACTAAATAAAATAACGGGCTGCAGGTGAGAAAATTAAAAAAAAGAAAATATCGACCGTAGGTGAAAACATTTTTGAAAAACAAAGTCGCGCGATTTTTTTTTGTTGTTTGCCTGCGGCGTTCTTTTCAAAGCGAACACTGCCACATCTTTCTATACGTTTCTTCCGTGGATCCAAAGATTGGGGCACATTTTTTACATTTTATTGGTCAAATCGGGAATTTTTTACGTCGCGATTAATTACGAGCCCTTTCTCTAGACAATTACCAAGATTGTTTTTTTGATAATTGACATTTTATACATATATACATAAAAAAGTCACTTGCATTTTTTTTAAAGATAATTTATGTATACCAATTGAAGTTTAGTACTTTTCTTGTTCCAGAAAAAATACAGTCTGGTTTAAAACCCTTTAACATGGACACAGAATAAAATGGTGAAATCGAATACAACAATGTACTTATATGTATATGAATACAATTAAAAATAATAACAATTAAACTAATGTGTATGTACATATATATTATTTTTAAATATTAAAGATGTGTGACGTAGGAATCCCAATACTCATGGATTTATCATATCTTTTTTAGTGAGTTTTTCATCGTATGTTAATATAATATCGCTTTCTTATTGCTCATATTCAATAATAACAAAAACATTAATAACAATTGTTTGTCTTTAATACCATCATTGCCAAAATCAGTATATTTACTATTCATACTTAAGTGCAGATAGTTAATTGTAAACATCCGTATAGAATACAATAAAACCACAATTAAATTAATATAGCAATTCCAAGCTGCAGCAAATGTCAAGTTGGGTCCCAGTTAATGCTTCTCATATTAAAATGACAGATATAATAATTAATCAAAAAACTCATAAGTCACATAATCAAATGATCGATGATCCGCGCACCCTGCAATTAGCATTGGAATTATCACTCGTCGGCTTAAATGAAAACAATGAAAACAGCGGTAGCTACGCTGATACGATGTCTACACAGAGTGATTTCGAAATGGCTTCGCATAACACCATTGTAACAGCCGCTTACGGTAGGGCTGATATGCCATTAAATAATTTGCCACCATTAGCGTTAACCAGTACTGCAACTGGTCTTCTAATGGCATCCAATCTTGAAGACCGCTCTAAAAAATCTCAAAATATGACCGAATGCGTTCCAGTGCCGAGCTCAGAACATGTCGCTGAAATTGTTGGGCGACAGGGTAAGTAGAAGAAATTAAGAAAGCTAATGTTATGCTAAACTTTTAGTACAAACTATAAATATGGATTTCAAGGAACGAACTTATATTTGCATGCTCTTAATTTTTCTTGATTCTTAGTTATACGCAACCTTTAGGTCGAAATTAAATTAAATTAAATTAATTAAAAAAGCTAACTTAAGATAAAACAAGTCGGTTCGGCTACACTCTTGCTCGCCCGACTGTAAGATTATCGTTGCCCAATTTTTAAATTCCAAACTTGTAACCACATTTACAATTTCAAACAGATAATTCTGCACAAATGATTATACCACCTTTCCACCTACCACCTGTCTTATTCGTTTTCACTCACACCAACAGACACGCGTAAAAAATAAATCGCCACCTCGCGCCATCGACGTCAAATACTCATAGCAGCGAGGAGGCTGCTCGAAACTTCTGTGTTATTGTTCCATCGTATTGTAATTCGGAGGATAAATCTATATAGTATTAATCTATATTTGCAAATCTATTATTGCCAATTACCGATAAGCGAGGTTGGTATGCGTGGCATCTGAACTTTGAAAAAAATATTATCTGCTTATGATATACACGACCGTTCAATTTGGTGTCTCTTGCTTTAATAATAGTTGAGATCTATGTGTTCACACAAACACCAGACGTAATGTGGACTTGTTGGTTTTAATTGATCTGCTGTGGGCATATCGCAATGTATCGCTTTCAGTCATTCCTTGAATAGTTAAGAATTTCGTGTTGGGTATTTAAAAGGAGTTAGGCTTTAAAATTTGGAGACAATATTTTTAATAATTGCAAATTATTAGTTCGTAATCGTATATAATATGGAAGAAATTGAAGATCTTGATGTTTAAACCGGTGTCAGGCACACTTTTATTCAATATCCGCATGTTGGAAATTTTAATTTCTTAAACTCCTGCAGAGGGTATATTAATTTTGGCCAGATGTTTGTAACGCACCTTAGGAGACATATCCGTACCCCATAAAATGTATGTTTTTTGACTCAGTATCAACAGGGGATTCGATCTAGCCATGTTCGTCTGTCTGTCCGTCCTGCCCGTCTGTCTATTTCAATGTAAACTAGTCTTGTAATTTTAGAGCTATATTGATTAAACTTGACACACATCCTTTTTATTACTACAAACTGTATATAAGTCGCAATGGGCAAAATCGGAACGATATCATATAGCTGCCATGGAACCTATCGGCCTATTGTTGTTATTTTTAAAGATATCGCAATCAAACTTAATACTTCGATTTTTATCGACGTCAACTATTCAAATTTCATTAAAATCGGACGACTATAACATATAACTGTCATAAGAACAATACGACGAAATGAGGATTTTGGAACAAAAACATGTTTTATAATGAGGAAAATCTCATCATCTCATTAAATCATTGGAACGAACAACCAGGTTAAAATTTTTGTTAACATTAAAAAAATTCAACAATTGTAGATAATTATAAAAGATATAATCAGTCGAGTCCTAAGAGAAAAGCTTCAAGGGTATGAAACTTTCGGCATACCGAAGGTGGTCTTTCTTTCAAGTATATAATTAAAATATTAATACTTCAGCTAATATCGGGTCAATTTCTGCATCAAAGCAAATCTAGCCGACATACACTATTTGCCAAACGCACCAACAATTCTTGTCTAATGCCATTGATATTGACATATAATTGAATTAGGAATAATGTTGCAGTATGAAACCTTCGGCATGCCTTTCTTTTTTCTTTTTTTTTTATTGAATAGCCAACTATTCATGTGTGAAAGAGACGCCTATATACATATATATATATATACAAGTATATGGTGCCTCACAATACATCTCAACATATCTAATTAGATTTGTCGTTTGTTTTTGTATTGCTGCTCAATGTCTCTTTCGATTATATGTGGCTTTAAATATACTAAAAACTTATTTTGAATTTGCAACACACTGTAAAATAAAAAAACAAGTTGGAAAGGCTACAGTCGAGCGTACTCGACTGTGATATACCCGATACAACTCTGCAGAAAAACACGTGCCAAATGTGAACAATGCGGTCTTACTTTTTATTTCTTTCCGTCTCTAATTTGTTTTGCCTATGCAAGTTCCACTCGATTCTTATTGGATGTTGCCCTTTGTTTTTATTACTTTGCAGTTATAACTCAGCAGAGAGCTTTAAATTATGCATGTATGAAAGAGACGCCTATGCATACATACATATATGGTGCCTCGCAAAACATCTCAACATATCTAATTAGATTTGTCTTTTGTTTTTCCATTGCTGCTCAATGTCTCTTTCGATTCTAAGTGGCTTTAAATATACTAAAAACTTATTTTGAATTTTGCAACACACTGTAAAATACAAAAAAAAAATATAAGATACGAAAAAAAAATAAATATAAGTCGGTCGGTCGCCTCACCCAGGAGTTGAACTCTGGATCTCTCGCTTATCAGTCAGCTACTATCACCACTCGACCACTGCATTTCGTATGCAATGACCGATAAAATTGCATTATGAATTTTTTCGGTGCACATAATTAAAAAAATGTTGCCTGCTGCTGGAATTGAACTCGGGAACTAACATTAGAAAAAACCGACATAAGCACATGGTTACTGGGCAATACTATTTCTTGAATATCTTCCTTATTTATCAGCCGATCTTATTGAACGCAAAACGCCCGCAGGGTGGTTTTTATCACATGTATAAATTGATTGCTGTAGAGCTATATTTGCAGCAATCGATTTTTTTCGATTTATGGGGGCGGATGGAGGCGTGGCAAAAATCCTAAATAAACTTGATCTGCGTGCAGAATTAACATATATTGTCTCCAAATTTGGTAGCTCTAGCTCTTATAATAGCTGAGATCTAGGTTTTCACACGGACGGACAGACAGACAGACGGACAGACGGACATGGCTATGTCGATTGGGCTGTTCATGCTGATTTATATATTCTGAATCACTTATGATATATTCTGAATACTTTATGGGGTCGGAAATGTCTTCTGCCTGTTACATAAATTTTCGGTTGGCACAAAGTTATAATACTCTACGAGTAGCGGGTAGATTAACATGAATTTTTCTTCAAATAATAAGACATTTTTTCAAGCAAAAAGTCCAATTTATGCCGATTGGCGATTTTGATGATCCTTTGGAAACATATTTTATAAAAAACTTAAGCCTGTCTATTAGTATATAATAACGGATTAAAGACTGAGGGTTAATAAAAAAAAACACAGCAGGCGTATATTTTATTAACACTTTTTATTTACTTCCACAGAGGAAGAACTAGAGCCTTTAGATTGTCACTTAGTTGGGCAATGGACTTCGAAGTTGATGTGAGCTTTAGCGGTACTATCGCAGTTGACAGTATATTCAGAACAGAACTGTGATATGGGGACGCGTTGGCGTTTAAATAGCAAATTGAGAGAGTGTAAATTTGTATTATCTCGTGAAGAGAGAGTCTCATAAAAATAGGGAGTAATTTGATAATCCTGAGACAAGTGCGTGAGCAGTGACTCGGAAAATGAAGTTGTATTATTTCCGTTGGTTTGAATGTTTGGGCTAGCTATTGTCGCCAAGCGATCGAATTTGAATTGAGGGATAATTGTTTATCGTTAGGATTTTCAGCAGTCGGGGGACAATTGTTTGTTATTGTTCTAGAGTCAGCGTCTTGGTTCGCGATCTGTGGGAATCGTACTTTGAAATTGTACTTTTGAAGCATGAGGTGAACATGACACTAGGCGCGTTCGTAAATGGCCAAAGTTAATCGAAGGGCTCTCGTTCTTTGATTACATTTTGTACTTTAATTTTAATGTATGTATGTGAGCTATGTGGGATTTACAATAGTGTCTTTGTTATATTCTAATTTACAATTGGGGTGTTTTAAGTGTAGGTGTTGTATGGATGTGTTACTTCCCCATCCTTAAGCCTGTCCTCAGGCATTAATTTTAGGGTACAAAACAGAAGTATTTACTATGGGTGCATTATTTTCTGTTTCAGAATTCATAATGGTTTCGCTTACCGAGGTTTGGTTTTTTAATTTTACAGTCAATTTTTGGGGTAAAGTTTTATATTTATATATGAAGTACAATGCTAGGGTTTTAACTATTATGATTAATGCCGTAAATGTTTGTATTATAAATTTGAAAGATACTATTGTATTTGATTGAGTTGTTGTTCAATTATTTCTTTTGCTTGAATGTATTCGAGTGGTTCGAGTTTTATTACGTTATTGTTTACATAGATGGTTTGAGTATAGTCTAACATTGTATTGGTAATCAGTATTTCTTCTAATTGAATGGAACAATTAAATGCTTTTATTATATTATTGCCTTCTATTATGATTTCTCTATTGATACAATTTTGATTTAGAATGGTCTAGGGAGTTGGCACAGAACCGAAGTACACAAGCGGGACCTGGTCCGTCTGGACCTGGTGAAAAAACTGGTTTAACCAAGTGAAGATCCTAAACAAGTGAATTCTCGTTTAGAATAGGGGTTAAGATACCATTTGAGCAAGAAATATTGTATGGATAAACATGAATCTTTTGTGTAGTAGGCGAATACGTGGTTTGAAAAAACCTAGCAAACATATCGGCCATGGCTTGGTCGGTATCTGCAGTGGTATTTTCAAATGACAACTTTGAGGGAAAGACAAAAGATTTACGCTTCATATTAACAAAACTATAAAACTGTTTAGGATTCTCAAGGAACTGAGACCTACAACGACCTAGATAGTTTTTATAACATTTCGCGTTAAGGACCGAGACATTTAATCGTGCAGCTAAAAAACGGGAAAAAGCTAAACTGCAATTATTAATTTTATATTGTTTAAATAAGCTAGATTTTAAATTTTTAAGGCGAGAAATTTTTGGCTTACTCGAGCATGTCTTATAGAAACGCGGTACACAAGTATCAAAGAAAGAGTCAATGCTTACCGCCACTGAAATATCAGTAGTCGAGTAAAGCTCTGACCAGTCGTAGTTGGAAAGTAAAAAGTTCAATAATACAAAGTCTGCTTTTCTTAAGCAGCGTATACGTTTGCACAGTTTTTCATATTTAATAAAACATTTACCTAGATCAAAAGTAGCTTCAAAAGTGGGATGATAAAAATCTTCTGGTAAAGAAAGTGGTTGAGTCCTTTTTAGAGACACCCTAGATGGATCAGATACGAAGCTTAAATCCAAGGATCTGTTTCTAAAGTTTTTGATATGATTGACATGACATGATATGCGACAATGACATATCAAACAGACCGTCAAATAGGTCATGCTGCCAAGAAGGCAAATAATTCCTGTCTGATAACAGGTTGAAAACAGTCTTTATTGCAGACAAGTGTTGCAAATAGACTGACAATTCCGATGACGGCGGAATATATGAACAGGTTATAAAACAGAAAAAACCGGGAAAGTGTAATTTTACACAAATAAATGCAATGCGGAGTTTACTGCCCACCACGTCGGCCAGGTCGATCAAGCCTGTAGGTTGTATACTTACTTGGTAAAACTTCGGTGCTTAAAATATCCGGTTTTAACCAAGTTTCAGTAAACACTAAAACATGGGAGGTAAAAGAAAGGCCGTTTAGAAATAGATTAGATAATTTGCTACATAATCCTTTAACATTTTGGTATATAAGAAGAAAAGTAGCACTTTGTTTTTTGCGTTTTGTTTTTGGTTGGACGTTTCTGGGATTGGCAGTGAAAGAACAATCGGTTTCCGATTCTTTACATGTTTTGGCCAAAATGTTGGAGAACATATAATGGCTAGCAGTTCAGCCGGGACACTAATTTTAAAGGACGATATGTCCCTCTCATATGAGAATTAAAATTTTTCCACTTTAAGCTCGAAAGCTTGTATTTCGGCTTGAATATAAGCCGCTACATCTTGAGATGTAAGATCAGGGGCAAGCCGGGAAACGAAAATTTGTTTCCTTAGTGGAACTCCTTTTTACACACCTTTTTAGGCTCCACGGGTATTACACCTTTGGAATAGTTCATAACCAGTAATCCGGAACTAGAACTTGCCTTAGGTATTTCTATAATCTGTGGTACAGGCAAAGAATTTCGGAACATCGGAAATTTTGTGTGACACCATTTGCACACACTCGTTGATGACTTTCTCTGACACCGATGATCTCGTCACCATAGGAGTAGTGAACGACATCACCGGCTGAGTCACAGGAGTGCATGGCTGGTCAATGAGAGGGGGCGGAATGACAGCAGGCAAAGGCTTCGCTACGTGAGCAGATTTCGTCAGCCGTAGAGGCCGTGTAGCATTTTATGTGCACAACGATGTCGCAAAGCCAGCAAGAGATGCTTGGCTGAGCAACAGTCACCTGCTTTAGACAGGATTTCTTATAGCAGATTACGCCTTCCATTATACGGGGTCTCTACTGTAGCCAAGAAAAACTACCGCAAGAACAAAAGCAAAAATGAAAGAAGAGAGAAAAAATAAAATAAATGAGAGAGGATTGCGAGTCAAGAGCGCACGCAAAAGATATTGAGAGTAGGTGAGTGAGCGCGAGAGAGTGTTAGGCACACACACACTGAAAGATGTGAGAGAGTTAAGTTGTTACTGTTATAGCTGCAACGAGAATGCAACAACAACAGACGAAAAAGAAGAGCACAATAAAAACAATTGCACTCTGAAAAGCGAAGAGCAAAAAGAAACAAATGAAATGGCTGTGGAATAAAGTTTAGAATAAAAGTGTAATTAGTAAACTACAAACCAGTGGGTAAAAACAGCAGGCATGCACTCACGATTGTGAACGGATATGTTGAAGTTTATTTTAACTTATAATTTTAAAGCCAAACGCCGATTGTTTGCAATTATAAAATATAAAGCGGGGAGCAGAAAAAAAAACGCGTCCGTTCACTTGGAAGAGAGAAGAAGATTATTTTTAGAAATGTCACATTTGTTGTAATGCTTTATATGTTTTGAGAATGATTTCTTTGAATTGAGCGTTGAATGTCTATTAGCTTAACATTGTTTTTCATGACCTTAGTGAAATTGTCGGGACGTATGATTTGGATATACTCATTTTGAAAAATTAGAAAGTCGATTTCGTTAGGGAAGTAAATAACACATTCTTCTTTGATCAGGTCTTTAGCAAGGGCGTCGGTCATTTCCTTATAACGGATTTTTATTTTAGTTTTATGGAAATATTTTATTATTTGGACTTCGTCAAAGTTGTCTCTTGTAAATTCTAATTGTCTGTTGTAATAGTTAAAGGGGTCTTCTGTTATCAAAATGTAGATTTGATTATCTTCTTGTGCGCTATGCACAGTAGCTGCTGTAGTAAGGGAAACTGTGGCCTATAATCGCTTAATATGTCAAACTTTCTACCGAATAGGTACGACCTTAAGTATTTTGTTGCACATACTAATAGTTCTTTTTCTATTGCCGAATAGTTAATCTCGTGCTCGTTTAGAGTTCTGCTTGCATAGCAGATGGGTTTATACTCATGAGATAATACAGCACCTATTGCTATATTACTCGTATCTGTTGTTAGTGAAACTTTTTTTTAGAAATTAGGGTATCTTAGAATCGGATCGGACGTGATGAGGACTTTTAGTTTCTCAAAGTCGTTATCTTTTGTATTAATTATTGTTCCTTTTTTTAGTTTGAGTGTCATGGGTTTTTTTATTTTTGCAAAATTAGGAATGAACTTACGGTAGAGTCCGCAGAGTCCAAGGAAAGATTTTATTCCTTTTGTAGCTTTAGGAATAGGGAAATTAACAATTGCATTTATTTTAGTTGGGTTTGGTTTTATACCATCTGTCGTGATAATGTGACCGAGAAATTCTGTTTCTTTCTTCAGAAATTCACATTTATCAAGTTGTAATTTTAGATAAGCTGATCGTAGCTTTTCAAATAAACTTTTTAGTGATATGTGTTCTTGCAATGATGTGGAATAAATGATAATGTCATCTAAATAGACTAAACAATCCTTATAGATTAAGTCTTCTAGAAGGTTGTTCATACAGCGTTGAAAGGTTTCTGGTGCATTTTCCAGACCAAAGGGCATACGGATATATTCGTAATGTCCATGTTTTGTTCAAAATGCTGTTTTGGGTATCGACAGTGAGTCCATTTGAATTTGATGGAAAACATTAGCTAGATCCATGGCTATAAAGTATTGCCAGCGTCCAAGCTTGTCTAATATTTCATCCATTATTGGGATAGGGAATTTGTCGTCAATGGTTATCTCATTGAGACTGCGATAGCCTATGACTAATCGAAATTTTGGTTTGCCAGAAGCATCGCTTTTCTTTGGGACAATCCAAATGGGGGAACAATAAGGGGACTTATATTTTGTAATTATTTTTTGTTTTATCATTTCGTTTATTTGTTTGTTGACCTCTTTGTCAAATGCTTGGGGGTATTTATAAGGTTTTTTATAAATAGGGTCTTCGTGTTTTGTATGAATAGAATGTTTAATCGTACTTGTGAAAGTCAAATTTTCACCTTCCTTGTACTGAATATCACCGTATTCGAGCAAAGCGTGCGAAAGTTATTTCCTTTCCTATGTATTTAGGTGTTCTAATTTAAATACATTGGATTCTCTTAACTCGTCGTCTAAGGTCGTAGTTAGAAGTTATTTCTAGAAGGGCTTCGTCTAAGTAAGGGGTAATAAGAGAGGTTTCCTCAGATTTAGAAGACTTGGGACACTCATAGGTAATCTTGGACTGTTCTGGTTTAGATGATTTAGGACACTAATAGGTAGTCTTGGACTCATCTGGTTTTAAGGGGGGTTTTCCGCTTAATTTTGTTTACCTTGGACTTCGTTGGTAATCTTGGACTCATCTGTTTGAATGTGGTCGTACCACATTTTGAATGGGTAGTCATTTATAATGTCTGTTTGTGTTGAATTGTTAATTTGGGTGTTGGTTGACTCTAAGTAGTTTCTGCCTAACAGTAGGTCATATTTTTCTGAGAAATTGTGAATATAGAATGTTTGCTTAGTGGGGCAAAGGTTGCTTGGATGCAACGAAACGCTTTGGTTTAATGTAATAATGTCATTAATAGTGTGGCCTTTTACTTTAGAGCATTTTATTGGAAAATTAATGAAATTTTGCTTCATGATGATCATGGAAGAACCAGTGTCTACGAGGCATTTAAGGCATTATGTTATTTATTTTAATTTTTAGGAACGTGTTTCCTCCTACTCTGAATCGCTTTCCGATTCCGAGGCCGGTTATTGAAAATTTTCACCTGGGTCCATTTTGAATTGGCCACTAGTACTAGCTCTTTGCCGTTTGCCAGGTTTGGTGCCTTAACATTTTGTTGTTGATAGTTTAAGGAATTCTGGGTTCTACCTTGATTTAGCTTTTGTTTGAACTCGTTCATAACTGGCGGATTTGGTTCAGCATGTATTCGCTTATTAGAGCGTTCATCAAGTCCGGCCAGGTTGTTGCTCAAGATAACTGTTATAACTGTGGATCTCCTGCAATCTGCATCTCGATTGCACTGAAGAACACAGGTTTTTGACTGACCTCGGTCGATGGGTATAGTTGAAGTATGAACTCGATCATTCTAATAAAGGCACTGAGCTCTTGGGTATTGCCGCTGAATGAAGGCACTTGCCTGATTTGGTGCAGGGCTTAATTCAAATTTGGCTCCGATAACCATTGGACTTGCTCGGTCGTCATGGTTGATTTTGTTTTTAGTTGTTGTAATGTTTCTTTTTTTTTTTGTTTGTTTTTACACTTTTATTGTTCGTGTGCGGTAAGTTAACTCTTTTTTGTGTTAACTACCGATTTTACGTAGTTCTTTGGCGGATAATGAGGATGGATTGTATTACGATTAACGTCACTTTTGCGCCGATTCGCGTGGCTTAATCTCAAAATATTATCTTGGTCATTCAAGGATCTTTGTCACTAGATTGATGTTGTAAACGAGTCGTTGTTCAACTTTTTCTCTTTATCCTACCGGCTGCGCCAATAACGGATTCAAACTGAGGGTTAATAAAAAAAGCACAGCAGGCGTTTATTTTATAAACACTTTTTATTTAATTCCGAAGAGAAAGAACTAGAGCCTTCGGATTGTCACTTAGTTGGGCAATGGACTTCGAAGTTAAAATGGGCTTTAGCGGTACTATCGCAGTTGACAGTATACTCAGAACAGAACTGTGCTATGGGGACGCGTTGGCGTTTAAATAGCAAATTGAAGTCGCTAAAGAGCGAAGTGTCTTTAAGAGAGGAAGTCGCCAAAGAGCGAAGTGTATTTGAGAGAGTGTAAATTTTTATTAAGTCGTGAAGAAAGAGGCCCATAAATATAGGGGGAAATTGAAGTCGCTAAAGAGCGAAGTGTCTTTAAGAGAGGAAGTCGCCAAAGAGCGAAGTGTATTTGAGAGAGTGTAAATTTTTATTAAGTCGTGAAGAAAGAGGCCCATAAATATAGGGGGAAATTTGATAATCCTGAGATAAGGGCGTGAGCAGTGACTCGAGTAATAAAGTTGTATTATTTCCGTAGGTTTGTATGTTTGGGCTAGCTATTGTCGCCAAGTGATCGAATTTGAATTGGGGGATAATTGTTTATAGTTAGGATTTTCAGCAGTCGGGGGACAATTGTTTGTTATTGTTCTAGAGTCAGCGTCTTGGTTCGCGATCTGTGGGAATCGTACTTTGGAATTGTACTTTTGAAGCATGGGGTGAACATGACACTAGGCGCGTACGTAAATGGACTTGCCTACGCCTTACCTTCGTCATCCCTACTACGCAGCTCTTCCTACACATTGTTGTGTAGCTGATTTTCGATAGCTCGCCCGTTCGCTGATCGTAGCCGCTTGCTTGCTTTTTCAATTTCTTGCTATCCTTTTTATGAATAGGTACTTTGAATGTGCAAGGCAGCATGCGCTAGCGAGGCGCGTTTGATACAAATTGTGCGTAGGGTTATTATGGCTGGTGAAGTGCTGGAACCCTTTTTCGCTGGCACTCAGTTTGGAGCGTTTCTTATGCTGTGTATGCATGTGTATGAATGTATTGTCATTTGTATGGGAATACACACGTACATATTTATGTGTATGTGTATTTCTGTGTCTGCAAGTTTTCTTTAACATATACATTAATTATTCTATAAATAATGTTATCAATTCTAATGATTGCAATAATTACAATATTTCTATTATTATAGTATATTATATTAGTTTACATGAAATATATTTATAGTAGCTGTCAATTTAATGTTTATAGTCACATATTAGTTAAATACATTTTTTTTTTAATTAATAAATTATTATTTATTAAACACATTCGAATTAGTGACAAATACCCTGTACATTTCCCTCACTTCGTTATCAACGAGCAACTAGCCAAATTAACGCAAGACATTGGCAAGTCAAAGTAAATCAAGCAATAAGAAGCAACATCAATGTATACAAAAACAAAACATGCACATGGATGAAGTGTGCAAATCTGCGATCACGTAGCTGAAAAGGCGAGTTTTCGATAAAAAACATCGCTCGTGTGACACTATGCGCAGCAAAGGGACGTTTTTCTCAGAAATACCCAACAACAAAATATATATAATTTTTGAAAATTTCAAAATGAATAAAACAAGTCGGATAGGCTACAGTCAAGCGAACTCGACTGTGATATACCCTATAAATAGTTTCAATAATGATATACCCGATATAAAGTTATATAAATGATATACCCGATATAAAGTTTCAATAAGGTCGTTTTTTTCTAATGTTAGTTCCGAGTTCAACTCCAGCAGCAAGCAACTTTTTTTTTTAATTATGTGCACCGAAAATTTTCATATTGCAATTTTATCGGTCATCGCATAAGAAATGCAGTGGCCGAGTGGTGAGGGTAGCTGACTGTTAAGGGAGAGGTTGCAAATATAGCTCTACAGCAATCATTTTTATACATGTGATAAAAACCACCATGCGGGCGTGTTGCGTAAGTTTCAATAAGATCGGCCAATAAATAAGGAAGATATTCAAGAAATAGTATTCCACTGTGGCCATGTGCTTATGTCCGTTTTTCCTAATGTTAGTTCCCGAGTTCAACTCCAGCAGCAGAAAACTTTTTTTTAATTATGTGCCAACTTTTTTTTTATACCCGTTACTCGAAGAGTATAAGGGTGTTATAACTTTGTGCCAACTGAAAATGTTTGTAACAGGCAGAAGGAGAAATCTCCGACCCTATAAAGTATATATATTCTGAATCAGCATGAACAGCCGAGTCGATATAGCCATGTCCGTCTGTCCGTCTGACTGTCCGTATGAAAACCTAGATCTCAGCTATTATTCTTATAATAGCTCTTGCTAGAGCTACCAAATTTGGGGACAATATTTTTGCCACGTCTCCATCCGCCCCAAAAATCAAAAAAAAAGTGGATTGTAGCTGCAAATATAGCTCTAAAGAAATAATTCTTTATACATGTGATAAAAACCACCATGCGGGCGTGTTGCGAAAGTATCAATAAGATCGGCCGATAACTAAGAAATAGTATCGCCCTGTGGCCATGTGCTTATGTCGGTTTTTCCTAATGTTAGTTCCCGAGTTCAACTCCAGCAGCAGAAAACTTTTTTTTAATTATGTGGCAACTTTTTTTTTTATACCCGCTACTCGAAGAGTATACGGGTATTCTAACTTTGTGCCAACCGAAAATGTTTGTAACAGGCAGAGAAGCCCTCTGCTGAGTTATAGCTGCAAAGTAATAAAAGCAAATTGCAACATCTAATAAGAAACGAGTGGAACTTGCATAGGCAAAACAAATTAGAGACGGAAAGAAATAAAAAGTAAGAACGCATAGTTCACATTTGGCACGTGTTTTTCCGCAGAGTTTTAGCGGGTATATCACAGTCGAGTACGTTCGACTGTAGCCTTTCCGACTTGTTTTTACCTAAATTCATGATAAATCGAGCACTATCTATATAAAAAATTAAAATAAAATCGGAGATGATGGCAACTACCCTTGCAGAGGGTATATTAATTTTAGCCAGAAGTTTGCAACGCACCTTAGGAGACATCTCCGACCCTATAAAGTATATATGTATATTCTGAATCAGCATCACCAGAGGAGTCGGAAAATGGATGTCCGTCTGTCCGTCCGTCCGTCTGTTGCAACGCAAACTAGTCTCTCAGTTTTTGAGCTATCTTCATGAAACTTGGCACACAAGCTTATTATTGCTGTAGGCTATAAATAAGTCGGAACGAACCAGATCGGACCGATATATCGTATAGCTGTCATAGAAGCTATCGGCCGATTTTTGTTGTTTTCAAGATATTGCAACCAGATTTGGCAAATCCTATTCTTATTACGTTCTTAATGTGCTGTCAAAATTGTATCAAAATCGGACCACTATAACATATAGCTGCCATAGGAACAATCGGCTGAAATCAGGGTTTTTGTATGTAAACCTGTTTTTTTTTTGGAAATACCGCACATTATCAATACTTTTTAATGTTATACAGTAACCCGCCCTTAGTTTTTCCATTTAAATAGCTCAGACGTTTATATTCTATAGCTGTTATAGGAACAATCAGTCAGTCCGTTTGTCTGTTGCAACGCAAATTACTCCCTCAGTTATTGAGCTATCTTCATAAAACTTTGCTCACAAGCTTCTTATTTGTGCCCTCTTTAAATAAGTCGGAACGGGCCAGATCGGACTGATATATCGTATAGCTGTCATGGAGCCTATCGGCCGATTTTCGTTATATTCGAAATGTTCAAAATCGAACTTTTATAACTTATAACGATCAACGATCGGCCTAATGAAGGTTCATGTTGCAATTTTATGAAAATCTGAGTACTATTACATGTAGCTGTTAAACAAACAAGAAAGCAAGGCTATTTATTGAACAATTATAACAGTACAGGAAGTCAAGATTTTGACCTGGTTAAGGCTATGAATCAAACACCTGCTTCGAAAAAAAATAATTCTACCCTTTTTAATGCTTTGTATATACCTGGATTTCTTATATGTTCAAAATCGAACTTTTATAACACAGAATTTATTCAAGTTTTAAGTACAAATGTTCGGTACGCGTGCGCGCTTGTATGAGTAGTTGACGCCGTTGTCGCGGAGACATCTCATGCCCCACAAAGTATATATATTCTGAATCAGCAACAACAGCCGATCAGATCAATAAGATCGGCCAATAAATATAATTCCAGAAATAGTAGTGCCTTATGACAATGTATTTTTGTATGTTTTTTCGAATGTTAGTTCCTCAATCGAGAAAGCACGAGTCCAGTTGCGGGCAGTTTTTTTTTTACATTTATTTATTTCAAAAATATTTTGAACAATATTTTTGGGAGGGGGAAAAGAATAAAGATTGAAACACCTCCCATATTTGTTTTTGTCATGCAAGATAATTAAGGCTATAGTGCAGTAACGGCAAAGTGGTAGTTGTGGCTGCTCGCGAAGTTTTATTCTTGGAGATCCATGGTTCGAATCTACGTAGGCCTTAAATTCAATTTTATTTTGTTTGTTTCCTTTTTTAAAATTTATATTTTTGTAACAGTGCGTTGCAAAATCTTTAGTATATTTAAGGTCACTTAGAATCGAAAGAGATATTGAGAAATACACAAAACAAACAACAAATCTGATTAAATGTGTTGAGATGTTTCAAAGACCTTTAAAATACAGACTTTTCAGAAAGCTTAACAGACTGTTAATAACATGGAAGATTAAAGGCCGTTCGGAGCATGGGTATCTACGCTTCACACGCTCCTTAATATGTTTTTGGTGTACTTCCTCATGCGAGACGCACGATGGGATATTTTATTGCGATCTTGCTCGCGCAATTCATTCAGTTTGCTTGTTGTGAGACGCACGATGGGATCTTTTTATTGCGCGTTCGCTCTTCTGCTTCCGCGCTTATTTGGTTGGCCTTGCTTAGCTTTGCCTAATAATTGGCTTCGTTCAGCGTTAGAACGTAGAGGCACTTCCCATTTTTGCTGGCCTCCTGATCGTTCACTTGACGTTGCCTCAGCGTTGCCTTGCATGATAAGTGCAAAAGTGAAAAAGGGTGCCTGTACTAAAAAAAAGGCACTAGTAAATTGCAAGTGCCAGGTTATAAGAAGGGCAGCCAGCTCGCAGCAAAAATTAACAAGTCGGAAAGGCTACAGGCTACTCGACTGTGATATACCCGCTACAACTACACTAGTAAATTGCAAGTGCCAGGTTATAAGAAGGGCAGCCAGCTCGCAGCAAAAATTAACAAGTCGGAAAGGCTACAGGCTACTCGACTGTGATATAACCGCTACAACTCTTAGAAAAACACGTGCCAAATAGGAACAATGCGTTCTTGCTTTTTATTTCTTTCCGTCTCTAATTTGTTTTGCCTATGCAAGTTCCACTCGATTCTTCTTATTGGATGTTGCCGTTTGCTTTTATTACTTTGCAGTTATAACTCAGCAGAGGGCTTTAAATTGAATTCCGAACCTCTCGCTTAACAGTCAGCTACAATCACCACACGACCACTGCATTTCTTACGCAATGACCGATAAAATTGCATTATGAATATTTTCGGTGCACATAATTAAAAAAAACGTTGCCTGCTGCTGGAGTTGAACTAACATTAGAAAAAACCGACATAAACACATGGTCACAGGGCAATACTATTTCTTGAATATCTTCCTTATTTA
This sequence comes from Zaprionus inermis, assembly GCA_018151445.1. NCBI lineage: Eukaryota > Metazoa > Arthropoda > Insecta > Diptera > Drosophilidae > Zaprionus > Zaprionus inermis. The sequence continues at coordinate 54,778 of JAECXD010001591.1, read as the reverse complement.
TAAGCCGATCTTATTGAAACAACACGCCCGCAGGGTGGTTTTTATCACATGTATAAAAAATGATTGCTGTAGAGCTATATTTGCAGCTATCGATTTATGGGGGCGGATGGAGGCGTGGCGAAAATCGAAAATAAACTTGATCTGCGTGCAGATTTAACACATATAGCCTCCAAATTTGGTAGCTCTAGCTGTTATAATAGCTGAGATCTAGGTTTTCACATGATTTTTTTTGTGTTACAAAATTCATGTTTTTAGTATATTTAAAGCCACTTAGAATCGAAAAAGACATTGAGCAGCAATGCAAAAAATAAACGACAAATCTAATAAGATATGTTGAGATGTATTGTGAGGCACCATATAAGTATGTATGTATTGGCGTCTCTTTCACACATGCATAATTTAAAGCCCTCTGCTTAGTTATAACTGCAAAGTAATAAAAGCAAACGGCAACATCGAATATAAATCGAGTGGAACATGCATAGGCGAAACAAATTTGAAACGGAAAGAAATATAAAGCAAGAACGCATTGTTCATATTTGGCACGTGTTTTTCCGAAGAGTTGTATCGGGTATATCACAGTCGTGTACGCTCGACTGTAGCCTTTCCGACTTGTTCTATGTAATAACGATAGTGTTTTAAAAGATTTTATGAATATACATAAATATCAATTTTTAATAAATGGTATAACTTATATTTTTTTGTTTCTGTATTAGGTTGTAAAATAAAAGCGCTAAGAGCGAAGACGAATACTTATATAAAGACCCCAGTGCGTGGCGAAGAACCGGTATTTGTGGTAACAGGACGTAAAGAAGATGTAAACAAGGCTAAGCGAGAAATTCTCTCGGCAGCAGACCATTTCAGTCTCATTCGAGCATCACGTAAACCATCGATGGACGGATCAAACGCTATGTGCAGTGGGTCTTCTATAAACCCGGCTACATTGGCCGGAATTGTGGCACGTACACAGTCTGGACCCCCGTGTCTGCCTGGGCAGATTACTATTCAGGTTCGTGTGCCCTACAGAGTTGTCGGACTAGTTGTTGGACCCAAGGGAGCTACTATTAAGCACATTCAGCAGGAAACCCAGACTTATATAGTGACACCGTCGCGGGAGAAGGAGCCAATCTTTGAGGTTACAGGATTACCGGATAACGTGGAGACAGCACGCAAACAGATTGAGGCACATATTGCTCTTCGCACAGGAAACAGTGGACAAGGCAGTGAGAATGGCAACGAATCTATAGGTTCGTCGGAGTTTGACCATAATCTGCATACAATTAATACCCTTATTCAAATACTGAATGATAATATTAACTCCAAAGTTTTGTTATGCGTTTATAAGAACGACAACCTTAATGGTAACATTCACCATTCGAGAAGTTCCATGTGTACGTCTTACTTTCGGAGTACCGAGCTAATTAATATGGAACCCATTGTTATTCTTTCTAATAAAATAAAAAAAACTGCAGACCAAAGGTCATGCAAATTCTAATGATAATGCAGACATTACACGATGTAATGTTCATGCTTATACTAATCCTTTGACGAAAAACACTTTTCAAACCAAATCGAATTCAGACTACTATAAAAATACGTGTACAAGTACTTACTGGACTAATTCAAATGCAAATGCAAATACAAATGCAAATGCAAATGCAATTGCGGAAACGGATACTAATATAAACACTGAAACTAGTACTGAAAATGATACTAATACCGACACTAATACAAAGCATATACTAAAACTAATACTAATACTAACGCCTGTATAAATAATAGTATTAGTGCAAGAATGACAATTGAGAACAATTGAAAATTCGAGTATTGCCAATACTCACACTAAACGTATATTTCGCAATAAAGCGATATAGTATTGTCCGTCAATAACCAAAATTAAGTCCGCATCCGTATCTCCTTCAAAAAATGTATCTACCTTTCTAGCATCTTATATATTGACACGTTCCTGATCATCTGCTTCGTCCACAGCTTCTACCAAAAGCACAAATAATAGCCTTAATACGCCTCCAGAGCTGGTGAATATATGGAGAAATATAAACGATTCGATTGATATTGATGAAGGCATCGGCGACTCACCTAGTATTTGGAATCTGCCAACAACAAGCGCCGTTAATATTTCTACAAATGTTACTGCATCACATAGCTCTCCAACTGCTTCAATCAGTCCCACAGATTCGCTCCTGGCCGAACATAAAGATGTTCGAAAAATGAACAACTTTCATTCTCCGGAAGATATAAATCCGCTTAAACAACAGCAGACGCAACCACCTGGAACTACAGATAAATTGCACACAATACATCGTGATTGTTATGTGTGCAACGAGAGAGAGGTCACTACCGCTTTGGTTCCATGTGGTCACAATATGTTTTGCATGGACTGTGCCAACCAGATCTGCGTCTCCTTAGAATCTCTGTGTCCCATTTGCCACTCAATTGTCTATCATGCTATGCGTATAATAGCCTAAACGTTTAGTCAATCATATTGATCTAGAAAAGTAATCGGTATTACCAGTGATGACAGTCCAGCATTTTAAGAGTCTAAAAATTATGATAGTCTTAAAAAAGTTTGTCTTGTTTTTTAATAGTATTTTTTTATGTCAATGATTCTTCCACCTTTAGGCTGTTCTAACTTTCTAGTATTCGGCGGTCTTTTTTTAAATTAGTTTTTGACAAAGGTAAAAGTCTTCATGTTAATTTCATTTGTCCTCCATTCGTAATTTTAAGCCTTGGCATTAAAAAGATCTAAAGCTTATCTGCTGCATGTAGAAGAAATTCCTTGATGGTTGATTTGTTAAGAAAAGTCTGATTTTACAAATATTTGAACAGCGAACTACACAGATCAAAGAACAGCAAAATATCATACACAAATTAATAGTAAAACAAGTAAGAAAGGCTTCAGGGAGCTTTTAAATTTAGTCTTCGCAATTATTTTTATCATAATTATATATAATAGTTTAATGAACTTCAATTGATGTAGACATATAATTGTTCTCAACAATTTTAATTTTCGACATTATTTATTGCTATAGAACACAGTCATCTATATTTAATGAAATTGTAAAATTATATGTGGGTTACTATATAGTTTAAATTGGGGCGATATGATAAAATATTTCTTATAAAAATAATTAATTTTATCAAAAAAAAAACATCATTACGGACGATTTTTCCAAAGGCTAACTGCCTTTATATTATGTTATATTATAGAAATCCGTAATGATTAAATTTCGATATGTTATTATGTACATAGAGTTAAACTAATGAACATATTATAGATTGCAATATCTATAGCTATATGCTATATTGGTCCAATCTGGCTGTTCCCGACTAATTTACAACGTGAAGCATAAGAAGCAAAATAGAAGACTTCTTTGCGTTACAACAGACCGACGGACATGGGCAGGTCGAGACTGCTGTTGATACTGAGTGGTAATACCCCTTTGCTAGAGTAGAAAAACAAGTAACAAAAGATGGTCACACGAGCCTGATAATAAAATATAAGCAAATAATGTACAAATTTTTCTGGCACTATTAGTAGGTTCTATAATGGCTGAATCCCGTTCAAGTAGACAGACGGATTCAATCGTTTAGGGATCCTGAGATATGCTTTGCGGGGTCTGCCACACATTCTATTTATTACATATGTATATTTTCAATGTCCTGACTTTTATTTAAATGGAATTGTCGATCTCAGTTACTTTAAATAGTGGAATTAAAATTGACAGATATGACCCTGTTTTTACCATACGTATTTTTGCTCAGGATCACTAACCGAGTCGATTGATCTATGTCTGTCTGTCTGCTTAAACGTGAGGATCTCAGTTAAAAAAGGGTCCCTGTGTAGTGTAGGTAGAGCAAATTTATTTTTAAATCTTCCAAATTACAATCCAATCGGACCAATACCACAGAAATTATTCAAGTTAAAGTTTTCAAATAATAATAATTATTTATGTAGAATTCTCTGTTTGAAATTATAGAAAAAAATTACATAAGAGAACTACTTTTTCTTCATACCTTCTCTAGCTACGATCTAAATGAAATTTTCACAAAACTGTTAAGCGATCGATTCTGATTGACGAAAGTATTATTGAAGAGCTATAAAGTGTCTAACATGTTTTCTCTTATTTTCAGAGGCGGAAAGGTGCATGGTAAATTTGTGAGAAGGCATTGAAACAATGCAGCTCGCACGAAATTGACACATTAGGTGAGGGTACCTCTAATAACCTCTGAGCATTAGACGATCATACTGACGGACAGACAGACAGATATGGCTAGATTGGTTAATGATCCAGAGCAAGAATATATAATTAAGTATTTAGGTATTCATTTAAATAAAAAAAATAGAATTTTTATTTGATGGATTTATTGTTGATCATTACACCAGAGTCACTCATTAACTAACTAACAGAATTATTTTTATGGACCAGCAAACCTTAAAGTTCTACAGAGCTTTACATCTTTGTTTATCAATAACTTAAGCTTCTTATCGTTTGACGATTGGTGTCTTGAGAGAACTTTTACGGTGAGGCTTTTGAAGAGTGAAGCTTTTCAAAAGATCGGTTTAAGTTTTTCATATGGAGGATGAACTGTGGGGCTTTTGAAGTGAAGCCTTTCAATAGATCGGTTTAAGTATTTCATATGGAGAATGAATATGTCACTATATATACTTTATGGGGTCGCAGATTTTGCATTTTACGCACATTCCGACAAACACAATAAACCATGGTCTAACTAGTCGGAAAAGCTATGATCGAAAGCGTACGAAAGCAAGATACCCTTACATGTTTGGAACAAATTTTTCATGTTTTAAAATGGTGTCCCCAGGACACTACTCACAAAAACCAGATTGAATCTGTACAACATTTTTTTAATTTTCGCCTTAACTGGGATGTAAATTTAAGACTTCCTTCTTATGGCAGTAGACTTCTACTACATAACTTACCTTCTCTATCTAATCGTAGATCCATGTTGGGTGTAGTATTTATTAATAACCACATCCAAGGTGACATTAACCTGGTTAGCCAGTTACACTTTTCTGTTCCTTGCAGATTAACACGTAATTACTTACCACTATTTCTTACTAATTGTAGGTTGAACTGCGCCCTTCACGATCCGTTTAGGGTATTATGTTTGGACTATAATAATCTGTACTTTCTTTTTTCTAACGCTTCCTCTGCATGCCTAAAATTTGAAATTCTGTCTTACCTATCTAGAAATTAGGTAATCTTTCCTCGAAATTCTTTACTACCTCGGTATCTTTACATGTCCGCATTCTCGCGTTTCGAGTCGTACGTCCACCACTTGATTATACATTCATTGTAGCAACGGGTTAATAATAATTATATTACTAGGTTTTATAATGGCTGAGACCCGTTCAAATAGACAGCCGGATGCAATCGTTTAGGGATCCTGAGAAGGAATATATAAATTAATTATAAACCGCGTGGGTGGTGCGGATTTACTTGCCGATATTCAGGCGGAGACGTGACAGTAAAACCCAAGGAGTTATTCAATAGACTTTTTTATTTCTCGGGCCGAATCGGTGCAGCGGCAACGAGTAGAAAATCAAAACTGAATTACAAAGTGATCTTAATGGCAAATGAAAGCGAAACTTTGTTTCGCAATCACACTCATAGCGGATACGCAAATATGCTTTCTGCAAGGATGCAGAAAAAAAGAGGGTGAAATTAAACTAAGCTTCTGTTTGTAAAGAGGATAACCCAACACCAAGACATCTGGTCAAATGCTTATTCTGCATTCTCCTGGTATCATTTCTTAGTCAGCAATTCGGAGACCGTTGACTTTAGTTAACTACTCCACCCTCTAAGTTGAGGCCGCCCTCGGCTGACCCAATCTCAGCAACATACTTCGGTGCTGTTGTCGAGCTGCACCTTTGCGGACCGATCATTGACAATGACGATCCCGTCGTCAACATAAGTGATTGGGTATAGACTGCTTGGCTGGATCTCACAATGGGCCACACCACCCGCGTGGAGTTCTCTCCGCAAGAACTCTCCGATGATAACCGACAGAAAGTAGCACCGGGGGAAGCAGTGCAATCCTCGACTGTATGAACTCCTCCGTCACATTCCGCTATGACGTTGCCGACTTTTTAAAACTAAATCTTATTTTAGGAAACCCTATTATAAAATGTAGGGCGTTATCGGATTGTATAACTTTAACGGACGAAATGGACATAAGGGGCCTTATGGGGGTGTTTGTGGGCTTCTCAAGCCAAACTGACTTCAAGTTTGCAAGATCTAAAATGTTCGGGCTGTCAATATTTATTTATTATCATCGCGAGCGTGTGCAAGTCCCAATGGAGGGCGTTCACGCCCTTTGGCACAATTATTTCTGAGAGATCGTCCTGTTATCTGGACAAGGCATCCGCTACTAGATTCTCTTTGCCGGGCTTTTAAAAGATCCGAGCATTACACTCGTCTATTCGCGCTTTCCACCTTTTAATCTTAGCATTAAGGTTTGATTCCACTACTGAAAAAGTTAAAGGCTGATGGTCGGTGGAGATATTTATATCTTTAACTCCGTACAGATAATGCCGAAGCTTGGCTAAGGCCCAGATAATGGCTAATAACTCTTGCTCGTTAGTCGCGTAGATAACTTCCCTATCTTTTAAGGTTATCGATATCATGGTGATAGGACGGCCTTCTTGAGACAACACCGCACCTATATCGTAGGCTGAAGCGTCTGTCGTTAGATCAAACGGCTTCTTATAGTCGGGATATCTGAGCATGACATCTTCAGATGCCAATATGTTACGCAATTTCTCAAACGCTTGCTGCTGCTCTTCAGAGAATTGTACTTAGATCTTCCAGGATCTGTGTTTACTGACAGTTCCATTTTCATCCTTTAATATATTTGAAATGGGCCTTGCAATTGCTGCAAAGTCCTTTATGAAACATCTGTAATAGCTTGCGAGCCCGAAGAACGACCTGACCTCGAACACTGTCTTGGACTCGGGGAACTCCCGTATTGCCCTGACTTTTTCCGGGTCTGTCGTTACTGGTTACTATGAACCCTAGGAAATTCACGGTTATCTTAAAAAAGAGCGATTTTTCCACCGACACTCTCATGTTTGCCCGGTACAGGCTTTGTAAAACCCATTCTACGTGCTAGACATGCGATTCTTCGTCTCTAGAGAAGATAATGATATCGTCAACATAGACGTAGCAAAACTTGCCAATCTGCTCTCGCAGAATATCTTCAATCGTTCTCTGAAAGATACTAGCCGCATTCTTCAGGCCAAATGGAAGCCTCTTAAATTCATACTCTTCCCCCATTTACTGAGAAAGACGTCTTCTCGCGGTCGCGTTCCGCGAGAACGATTTGGTGGTAACCAGATTGAGATCTAGCCTTGAAAAGTAGCGGGCTTTGCCCAAGTTTACTAATAATATTGAGAAATTCGGCATATATCAATCTATAACCTGTTCTAGTTACTCGCCTCATCGGTGCCCTTCTTGTCCACGACCCAAATGGGATTATTGTAAGGGGAGGGATTATTGGGATTATTGTAAGGGGAGGGATTATTGGGATTATTGAAGAAATCGGCCACTCCCATTGGATATGGAGAGAGTTTGGCATAAATGGGGTCATCAGTCATTGTTCTGATGGTGGCCACCACTGATGTGTTATACGGTAAGGTTTCGTTGGGATTCGCAAAGGCCTTTTTATTGACCTTTATATACTGGTCCATGCTACTCTGCGTCTGATGACGGGCTACAGAAATTTTCCCCTAAAAAATTGAGGGACTCAGAGTCGCTATCGTCGTCAATCTGTGCCACTGCGCCGCTGGCGCCACTGGAGTACAATTCAGTCTCCTGCTGCTTTTGGTTTCTGTTTGTGCGATCGGACGTGGGTGCCCGTTTGTTCGAGACAGTTGGGAATTGTGTTGGCTACAAGAACCTGGAAAGGGAAGGGTCGACCTCCATTGGTTTTTGCGTCTTGGCATGGTACTGCTGTGAAAATGCGGATTCTTTGAACCGCTTGGTTGCGATTCAGCCTGCTGAGATGTGTTCTCTTGCTGGCGGACATTTGGTCTACGCTCCCTGTCCTCCTGGCTTTTTGCAAAGTTGGCTGCCAATGCATTTCTCATTCAACTTCTTGTGCAAGTGCCAGAGAGGACTGCACTCCCTAGGTCTTGCGGCGAAAAGTACGTCTGTTAGACTTCGTTTCGTCGTCCCGAAATTTTTCGCTAAGGGGTTTGGCTAAGGCTGGCTCATAAGACATGTTGACCTTATTTACCAACAATGTGAGTTTTTTTTCTACTTCATCGTAATACTGTAGCAAGGACAGGCCGCCTTGCCGTAGCGTACCTAACTCTTGCTCAATCATGTGAATTTGCCTCTTGTCGCTATGCGTAAAGTCGAGTCGACTTATTATGGCATCAAAGTTTAATACCGTGCCGAGTGAAGCTAGGACGGCATCCGCCGGTACCCTAACCTTGCTGCTAATGATTATTACTGCCTGATAATGACGTGAACTTCTATTATATGGCTTGAAAATGTGATAAGCGGCGAGACCCGCTTGTCTCCAGGAAACATAAGATTCCTGAATTCCCTCAAATTCTGGCATGAATTTGACGGCGTCTAACGGCTCGTCACAATGTATGTTATCTCTTATTTCGATTGCAGCACTGGTGCCTGCACTTCTGGAGCGACAATATGTGCTGCTGTTATTTGATCGGTCAACTGGTTGACTCTATTACTAAGTGCCTCTTCCCTTTGTCGGTTAACAGCTGGCTGTTCAGCTAAAGCTATACTGAATCCGCTTGTATTACTGCTTTCAGTTGGTCTGGGTCCATGACGTTATCACTGAGGCGAGGTGGGGGTGTGCATCTTGGCACTGGAATGCGAATACGATGATCTTTGCGATCAGAGTCAGAAGCACTATACTGTTGGCGAGGGCTTCTATATAGTCGGAACGCCGACGACATGGGCTTGAAGTGTAAACAAATGAATTTCATTTTTTAATGAATTTAAAATTGTTTTTTGCTTTTTTAACCCTGTTGGGTTTAACTGTTTGAAAATCACTAGAACTTTTTACACTCGTAGTTAATTATTATATTTTTTTCCGAGCGTATTATTGTCACTTTTATTCTTTCTTTTTTTATAAAAAAAAGAAAACGAATTGTCACTTCCATTCTTTTTATTTTGTTTTTGTTTAAAAAAAGAAAACGAAAACCGATTGGATTTTGAACCGTTTAGTTGGGCGCCAATTAGTTATTAACCGCGTGAGTTGCGCGGATTTACTTGCCGATAGTTAGGCGGAGACGTGACAGTAAAAGGCAAGGAGTTATTGAATAGACTCTTTTATTTCTCGGGCCGTGATCGGTGCAGCGGTCACGAGATGAATATCAAAACTGAATTACAAAGTGATGTCAAATGAAAGCGAAACTTTGTTTCGCAATCACACTCATAACGGCCAACGACATCCGCTCAAATGCTAACTCTGCATTCTCACGGTATCATTTCTTAGTCAGCAATTCGGAGACACATGTTCTATTTTTTACATATGTATATTTTCAATATCCTGATTTTTATTAAAATGGAATTGTCGATCTCAGTTACTTTAAAATGGAATTGTGTATCTCAGTTACTTTAAATAGTGGAATTAAAATTGACAGATATGACCCTGTTTTTATACCCGCTACTCGAAGAGTATAAGGGTATTATAACTTTGTGCCAACCGAAAATGTTTGTAACAGGCAAAAGGAGAAATCTCCGACCCTATAAAGTATATATATTCTGTATCAGCATGAACAGCCGAGTCGATATAGCCATGTCCGTCTGTCCGTCTGTCTGTCTGTCTGTCTGTCCGTCCGTGTGAAAACCTAGATCTCAGCTATTATAAGAGCTAGAGCTACCAAATTTGGAGTCAATATATGTTAATTCTGCACGCAGATCAAGTTTATTTTGGATTTTTGCCACGCCTCCATCCGCCCCCATAAATCGAAAAAATCTATTGTAGCTGCAAATATAGCTCTACAGCAATCATTTTTTACACATGTGATAAAAACCACCATGCGGGCGTGTTTCAATAAGATCGGCTGATAAATAAAGAAGATATACAAGAAATAATATTACCCTGTTGCCATGTGCTTATGTCGGTTTTTCCTAATGTTAGTACCCGAGTACCCGAGATTTTTTTTAATTATGTGGCAACTTTTTTCTTTAATTATGTGCACCGAAAATATTCATAGTGCAATTTTATCGGTCATTGCGTAAGAAATGCAGTGGTCGAGTGGTGATGGTAGTTGACTGTTAAGCGAGAGGTCCGGAGTTCAACTCCTGGGTGTGCCGCGGCGACTTATATTTATTTTTTTTGTATCTTATATTTTTTTTTATTTTATAGTGTGTTGCAAAATTCAAAATAAATTTTTAGTATATTTAAAGCCACTTAGAATCGAAAGAGACATTGAGCAGCAACACAAAAAACAAACGACAAATCTAATTAGATATGTTGAGATGTTTTGTGAGGCAGCATATATGTATGTATGTATAGGCGTCTCTATCACACATGCATAATTTATAACTGCAAAGTAATAAAAGCAAAGGGCAACATCCAATAAGAATCGAGTGGAACTTGCATAGGCAAAACAAATTAGAGACGGAAAAAAATAAAAAGCAAGAACGCATTGTTCACATTTGGCACGTGTTTTTCCGAAGAATTGTAGCGGGTATTTCACAGTCGAGTCAGCTCGACTGTAGCTTTTCCGACTTGTTACCATACGCATTTTTGCTCAGGATCACTAACCGAGTCGATTTATCCATTTCTGTCTGTCTGTTAGAACGTGAGGATCTCAGCTAAAAAAGATTCCTGTGTAGTGTAGATAGATCAAATTTATTTTCAAATCCTCTATCCTCCAAATTACAATCCAATCGGACAATGTCTGTCTGTTAGAACGTGAGGATCTCAGCTAAAAAGGTTCCAATAACACAGAAATTATTCAAGTTAAAGTTTTCAAATAATAATAATAATTTATGTAGAATTTTCTGTTTGAAATTATAAGTCTAATTACATGTTTGGAACAAATTTTTAAAATTGAGTGAAGGATATCTTGCTGTCGAGCGCTTTGACTATAGCTTTTCCGACTAGTTAGACCATGGTCTATTGTGTTTGTCGGAATGTGCGTAAAAGGCAGAATCTTCGATCCCATAAAGTATATATCTTTATGAACATATATCTTTTTAGGTGATAGATTTAATAAAAAAAATATATATGTATTTATTTGTTTTATAAACTTTATTTAATTGTGTTTTCACCAGAGATCAGTTATGAACTAATTGACAAATGTATTTTTTCGGCCCAGCAAACCTTTTACAGAGGATTAACATAAACGTTTAAGTTCTACTTAGCTTTACATTTTTGTTTATCGGATCATTAAGCTTGTTACCATTAAGCGGTGGTGTCTTCGGAGAATGTTATCTATGAAGATTTTGAAGAGTGAAGCTTTCCAAATAATCGGCTTTAGCATTTTTATATGAAGAATGGATATGTCACTCTCCCACCTTTTAGATATTAGCTTGTCTTCGAGCGATTATTTCTGGATATAATTGTGGTACTGGATTTTCAATTTCAACTATTTTTTTTTTGGTTCTGTTTCTTTTTCAATATTTTTGTTAGCGGTTTTACTTGGTTTTAGGCACGAGATAATAATATTGTGTTGGGCTGTTTTACATTTCATATAAAAGTAAAATATGCAAATTAAAACTAAAACAAATATGAAGATTATTAGTTTGTTTCTGTAAATTGTGTTTTTCATATTGTTTAACAAGATCATTTCTTTAATTTCTATGTGTGACATTGGTTCGACTTTGGTTACATTGTGTTCAGTAAATATTAAATTTGTGCATTGTGGAATATTATTAGATATTGTAATTTGTTTTAATTCTGCTGTGCAGTTGGATATTTTTATAATTTTATTATTTTCAATATAAATCTCTTTACCGTTCACCGTTACAATTGTAATAAAGTAAAGAGAAAACTCTTATCATATTCCAGGTTATAAGTATATTTGGTTTAATGTATTGAACATAAGATTGTTTACGATATTTTTGAAAAGTACATGTTAGTGTTTCGTGTTTTTTTATGTTAGCTATGTAATGGTCTTTGACAATATTCTTTGTTATTGTATTTAGAACATAGTTTTTATGTAAATAGAATTTGCCTTCAATATTTTCCTTAATAATTTGGCCATTATTGTCAGGGTAAAGTGCAATTATGAAAGTTGGTTGTTCAATTGTATTCATAGGAATGTGTGACATTAGGAATATTTCATTAGCTACGTTATACCAAGCGGAAGATTTTATATTTTATATTTAACCGAAAAAATGGAAAGAGAAATGAATTGCATACGCATCTCAAAATGAAACAAACGAGGACTGGTTAACTTTGTAGGTTCCACTAGACGAAGACACAGTCAAAATATTGAACAACAAATTTCGAATCTATCACAAGACACAGTACAGGTCAGCACTCTAAACCACGTTATTGACAGTCTCAATAATGGCATAGAAATAATTAAGACCCAGTCCAATTCTTTGAAAAAGAACAAAAAATGAATCTATTAATATTTAACATTGGACATTTTACCGAATATATCAAGGATATTGAAATGGGTTCACAACTAACACGACTAGGAATATTTAATCTCATTTCAATTTGGTAAAAGCCTTTTGTTAAGTCCTAATTTGCCTAGTAGTTCGTCCATATTAGGAATCGGAAATTTATCATTTATTGTTATTTCATTTAGATTTCGATAGTCCACGACCAACCTGAACTTCGGTTGGCCAGAGACATCTATCTTTTTGGGAACAATCCATAATGGACTGCAGTAAGGGGAGTCGCTTTCGCGTATAATACCTTGTTGTAACATTTCCTCAATTTGCTTATTTACTTCTGCTTTGTAGGCAAACGGTTACGAGTATGGTCTTTTGTAAACTGGGTTTTCGTTAACGGTTTTTATATCATGACGTATTATACTTGTGAATGTAATGTTTTTATTTTCGCAATATTGAAGGTCATTGAACTCTTTTAATAAATTTGTAAGTTTTTATTTTCCTCACTATTTATTGTATGTATGTTCTGAGTCTATGTTATTGTCCATGGCATAGTTTATTTCTGATGTAAAGTTGTTTTCTTGTAAGAGTGCATTACAATTTTTTGAAGAGTTCCCATCACATGGATATTGTTCTTTGTGAACGAATGTTCTTCCGTTAATTATTGTTTCCTTCCGAAAGTAATCTATTAAACCGTTATTTTCCATTAGTACTTTTCTTCCCAATAGAATGTCATAATAAGGTGAAAATTAATGAATATAGATGCGTTTGTTGAAAAAGACCGTTATTTGTTTATCTTTAACTTGGAGGTTGAAAAAGTTTGAGCTTATCATGTTTATTACAGAGCCAGTGTCAAATATGCATCTATGTCTGTGGTTATTAATAATGATCTCTATGTATATCCCAGGCTTGTATTAGATAATTTTCAGCTTGTTGATATTGCTGATCTGTAAACATTTCTGTCTGAGTATTCTGTAATTGATTTTCATGGAACTGTTCGTCGTTATTATTGTAGAGGTCAGTTTCGTTATCATAATCTAATTCGTACTGGTGATGACTTTCATCTGTCTGCATACGAGACTGTCTGTTGCCTTCTTTAGAACACTTATTTGGCACTCTTGGTTGTTGGGGGTGCATGAGGGTCATGAAGTAAGTCTGTTCTGAATTTGTTGTATAAATTTCTGTTCTGATCAAATCGCTGTTGTCTGGTCGAAAGAGTTTGTTTAGAAGGGGTTTGATTATTTACGTTAGTGTTTTGGGTCTGCGTGGGATTTATTAATGGAATAAAGGGGCGAACGAATCGCTGTTGGGGGTGAGTGTTTTTGTTTTCATTAATATATGTATTGTTATAGGTGTTAAGTGAATTTGATTTAAGTCTTGGCTGACTGTCGGTTTTTTTTTTTAAATTGGGTCTTCGTATAGACCTCCTTGTTGGGCGACTTGTCTTAATTTTTGAACGGTTGAAATGTCATGCCTCGATAAGGTCATGAACAGCTGGGGAGTGAGCGTTGAATTGTATTTTTGATAGTAGTTGCCATTGCTTGTGTGTAAGCCGCTGTTTTATTTTGGGCATCTTCTAATGCTTACTTATTTATAATTACAGTTGATTTATCTTCTAATTGTTCACAGAATAGACGTAAGTTACCTTTAAAGGGTGTGCCCTACTACCTTCTTAGTAGTTCCTCCAGGCGCGTCTGAGTCTTGAATTCCGTCGTCTTTTAAAGTTGTCCATTCGTTGTGCATTCCAAATTGGGAAACTTTTTCCGCATCTCCAACAATTTGAAGTTTGACGGTTCCAAATATGATTGCCTTCTGTCGAATGTCGTTCGAAGGGTATAAGTTCAACAGGTATTTGATACGCCTCATGAACGAGCTGACGAGACTGCTTGGGTCTCCAGAGAATTGCGGAACTTGGCGTATTTGCCGAAGTAATTGGACAGACTTTCCGCTGTTAACGCCGTTTTAGTTTTATTTATAAAACGTTGTTTAAACAATGATTTTTGTGGTTGTTTAGTTTCTGTTCTTGTTCATAGACTGCTACAGTATGTCGAGACTTATGCCTTAAGTGAACTGCACTTAGTGGCGATCTCACTTCACGAAGCGGGCCACAAAATTAGGTCTTTAAATTAACTCCGATCGCACAGGTTCTTATGCGGATACCGATTTTAGTCATTTTAAACGAACCAAATCACTTTGTTGCGGCCAATTCGCGGGTACAATCAGAAAAGATTACTTGGTCGTACAAGTTTCCGCTTTTCACTAGATTGTCAAAGGATAACGAGTTTACTAGGACTTTTTGCAGTATCCTACCGGCTGAACCAATGAACTGTTTAGGTGATAGATTTAATAAAAAAAAAATAAATTCATTTATTTGTTTTATAATCCTTTTTCAATTGTGTTTTCACTAGAGGTCAGTTATGAACTAATTGACTAATGTATTCTTTCGGCCCAGCAAACCTTTTACAGAGGATTAACATAAACGTTTAAGTTCTACTTACCTTTACATTTTTGTTTATCGGATCATTAAGCTTGTTTTCGTTAAGCGGTTGTATTTTCGTCAATCAGGATCAATAGCTTAACAGTTTTGTGAAAATTTCATTTAGATCGTAGCTAGAGAAGGTATTAAGGAAAAAGTAGTTCCCTTATGACATTTTTTTCTAATTTTGCCAGTTTATCGAACGAGCAGACCCCGGTTGCTCAGGCCTTGGAAGTCTTTTTATTTAATTGAATTATTATTTGGACAAAAGGAAAATTTCATTGGTCTCAAAATGCGTATGTGGTGGTTACGAGCTTATTTTTATATCAAAAACCTCATATTCCCCGATTGTTCCTATGGCAGCTATATCTTATACAACTCCGATTTTGATGAAATTTAGAGGAAGTATTATTGACATGGATAAAAGGTGATGGGTTTGATTTAAAAATAATAAAAATTGGCCGATAGGTTCTAAGGCAGCTAAACGATATATCAGTCCAATTTGGCTCTTTCAGTCTTTAATACAGCCTGCAGTAATGAAAAGCATGTGTGCCAAATTGTATCAAGATGCTGCAAAACTGAGAGACCAGTTTGCATTGAAACATACAGACGTACATATAGAATAGCTAGATCGACTTGATGCTGAGTTAGAATATATATACTCTATGGTGTCGGAAACGTCTCCTTCGCTTCAATTGTGAAAGTCCGTTACAAACATGTAACAACACTCATACAGCGTATGAGCTTTTCGGCAACTGAAAATTTAGACTTAAATAACTCCTGTGTGATCGATCAGGCATTCATCTGTGTGCATACCGATGGCTTCAATATTTTTCTTTGCAAATTAGTTATTTTTGTGGGCTGTAGGCTTCGAAATTTTAAAAATAAACTCGATCTACCTACAGTATACAGTAGTCAAATTTGACATCAACGGACATATGGACATGCCTCAATCGAAACGTCTACTAATACTGGACAATAATATATTTATTTTGTGGGGTTTGTCGCGCTTTCTTCCGTCTATTACATACATTTGCACAAAGGTAGAATTGTTTTCTTTTTACCATTTTCAATGATCGAATGTTATATCATATATATGGTATCTAATGTCAAACAAGCCCGATAGTAAGATATCGTTCGAAGATATTATACAAACGTATACAAACAGAAGAAAAACTAAAGCCTTTGAGACGCCGACCTCAACCATTAACCTTAACGTGGAATAACTTCACTGCTATAGTCCCAGGAGTTACCCGATAGGTTGTCCTCATCTCCCACCTTTGGTGGATAGAATGTTATTATCTCAATGTTTTTCTGAATAATTGTATGTTACTGTATAGCGTGGGCTTTGGTCGCGGCAACTAAAATTGGAAATACATGTTATCTGCGTTTTTTTTACAGAAACCTTAGTGGCTAATTCGGTGCGTTTACTTTCTATAAGCTAAGATCTGTGAGTTCAAACACATAGCTGCACATGGCTCAATCGACTCGGTTACAGATCCTGAGTAAATTTATGCATGTATACTTATTAGGATTTTACGAAGCCTGTTCAAATATTTGCCTATAATTGGTATAACTAAATTCTACCACTTTGAATGGTCGATGCGCATTATCATCATCAAAAAGCTCATACAATTTTATTTTAAATATTTGGTGCTTCGCAAAGTATAAACGCTCTAACATTTATGGGTACTAAAACTTACATCTGTTTAAACACCACACTAGATCTGAGTACCCAATCGCCCACCCCCTGCAAATAAGTAATTTCCGATTAATAGAAAAAGTATTGAAATTATAATATTCTGCTTTGGTATACAAATTATTTCCTTTGTCGGCGATATCGCGCGCGGCTCTACAAGTCCTATGTCAGGCGGAGCCGTGACAATGAAAGACAGGGAATTTTTACGTAAATTATTTTATACGACAGCTAGGTGTTGCTGTAGCGTCAAAATATAAAGACAAACTGAATACAAGAAGATTCTTAAAGTTAAATGAGAGCGAAACTCTGTTTCGCAATCATACTCATAGCGGCCACGCAAATATGCTGAGTTTGCCGACTGTGCAACGACATCCGGTCAAATACTTGCTAAGCAGAATAACTCGGAGTTATATTACGGTCAGCAATCTGGAGACTGTTGACTTCAGTTAACTAATCCTCCTCTAAGTTAAGGCCGCCCTCGGCCGACCCTATTCCAGCAACCATCTCACATAGTTGCCTCGAAGCTCTCTTTGCCTTCAGGATGCGATAACTCATCAGGGTGTCGCAGACGAGGGTGCAGCCTACTGCTCCAGCGGTGACTATCAGCAGTATTGTGTGATCGGCGCCGACTTCCTCTTTGAACTGCCGGATGATCTCCAAATTACGCTCGTTCAGCCGATGGAGATAAGGGAGACTAAGCACCTTCTGGCTGGCCGTGATGTTGAGCAGGGGAAAGCTCGCAACTCCTGGGACTTGGCTTATGACACTGTTCCGGTTAGTGAACAAGGTTCCATTGATGGTGGCCCACTCGCCGAACGTGATGAGATGCGTGCCGCGTATCCAGACTTCAGTGCCGTTGTCGACTCGCACCTTTGCCGGTCGGTCGTTGACGATGACAATTTCATCGTCCACGCAGGTAACCGAGTCCAGATTGCTTGGTTGGGATTCGCAATGGGCCACACCGCCTGCATGAAGTTCTCTGGCACATGAGCTCTCTGATGACAGCCGACAGAAAGATACGCTGGGAGAGGCGGTACAATTTTCGACCGCGTAAACTCCTGTGTCGGATTCCGCAATAACGTTGTCGTTTATCCGTAGGGTGTAACCTTTATCACTCAACGGGAAAGAAAGTAATTTTTTTACAACTAAATCTTATTTTAGGAAACCTAACTATGAAATGAATGGTGTTAACGGACTGTAGGACCTTAATTGACGAGACGGACATAAGATCCGCTATGGGAGTGTCTGTGGGCTCCTCAAGCCAAACTGAATTTAAGTCTGCATGATCTAAAATGTTTGGGCTGACAATTTTGAGTTTTGCAAGTGTTATAGCCAGCATGAGATTTTGTAACTCCATCATTAACATTCTATTCCTGGCCAGTAGGGTTTCATATAAATGGCCGGTGTCAAATTGCAAAGTTTTTGGTTGCTCTGAGAATTGTGTTTACTGTGACGGTTGACTGGTTAATCTGATTTTGAGTTCTGGTGTTTATTTCTAAATGTTTATTGTGTGCATCAATCAGCTGGGTTTCGGCGAATCTACTCCTTTCTAAATATTGGCGTCTGGGGTGCCTGCTTCAACTTTCAGTATGGATCCTAGAAAATCGAAGCTCCTAGCTACCCTGATATGCGTGCCTAACGCTTCTGTAAGTCCCTTAGGTGTGCTACATACATCCAATAATTTTTTCATATGCGATTGCGGGAACTTGTCAAACAAGCTGGCTGTCTCCATCACTATGCGCATGTACTCTGAGACGTTTGCTGAGTGCCTGATGTAGGCAAACTCCTCCCAAACCAAGACTCGTCCCTCAACATCAGGGATATACTTAGCGTGTGAGTAGTCAGTGATGTGCGCTGAGGCCAAAGATACCGAAAGAAAGAGGATGAGTGCAATCCTGTAAGTGAAGTTTTAACTATGTTTTTGTTCGTAAAGCGGGGAACCCAACACCAAGAAATACATAACATAAGTACTATATGCCGATGGCATTAGATCGTTTAAACCTAATTAAAATTATGCCAAGAGCCCAAAAAGAAAAAAGGAAAAATATGATTTGCCAGCGCAAGGACATTGCTTTTGGGAATGTTATTTTAAGTTGTCCTTGTGGACCACCCTCCCCTTAATGAGGACTGTGGTCCTCATGTCCGCTTCTACGGCTCTCTCTTCGCACAGAGCTGTGAGTTTATTTCCAAGCCTGCGGTTGGATTTGACCTAAACTTTTTCTCCTACATCGAAGACCCTGTTTTGTCGAGAGGCATTCTCTCTGGCTCTGAGGGCGACCTGAGAATTTCGAATCCTGGTCTGGACTTCCGTTTGTGGCTCGTCAGGGTGTGCTTGTACAATGTCAACAGGTCTTTTGTTAACGACCGAATGGATTGACTTATTATACTCCACCGTGGCCAACAAAATTACTTCTACCGGGTCACTTATGCCTCTGTCGATCTGCAGGCATCTGGCAAGCTCCACCAACGTACTATGGAAACGTTCCACTTGTCCGTTGGAGACACTGTGTAGCGGTAGTGCATTCGAAACGCTGTGCGTGTTCAACAATGGCTCGTTGTCGCAATATACTCTGGCTTTCGGGAAGAAGTTCATAAGCTGGAGCAATGCAGCCTTGAGATCTTCAATGGTCCTCGATTGAATGGGCTGTACGACAGCAAATTTAGAAAACTTGTCGATGCAAGTGAGAAAGAACTTTTTATCTGTAGAGAATATGTCTATGAGCAACATTTCCCCCGTGTGTTATAGTATTGGAGACTCCCCAATCTCTTGTTTCCTTGGGTATCTGTCATACTTAGCCCTCGTGCATATCATGCAGTTCTGGACTATCCCGTTAGCAAGCTTTGTCATTTTCGGAAAGTAATATTCGGATAGAACCTGTTTGACGTTTTCCAGCGCCGCTCTATGGGCTCTATTGTGTTCGGCTGTACCGAATACCTTTTCTCCTCCGTACCGAATATGTCAACTACCAAGTTCATACAGTGCCAGAATCTTGTGGCTGGGAACCTCCGGACGACCTCGTCCTGAACCATAGCGAGCGTATGCAGGTCGCAGTAGAGAGCATTTACGCCCTTCGGCACAATTACTTCTGAGAGGCAGTCCAACAGAGACTCTCTGCAGGTGAAGTGAATTGTGTGGTGCTTTTTAACCCTGAATAAAACGAAAGTTCGGTTTTTTCGTTGTTTCAATGGTGTGCGTGAGGGAGAGCTTACTGTGAATTGTTGCTGCGCACGATTCGGGTACTTGTTCTTCCAAAGCGTTAAGCTGTTGTCTGGACAATGCATACGCAACGAGATTCTCTTTTCCGGGTTTGTAAAAGAACCGGGCATTGGACTCGTCTATGCGTGCTTTCCACCTTTTTATTTTCGCATTAGGGTTGGATTCCGCTACGGAAAATGTCAAGGGCTGGTGGTCGGTAATGATATTTATATCTTTAACTCCGTACAGATAATGCCGAAGCTTGGCTAAGGCCCAGATAATGGCTTCCCTATCTTTTAAGGTTCTCGATATCATGGTGATAGGACGGCCTTCCTGAGACAACACCGCACCTATACCGTAAGCTGAAGCATCGGTCGTTAGATCGAACGGCTTCTTGTAGTCAGGATATCTGAGCATGACATCTTCAGATGCCAATATGTTTCGTAACTTTTTAAAGGTTTGCCGCTGCTCTTTTGAATATTCCGGGACCTGTGCTTGCTGACAGTTCCATTTTCACCCATTAATATGTCCGAGATGGGCCTTGATATCGTTGCGAAGTCCATTATGAAACATCTGTAATAGCTCGCGAGGCCCAGGAATGACCTGACCTCGAAAACTGTCTTGGGCTCTGGGAACGTTGCACCGTTATTGGTGATTATGAACCCAAGGAAATTCACGCTCTTCTTAAAAAAACGTGATTTTTCTATTGACACTCTCATATTTGCTTCGTACAAGCTTTGTAGGACCCATTCTACGTTCTTGACTCTTCATCCTCAGAGAATATGATGACATCGTCTACATAGACGTAGCAAAATTTGCCAATCTGCTCACGCAGGATATCGTCAATAGTTCTCTGAAAGATGCTGGCTGCATTCTTGAGCCCAAATGGAAGCCTTTTGAACTCGTATTTTCCACCATTCACTGAAAAGGAAGTCTTCTCCCGGTCGCGTTCAACGAGTATGATTTGGCGGTAGCCAGACTTGAGATCTGGTGTAGAAAAGTAACAGGCCTTGCCCAAGTTTCCTAATATCATTGAGATATTTGGCATGGGGTACCTGTCAGGAACTGTTCACTCATTGAGTTTGCGAAAGTGTATGACCATACGTCGGTTTTGGTTGCCCGCCTCGTCAGTACCCTTCTTATCCACAACCCAAATGGGGTTATTGTAAGGGGAAGCGGACGTTTGGATTATGTCGTTATTTAGGAGGTTTTGCACCTCCTTATTAACGAAATCGGCCACTCCCGTTGGATATAGATATAGCCGCGCATAAACGGGGTCATCAGTCGTTGTCCTGTTGGTAGCCACTACCGAGGTATTATAAGACAGGGCCTCGTTAGGGTCTGCAAATGCTTTTTTATTGGTCGTAAGCATCTTTAAAAATCGCTTCCGAACAATCCACATCAGTGAAATTGACGTTGGCGCAGGAGTGAAAGGAGATCTGTTCGACCTCCGTTCCCCACTTGAGTTGACCGGAAGCTAGGCATAGCGATGCGCCGGCCTGTACTAATAGGTCGAGTCCTATTATTCCGTCAAACGTGGTTAAGTCTGTTAAAATGAAGAATACTCCTTTCACGTTGAACAGCGATACAAAGCATTTCTGGTTAATTTGGGTCGTGCCATGGATTGAGTGAATTCTGAACGCAGAATCCACTGGACGGACACCGCGCAGTCCTTTGTGTGGTCGAATAAAATTTTAGGACGCGCCTGTGTCGATGAGGAACTTCATATCGCACCCTGCTACTCTCCGTCTGATGACGGGCAGCAGGGACTTTCCCCAAAAAAATTGAGGGAATCGGAGTCGGCGTCATCGTCAATCTGTGCCACCGCATTAGTGGCGGCACCGGCGTATGACTCAGTCCCCTGTCCCGCAGTCTGAGT
The DNA here is from genome assembly GCA_018151445.1 of Zaprionus inermis. NCBI lineage: Eukaryota > Metazoa > Arthropoda > Insecta > Diptera > Drosophilidae > Zaprionus > Zaprionus inermis. The sequence continues at coordinate 32,935 of JAECXD010001591.1, read as the reverse complement.
GACATGGTTCACTCTCTGCTGCTTTAGGTTGTTGTTAGTGCGATCGGACGCGGCCGATCGCTTGTTCATGCCAGCTGGGAATTGTGTGGGCTGAACAAAGTTGGAAAGGGAAGGGTCAACATCCATAGGCTCTTGCGTTTTCACATAGCTCTGCTGACCATTGCCACGCTGGCCGGATCGGCCTTGCTGTTTGGAATTCTTGCTGAAATGTGGGTTTTTCGAACCACTTGGTTATGCCTCCGCCTGCTGAGATGTTCTCTCTTGCTGGCGGGCATTTGGCTTACGCTTCCTGTCCTCTTGGCTTTTTGCAAGGTTGGCTGCGAACGCATATCTCTCATGGTTCGATTCAACTTCCTGTGCCAGCGCCAGGGCAGACGGAAGATCTTTTGGCTTCGCTGCGAAAAAGACGTCGGTTAAGCTTTTTTTAAGCCCTGATACGAATACTCGCAACGCATGGTCACGGAACTTTTTGCACAGGCCCTTAGCCAAGGTTGGCTCGTAAAACATGTTGACTTTATTTGTCAACAATGTCAGTTTTTTCTCGACCTCATCGTAATACTGTAGCAAAGACAGGCCGCCTTGTCGCAGCGTACCTAACTCTTGTACGTGAAATCGAGACGACTTATAATAGCGTCAAAGTTCAGCACCGTGCCGAACGAAGCTAAGACGGCATCAGCCGGTCCCCTAACCTTGCTTCTTATAATTATCACGGCCTGGTAGTGGCGCGAACTGCCATTATATGGCTTGAAGATATGATAAGCGGCGAGGGCCGCCTGTCTCCAGGAAACATACGATTCCTGAACTCCCATGAATTCTGGCAAACATTTGACTGCATCTAACGGCTCGTCACAAAGAATGCTGTCCCTTATCTCTATCGCAGTATACGCCCGCACCTCTGGCGTGATGATGTGTTGCTGCTATTTGATCGGACAACTGGTTGACTCTGTCTACAAGGGCCTCTTCCCTTTGTCGGTTCACAGCCGCTTGTTCAGCTAAAGCCGAAGTGACAGCCGCCTGTATAACCGTCTTCAATTGTTCAGGGTCCATGACGCTAACTCTGGGTGGGGATGTGAGCCTTGGTGCTGGAATGCGAATACGCGGATTGTCGCGATCAGAGTCTGAATCACTACACTACTGTCGAGTAGTTCTATGCCGTCAGAACGGCGCTGACATGGGTTTGAAATGTAAACAAATTATATTCCGCGAGAATCCTAAAGCCAAATGAAGAATGTCACAGAATTCAATGGATCATGTTACGACACAATATTGGGCAAACACAAGAACAAAGACAAACGGGAGTAAAAGACGAAAAATAAAACAACGAAAATCATAGTTGCAATCACAGTTCTGATCGCAACATAAAATGCACGTATATTTTTAAATTTACCAGCTTTTTTTCTCTTTAACAATAAACACTTGCAAAACTAATCAGTTTTTTTTTTTTTTTTTTTTCAAATGCCGTAAAACGAGTTTGAATGAAAATGCCCACTTACATATCTTTTAATGTCGTGCCCTGAGCTATGTAAACTGCCTCCTAAACGTAACCTCGCTGTAGCTGCGGTTCCTGATGTTCCCGCGCTGCTGTCTCCGCAGCCCGAAAAGCTCCGGCGGCTTCGGTGAACGATGTAAGTCGAATTAATAGCGCTCTTGCGCACCTCAGTCAACTGTAGCAATTGATGAGGTTGGTGTCACTGTTGCTGCCTATAGATTCTTAGGCCAGCAATTGTTCAATGCTGCTCGTAGCTTCACGTAACAACAGAGATCACGGCACACTTACGCTCGCAAGTACTTTGAACGATTTATTATTATCACTGTGCGGCCGTAAACGGCTTGATTAGCACTTGTTCTCTTTAAAACTGTTTTTCTTTATTGAAGACCGGATAGACCGGGTGGGTCGTGCCGTTACTCGAGAATTGGGTGCCAATTATTTCCTATGCCGGCGATATCGCGCGCGGCACTACAAGTCCTATGTCAGGGGGATCCGTGGCAATGAAAGACAGGGAGTTTTTACGTTAATTATTTATTATGACATCTAGACGTTGCTGTAGCATCGGAATATAAAGACAAACTGAATACAAGAATATTCTTAAAGTTAAATGAGAGCGAAACTCTGAGTATGAACTCATAGCGGCCACGCAAATATGCTGTGTTTGCCGACTATGCAACGACATCCGGTCAAATGCTTGCTAAGCAGATTCACTGGGAGTCATATTACGGTCAGCAATCTGAAGACTGTTGACTTCAGTTAACTTACACATAAATGAATGCCAAGCAACTGTGTTCCAAATTGCAATCTGATTAGACATTTTTAGTACTAATATAAGAGCTACTCTGCAGCGCGGCCAACACGCACCATTGACCTTGAACTTCTATTGTACGACTTGGTACGTTAATACTATACTATTTCTAATGTCATTGTATGACGCAAATATACAAAAAAAAAATACCCTTTTGGTGGTTTATTCCACTTATTTACTGGTGATGTGTCTAAGCCCCTTGTCGCAGAATATTACAACTTTAGGAATGAAATGAATTTCTTTTGGAATTTCCCCATATGCCGGTTTTGCATGACGTACAAACTTAGGCAAATTTTATAAAAAATGTTTTGAAAGTCTTTTTCTGATCAAGACGCAGGTATAATAGTTTCGAAGATATGATTAAAAATTACCCTGACATTTGCTACATTTTACCATATTGAAAGCATACTATCTTGTTATTGTTTTCTAGTTTTAGGAACTAAAGCAGCTATTATAGATTCTCGCTACTGCTTACCAATGAAACAGCCAAAAGTTTTATTTGTGACATGCGTTACCCCTTTCTATAATTAATGTAAAGATAATTTTCATAATGTTATTTTCAATCTGTACTTAAGCAAAAATCGAATCATTTATTTGAGATTTGTGGAGTATTTCTGTATTAGTAGTCTAGTTTGAAATGCAAATTTTTTGCATTTAGAACGTAATGAAACTTGTCTAATATCTTTTGTTACTTGTTTGAAACAATCAAGATGCAATTGCTGTAAAAGGGAACATAATAGTCATAATCAATAAAGATAAATTAAACATATCTAATATAACAAATATCAAAGGACAAGCTAAAATAGTTGTGGGATAAAAAAACGCTACTGCTAAATTTGTACTGTATAACAAGTTGGAAAGGCTACAGTCGAGCGTTCTCGACTGTAATATAACCGCTACAATGTGAACAATGCGTACTTGCTTTTTATTTCTTTCCGTCTCTAATTTGTTTTGCCTATGCAGGTTCCACTCGATTCTTATTGGATGTTGCCCTTTGCTTTTATTACTTTGCAGTTATATATCAGCAGGAGGCTTTAAATTATGCATGTGTGAAAGAGACGCCTATACATACATACATATATGGTGCCTCACAAAACATCTCAACATATCTAATTAGATTTGTCGTTTGTTTTTTGTATTGCTGCTCAATTCAATGTCTCTTTCGATTCTATCTGGCTTTAAATATACTAAAAACTTATTTTGTATTTTGCAACACACTGTAAAATACAAAAAATATATATAAGATACGATAAAAAAATTTAAGTCAGTCGCCGCACCTAATAACAGTCAGCTACCATCGCCACTCGGCCTTTGCATTTGTTACGCAAAGACCGATAAAATTGAATTGAGAATATTTTCGGTGCATTTTTTTTTTATTTATGGGGGCGTATGGAGGCGTGGCAAAAACCCAAAATAGCTTATAATAGCTAAGATCTAGAAAAAAAATATTTTTCGAGTTGCACATTAGTCTTGACTTATGTGCGTTTCCTTATATGTTAAGTAATTTTCTTACCATCATCGCATGCAACCATCGAATTAACCCTTTTTTGGGATTTACCCACAATATGCATACATATACAACTCATAAAAAATTAATTTGTTTATTACCAGCGTAATCTTTATTTCCAATTCATCGATACTGTGCGCAAAAAAGTAACGTTTTTCTCAGAAATAGTCAAAAAAATGCAATGGATAGACTGTCAGACGGACAGACTGTCAAACCATGGCGGTCTGGCATGCCTGCTTATGCCTGTTACATGCACACTCTCATAAACATATGCTGGTACGCGCTCATACCAAGGAATCTTGTTTTAGATGGGGCAAATATCTTACTTACGATTACTTATTACAGTTTTCTAAATTCAATTATTTTAATGCCACAGAATACCAAGTATCCCAACACAATATTGTGTGATCATTTATAATGCTTTTGTTAGTCAAATCAAAACAAGTAAGAAAGCTATAACGACTGCTCTCGACTGTGATGTATTAATTAAGTAACTTCTGTATTTATTATTTAATTGTAAATTGCTAATTGTTGAATTACTAGAACGACATCAGCGTCATCTACTAACAACTGCGCACAAGTAGCTCAGCTCAAACGTTATTATAAGAAAATGTTGAAGAACTTCTGTGTGATTTATCTGATCGGATTGCAATTTCAAAGATTCATATATTAATTACCTATTTGTTTACCAAAGCTGATTCTTGTCATTTCAATACATCGCTAACTAATTCCAAATAACAGATGTGAGTGGAGTGTGTGAGGCTCCCGAAATGTAAAATAGACTTTTGAAGCATTTGATATACAGGAACATTCATGCCAAAATTGGTGTCAGTGGCTATACTAATAACTAAGATCATTTCGTTCATATAGAGAGTTAAAAGGGCAGGCTGTTGCCCTGAAAACTTTAGCTTGAATAACTTATGTTATTGCTCCAATTGGATAATAATTTGGAGTTTATGGCATTCTTCTGTATGTATACTAAAAAGAATGTTATGACTCCAATGATTTTCATAATAATCTCAAATAACCGATGTGCTTGGGCGTGGCATCTGGATTTTAAAATAAACTGTATCTGCTCATGATATACAGGAACCTTCATGCCAAATTAGGTGTCTCTAGTTTTTATAACAGCTGAGATCTGCGCGTTCACATAGACATCAGACGGACAGATGGGTAGACAGACGAACGTGGCTCAACTGCCTCGGCTAATGATCCTGAGCCAGAATATATATACTTTGTAGAGTCTACCATGCCTCCTTGCCTGTTACATACATTTGCATAAAGTTATTAAACCTTTTTTTTGATAATTTTCAATGGTCGAAGGGTATAAAAACCATGTACGTATATTTCCGACCTCTTTATCAGTGTCACTGGGTGTGATTTACTAGCTAGTACGTATTTCTGTCTGCTTGCGTCTGTTGCAACTCAAACTAGTTTTTAGGGACTTTAAGTTTAGCCTTACGAATAGCTTTCAAATTTATTTGTTTATTATACTCTGTTGTATCATATTTTTAAATTTTATTTCATGATGTGGTCGTGGCATCAAAAATGAGAATGCTTTAACTCCTCACTTGCAGCATTTCCGTCATATCGCCTTCTCAGCACGGATTTATAAAACGTCGCTCAACTACGACAAACTTACTGGAGCTGACATCCTTTGTTATAAAAGGTTTTCAGGAAAATCAAACTGATGTTATATACACTGATTTCAGTAAGGCTTTTGACTCAGTAAATCATTCCCTTCTTGCGCATAAACTCAGCCTCTTAGGCTTCACACCAATACTTCTTAATTGGATTGTGAGTTATCTGAATGGCAGAACCCAAAGAGTTCTCTTTAAAAATTTATTTTCACACCTTCTTCATGCCACATCTGGCGTTCCTCAGTGTAGCCATCTACGCCCCCTCCTTTTTACGCTTTTCATCAATGACCTCCCTTTGGTCATACATAACTCCCGTACTCTAATGTATGCGGACGATGTAAAGCTTTGTTATCAATTTAAAGATGACTACTGCCACTCTTACTTACAAGCCGACCTAAATAGTTTTCATTCCTGGTGTTGTGCAAATTTCTTAAACCTGAACAGCTCCAAATGCAAGCTGATGACATTCTATCGAGCCAGTCCAAAGTACGTTTCCTACACTCTTTGTGGTTGTGTCTTAGAAAAAATTACTCTAGTTGATGATCTTGGGGTCCGTTTGGACCGAAAACTAAAGTTTTCCAAACATATTTCCCATATGGTCAATAAAGCCATGGGTGTGCTTGGCTTTATTAAGAGATGGTCTAAGGAGTTTGACGATCCTTATGTAACAAAGACCCTCTACACCTCACTTGTTCGTCCAATTCTGGAATATGGATCATGCCTATGGTGTCCCCAGTTCACTACTCACAAAAACCGCATTGAATCTGTACAAAAAAAATTTTTAATTTTCGCTTTACGAGGCCTTAACTGGGACGTAAATTTAAGACTTCCTTCCTATGGCAGTAGACTTCTACTACTTAACTTACCTTCTCTAGCTAATCGTAGAACCATTCTGGGTGTAGTATTTATTAATAACCTCATCCAAGGTGACATTGACAGTGTTGACCTGGTTAGCCAGCTACACTTTTCTGTCCCTTGTAGATTAACAGGTAATTACTTACCACTAACTTTTTCTAATTGTAGGTCGAACTATGCCCTTCACGATCCGTTTAGGGTATTATGTTCTGGCTATAATAATCTTTACTTTCTTTTTTCTAACGCTTCCTCTGTTGCATGCCTAAAATTTGAATTTTTGTCCTACCTATCTAGAAATTAAGTAATCTTTCCTCGAAATTATTTTCTATCTCGGTATCTTTGCATGCCCGCGTTCTCTATTTCGCGTTTCGGTCGGCTGGGCGGGAGGTGGACATTCGCTGTGTCTGGGATCCGCGCGTAATAAGCATCGGCTTGGTTTTGCAAGGACCACTTGATTATACATTCATTGTATCAACGTCAAAAAAAAAAAAAAATTGGTTTTGCCTATGCAAGTTCAACTCGATTCTTATTGGATGTGGCCCTTTACTTTTATTACTTTGCAGTTATAACTCAGCAGAGGGCTTTGAGTAATGCACGTGTGAAAGAGACGCCTATACATACATACATATATGGTGCCTCACAGTACATCTCAACATATCTAATTAGATTTGTCGTTTGTTTTTTGCATTGCTGCTCAATGTCTTTTTCGATTCTAAGTGGCTTTAAATATACTAAAAACTTATTTTAAATTTTGCAACACACTGTAAAATATAAAAAAAATAGAAGATACGAAAAAAAAAGTATATGTCGGATACCACACCCAGGAGTGTAACTCCGACCTCTCGCTTAACAGTCAGCTACCATCACCACTCGGCCACTGCATTTCTTACGCAATGCCCGATAAAATATTTTCGGTGTACATAATTAAAAAAAAGTTGGCTGCTGCTGGAGTTGAACTCGGGATCTAACATTAAAAAAAACCGACATAAGCACATGGTTACAGGGCAATACTATTTCTTCAATATCTTCCGTATTTATCAGCCGATCTTATTGAAACTTTCGGAACACGCCCGCAGGGTGCTTTTTATGACATGTATAAAAACTGATTGCTGTAGAGCTTTGCAGCTACAATCGACTTTTTTTCGATTTATGGGGGTGGATGGAGGCGTGGCAAAAATCCAAAACAAACTTGATCTGCGTGCAGAATTAACACATATTGTCTCCAAATTTATAGCTCTTATAATAGCTGAGATCTAGGTTTTCACACGGACGGACAGACAGACAGAGGGACAGACGGACATGGCTATATCGACTCGGCTGTTCATGCTGATTCAGAATATATATACTTTATGGGGTCGAAGATGTCTCCTTCTGCCTGTTTTCGGTTAGAGCAATCAAAAGATAGCTTTAATATGAGTGGTAATTTGTTTTCAAAGGTTTTAAAAAATAAGACAAAAGGTATCCTATAATCGTGATGCTTTTGTTACTTGTTTTCGATTTACGGTGTGAAGAGGTATTCTTAGTTTTTAAAGTCTTTAAGTTAGTTAGCTAGTTGTGCTAGCCTTTATATTTGGATAAATATTATATATTTTATATATATGTATGTATACTTAAGTATTATGCAGGGCTTAAAGAT